>PVIA01002760.1:0-95565 GCA_004024845.1 Tonatia bakeri
GGGGGGGGAGTGGGAAGGGCACAACAGGAGAGGAGGCTGTGTGCGAGGGCCAGCGTTCTTGGGCCCTTATACATTTGGTCTTCATTTGGAGTTACCATGGGAGAAAGCCACTTCAGCAGGGTTGTGAGATCAGATTTGTATTGCAAAGAACACAGTGGCTAGTGGCTGGAGAGTGGATTGGAGAGATGGGCACGAGAAAGTTAAACTGAATATTGGAGGTTCGATTTGCTTCCTAGTGTTGCTCTGACATTTTCAGTAAGTAGGTTTTCATGAAAAAATATAGCTAGGATTACCCAACAAGTATGGCCATGCTGTTTCAATATTTAAATCTCATAGCAACAATATTTTTTAGAATGTAAAATGCAGTGTTACTAAGTGGAAGTGAAAGAAAAGTAAGAAAAATATTCAAGTTATTTTATGACTGAGATCTTTAATGGCTTTCCTTTTTCTTTGAAAAGTTTAGGAAAATTGACTTTGAATAGTCCTTTTTGCATTTTGCCCCCAATCCATGGCGTGAGGATTAGTAATTGTGGCCTTCCACTGGTGTTATGTGGGTGCGTGTCTTTGAGCCTTAACTATAAAAGGCGGGGAGCGGACCGGATGGAATCTGAGGTTCACTTCAGCGCTGACATTCTCTGAGCCTATGAAATTTTTCTTGCTTACCTGCATATCACATGGTATACTTGCTTTGTCCTAGGATTATTTAGCTGTAGCCTTCATCCACCTATTTGCTTCATTTTGGGTGTGAACTATATGACTGTGAAATAGTACCTTCTTGTTGAGGCTGATTTTCAGAACAAAGAATGACCTTTGAATAGCTGGAAAGTGTTGGCTGCCAGATCTCTAGCCAGGATTGTTTTAACGAAGTCATCAACTGCTATTGTTTTTAAAAATGAACCCTCTTTGGGATTCCTTGGACTGGCCATGCCCCCCCCTTTTTTTTTGGTATTTAATACCATTCTCTGTTCTCTTACTCCTTAGAGCCAATTTGAGTAATTCTTTTTAAAAAAATCTCTGAAGAGGCTACTTCTTTACAGCTGAAAATCACTTCTCACGTCCTGCCCTTGCATCAGTTTCCTGCTGCTGGGAAAGGGTAGCTGAGAGTGACTTCCTGACTGCTGGGAAAGGAGAACTTCCTTGTTCTCACCGCTCTGCACTTGGGCTGTCCCCTCTGCTCCATCAGCTGTAGGCCAGAGTTTTTAGGAACTTCTGGCTGATGGAAAGTGAAATTTAAGGAGTAAAAGTCACTTCTTTTTCCAATTATAGTTGGTGTGAAGTGCAGTTGTGAGGGTGGGAGGGCAGTTTTGTAAAGTTTCAGTTATAGAATTAATATAGTTTATAGAAAAGAAATGTTACATTTTCTTTAAACTAGTTTTTTTTTTAAAGATAGGAGGCCCAGTTACAGCTCTCTGCCCCAACCTAATATAAACTTGAATAACTTAAAATTATTTGGATTAGAAATCCTGCAATCACTTATAAACAGTGTATTCAGCAAGTGTTTGCAAACGCCTGGTTCTCCTTTAAAATCATCTAGCATTCCCAAAAGGCTGGGAGCCAACAAAAAAACAGTATCAGACTTGCCCATGCCCTTCAAGTGTCTAGATTGCTGCAGGAGACGCCAGGGAACAGGATGAGGTGGTGGAAAATTGTTCACAAAATGTACGTGGTGAAAAGGATTCTCACAGGACAAATCCACAGCCATCCAGAGAGGTGGCTTCAGCTGGGCCTGATGGGAGTGCAGTAGGATTCATACAGAGGATGGGAGAGACAAGGCAGTTCCTGGTCTGGATAATTACATGAGCTAGGGAGAGGGTGGGCATAACCTTTTGGATAAAGCGCATCAAGAATTCATAGTGGGAAGTCTGTAGAAAAGGCTAGGGAGCGGGAGAGAAGCACAGTCTTGTGGCAGGTTTAACTGGTGTGCTTGCTTTGGATCTAATCCTGTGGGCAGTGGGAATCAGTGAAGGTGTTTGGAAAGGTAGTAGCATTGTCTCTGTTCCAGGTACTGACTGGGCCCAACCCTGTTTAGCTTCCCAGATCAGACAAGATCAGGTGTGTTCACCGTGGTTTGGCCTTAGACTCGCTAGCAGCTTTGTAACATGAATGGTGCCAGAGGAGCAACCTGGCAGTGTAATAAAGGACAAGTCAAGTGCAGCAACATATCTCTGGTGGGAAATTCATCTGTTTAAATTTTCCAAACGTGGGTTGGGGGAGGGGGAGGAGTTTTTCAGAACACTAACATTTTCAAAATTAAGCCAATAGATCTTTACAGAGATCTTTTTATGTGACACACAGTGTTGGGTTGCTGGAGGAGGCAAAGACGCAGACTAAATCCCAGATCCAAGTTTTATGGAGAACATTAGATTGTGAGCTTTTTGAGATGTCTGTAAAAAGAACTGTCAAAGTTAGCATTTTGCCTTTAAATAAATTTTAAATAAAACGCACTTTGATTTTCTAGGGTATGGGATAAGACTGTATTTGAGCTTCAACAATTTCAGTGAATATTAGTGGGGGCCAACCTGTTACTTGTTTAGAAGGAAGATAATTTTGATCCTTAGGTTGTATTTAGTAGTTAGAATTTTTCATTAAGGATAAATCGTATGAGACACTTCAATTGTTCACTTAATAGATAAGCCACAAATATTTGGTCATTCAGTTATAATAACAGTTCTTACATTCTAAAACATATGTAAATAAAAGTTCTCTCTTAAAGGAGTGCTTATTGTATTTTTCCCCCAGGACTTTCAGACATTGTGGCCCCAGATCACTACTAGGATAAAATTGTCTGTTGTACATCTGTGAAAAATTTGAGTTGTGGTTCTTTTGGTTATTTGTGATTTGTTGCTTAGATGACAAGTGAATTAAACAAGAAACTTAAGTGAGCCTGCCTTTCTCTTCATAGCTTTATATCACTGTTTTTACAAGAGATTTTAGGAAATTATTAGGATGTGAAATTTTTATTGCTCAAGTATATGTATTTTTCTACAATAAGACACTGTCAGTTTCTTTTGTTTTCATGTTATACTAGCGTAGAATATAAGACATTCCTTAAAGGACAGAACAGTTGGAAAGAACCCCCAGATCTAGCAGGCTTGTTTGTTTGGAAAGTTTGAGGGATACCTTGAAATTTATAGTCATAATTTAACTAGTAATTTTCCACTGTGATTTTTAAGCACTCAGGATCAATCTTTTTAAAAATGGTTCTGCCCTGGCTGGCGTAGCTCAGTGGATTGAGCATGGGCTGCGAACCAAAGCATCACAGGTTCGATTCCCAGTCAGGGCACATGCCTGGGTTGCAGGCCAGGTCCCTAGTGGGGGCCACATGAGAAGCAACCACACATTGATGTCTCTCTCTTTCTCCCTCCCTTACTGTCTCTAAATAAATAAATAAATAAATAAATAAAATATTAAAAAAAAATGGTTCTTACTGAGCATGGACAGAATCATTTAAAAATTTCAAAGACGGAAGAATGGATGTTAGTAAATGAATTTACTAACACAGCTTCTATTTCTTGTTCTCTTCATGTTGCTGAATAATTAGCATGTGTGAGATAGTGTACTACTTCAGAGTTAGCCTCAGCATCCCATCTTAAATCAAAAAACCAGAAAATGTTAGTTTGTCTTGTTTTTTTAAAAATTATTGAAGCTCAGAGTATCTATTTTGTGATTTATTTCACCAAATTAAAAAAATAATAACTTTTAATGAGGAAGTTCCCTTTGTACGTATTCTACATTTTCTACCAGGTAGTGTTTTCATTCACACATTTAGGAACTCACCTCTGCATTCATTTTCCTCAAATGTTTTAACTCCCTCATCTGTCTACTGTGGTCCTTCCCCATCATGTTTTTCTGTCCCTAATGTCTTCTTTCACTTTATTTCTCATTGTTCTTTTCATCTTCCCTCAGTGGTGACTGAGTATTCTTGCAGGTCCTCAGATCAGGAGGTGTTACCTTCCCTTCCCTACAGATAGTAACACGCTTTCCCCCATGTGTTCTTGTGGCTCCATTTTGTCAGTGTTCACTGTTGTCCTGCTGCCTTGATTCTATCTGAAAAGAATGCTAGATTCTCTATTCTGGAGCCCCTTACTAGTTTAAGGCAGATTCTCAGTTACTGACTGTAGTAGGTTTTCCTGCAACTTTCTGAGTTGACTGTCAACGCTTCCTACTTCTGTTTGAAGGTCTCAGAGGGTGCAGATCTGTTGAGGCAGTGCTGGTCTTCAGCATTCTTAGTGTGGTGGATCTTATTTCACCCAACATCTAGGTTTTTCTTGTTTGGAACTGCCACAGAAATTCAAATACACACCATCAGGTTTTAAGAAGGAAAAGAAGAAAGACAGCAGTGACCCTTGTCTTGGTGTTTTGTTGTTTAATTTTATTGGCTTTTTAGCCAGGTTGCATCTGCCTTGTCTGTTAAATGACATTGTCAATTATAGGAGGTTTAGTTAAATATAACTAATTTAAGTCAGCAGTCAGGTAGCCTTTCACCTTTAAAACAGCTCATCTCCCTACCCCATCTCCCTACATGCCAGGTAGCCAATACTCGATGATGCGGCTTCGTTCTGAACAGCAGCCCCACATCTGGCTTGCCCCTGCTTCATGATCAGCTTTTAAATTCTATGGCCTCTGACCTCTTCCCCCTGCCCCTGCCTTTTTTTTTTTTTAATCTTTTTCCTTGTTTCTTTGTCCTGGCACCTGGTGCTGTTCCAAGATGACCTGGGGCACCTTCCTAAGCTGTGGTTTGTGTTTGCCCTAGGGACTCTTGACCAACAGTGCATCTCCCCAGCCTGGCATCTCAGTTGTCACTGCTGTTCCACGCCATGTGGCAGGAAGTGCCTCCAGATATTCCCTGGCACCCGGGAAAGAAAGGCGGGCAGATGCCCTGTCATCTGCCTACCACCCCCACATCCAGTAGAAAGTAAATTCTTGTTTCATGTGACTACTAATTATTTTTGATATCTCAGAGCCTGATGGCACATTGTACTTGAAGAAGATATATATACAACAGTGCTAGGTTTTCTAGTCTTAAGAATTCATCCATTTAAAATCAAATAATGTCATGGTATGTTTAAGCATGTTTTATTAATTTTCAAAGCAGTTTTTTTTTCCTGAGAAGGATCCATTCTCAAGATGTCATTTCATTTAGGAGATGGAGTACCTTTCATTTTTCTGTGCCATCTGAGTTTTACATAAGGGCATGTAACTCCTATTCTTCAGATTTGAACTTAGGAGTAACTTCTTTCCAAAGCCCCTGTGAAGTTGGGCTTGGCAGCTCTTGCGTGTTCCCAAACACCCCACACTTGCGCTATCTTAATAGTCATAGGTCCATTTTGTAATTACCTGTTCACTTGTCTTTTCCCTGCTTGACTGTAAATTCCTTGCTGTAGTGGACATTTTCTTGTTTATTGTGGTGAACTGACATAGTCCTTGGCATACAGTAGTCACTCTGGATATTTGCTAAATGAGTGAGGAAATGCTAAATAGCAACTTTATCTCATTCTGAAATCTTTTTCTTCCTACAGTCCATTCCCTTATTAGATTTCAAGTAATAGGAACATAAACTCAAAAACTTAACCTAGTTTTGGGCTGCTCAGACAAGTTTCTCTAATTTTTATTGCCAGGCTTTTTGTTTGTAGCCTTTTCTTCTCACCTCATCGTCATTCAATTTGTTGATTTATAATGTGGCCCTTAGACTCCGTGTGACCTCACCCAAGGCGTGGCTGCATTAATTACTAGTTTGGGAATGCTTTTACCTCATTAGTTAACTAACATCAGCTAATAAGCTAGTAAGACCAAGCTAATTATGTGACACCCAGCACGTGTTATGCTACAAGGTTTGGATCAATGAGTAATTGTAATTGAAGCTTAATGTAATTAATTATGCGATTTTGAGGTGTTCAAATATAATTCCACTTAAGTTCCATTTTGAAACTAGAGCACTAAGAGGGATGATAGACAGGGAAAACTGGCATAAAGATGCAGTTGATCGATGTTTGATTTGTGTCCAGACCCCCTGGTCACAGCAGGGAAACGCAGACAACCCTCTAGAGAGACTTGTGCAACTCTGCCGTCCCACCCCCTCCTGCTTTGTTCTCGCCTCTGTCTCTTCACACTCCTTGTTCCACAGGTCCCCGTTGGACTTTGCTGCTTCCGATCTCTGTGCAACAGCACATTCTGCTCTGTCATTTAGACTTCTCTCGCTCCTTCTTCATCCAGCTAACATTTACTTTTTTAGAGCTCAGCTTAAGGTCAGTAGCTGCAGGAAGCCTTTCTGACCACTAGTCTGATTTAGTCTCGCTCCCCTATTCCCATAGAATTTTTATAGTGGCGCTTTCCACTCTGTCCTGTATGTAATCTTTGATTGTCAGTTCCTTCTGCTGGTCTCCTTAGGTAGAGGTGATCCTACACTGCCTTGTTGAATGAGCAAATAAACTTTGATTTTTCTAAGTACTCTTGTAGAGTAGTGCCCAAAACGCATTAAAAGTGGGCCTTTTATAAACGATATATAGAACTTTAACAAACAGTTCTTAGTATATAGGATGTCAGATAATAGTTTAGTGTTATTTATAATTTATACTTTCTATTCCCTGTTTTATTCAAACTTTAATGAGTCTTAAAAGCACAAATTTAGATGGTTTTATGTGGTGGTTGAGAGACCTCTGTTACTAGACTCTGGATTTGAATCCTGATATTGCCACTAGTAGGGACTTTAGGCTGGTTGTTCGACTATCTTTAACCTGGCTTCCGCAGCTATACATTTTGGGAGTAAAAGTCATAATTATACTTGCCTCATAAGATTGTGGTGGGGTCTAAATGAGACAATACATGAAGGCGAAGCATTTATATTGTACCCTCCTGAAAATACCGCTGACTTTTCTCAGCCTAGTTATTTGTGAACCCATGGAATTGGTAGAATTGAAGAGTGCTTTTATTATTCTCAGAGCAGATGGTGGACATTGTCAGCTCTCCAGGCGGATGTAGGAATCACAAAGTACTGATGCGGAGGAATGACAGATTAGTGAAACATCGTGGCACCGTTTATGACTCTAATGTGGGGACCTGCCTGATGTCTCGTACAGTGTCATGAGCCGTCACCTCGGCACCACCCATGAGCTGTACTTCAATCTAAAGGGCGCCGTGCACTCAGCACCAGCTAAAGACTGAGCTCGAGCTGCAGTCATCACTGGTGCTAGAGGGCGATGGTGCTTGTTACAGTTTCTGCTGGACTGGAGGGGAAATAGATGCCGATAGCATTTCTGAAAAGTTTTGATGCAAACTCCACAGAAACAAGTTTGTAAGCAGTGTGGAAAAGTAGAAAACTTCCAGGACTTGCTTAAACTCTTGCTTATAGAGTTTAGAGAGAAAACATTGCTCATGAGACTAGAAATTTACAGAAGCAGGCAGGCCACACTTGGAGGAAATAGGCAGAGGACTAGAGGTGGGGCCACATGTGACCTAGTATGCTATAAACAAATTCAGTGCTCAGATATTTGAGGTGTGTTGAAAGGATTTTTGATTTTACCACACCTGTTTCAGCCATTGATGCCATGAGTGTGAGTAAGGTCAGTTTTAGAGTTGGTGCCTTCTTGCTTGTTCACAATAAACATCAGTAACCTTTTTTGCTGAAAAGGCATTTATATTTAGCTGGAGAATGTCACTTAGCAGCTTGTATAGCATGTAAAACATGTTTAGCACTTGTTTGTGAATACATTAAAACAATTTAGAATTTGAGGTATGTTTGCTAAGTAGTGGTTTGTTTGAAGTAAAATAATGGTTTTAGGTAACAGAATTCTTTTTAATTTTATAATGACCCAGGGTTGTTTTAAATATGTATCTTTTTGGTGCTCCACCCAGTTGAGTTGTCTACATGCTTTATCGTGTTTTCCTCTTAATGTCAGGCTGCCATCTGCCATTTCTCCTGATGCTGTTTTCAATTCACACATCCTCTTTTTGAACAGTCCATTGATGGTTTGCTGCCAGTGATTTCCTTTAGGTTGAGAAATCAGTAATCAAGGTTGGAAATATTTCTCTGTTAAATAAAAGCAAGATTCTGAGTAAGGGCCAAGGCGAGTCAGCCTTTGTCATGACAATTTTTTATGTACTTTCTGTTTAGGAATCCTGTTCTAAAGGGTGGTAGTTCTCAGTCAGTCTCAACTTCAGAAAAGTGGGCTTTTACTGTAATATTTTTGCACGGGATGCTCAGGACATTTATTATTGGTATGATTAAATTTTTTCTCTTTGCTTTGTAAACAGTCAAAATTTGCTGTGTGATGTCACAATTGTGGCTGAAGACATGGAAATCCCTGCTCATCGAGTGGTGCTGGCCGCCTGTAGTCCTTACTTCCACGCCATGTTTACAGGTATGAAATATTTTAGTTACCGCTTTTGTTTTAGATCTGGACAGTGTAGGAGTGCTTCCTGCGCCTGTGCTCGTTGAGCCGCTGGGGAGATGAGATGTGCACGTTCAGTGTGTAACAGTGATGGAAGGCCTGTGTGCCCAGAGCAGTGACGCGGGTGGGGAGGCCTGTGATGGACAACATCCAGAGAGGGATCTGACGTTTCTTGAAAACTAATGGATGTAAAGGATTTACACAAATGAAGACAAATGCAGAAGGCCATGTGGAAAGAATGGACTTAGTGTTTGGGCAGTAGAGAGAAGTCTGGAGGTCACTTCACCTTTCAGCCTATTGCAGTCTTGCTGCTCCTGCACTGAGTTAATAATCCAGAATGTAGGAAGGATAGCAGAGGGGGCTGTGAGCCAGGTTGGAATAGTGATTTGGGAAAGTGCCTTTACTGAGTGATTTGAGAAGGCGGTACTAATTTAAGTGGAACTTAAATTAGCTAAATTTTTATGTCCTGGTGGTCTCTTCTGTCTGTTGGTTTACATCTTGTTATTCCTGAATGCTTCTAAACAGAATCTCCAGGCTTGTAAGAGGAGGGCTTGATTTGAAGTATATTGGCTTTGTTTAGGAATTCCCTAGTAAAGTGCTGTCCTCTGTAAGTGGCCTTCCTTCAGCTGACACTGCTGTTACCACTTCCTTGTCAGAATTACTGGATCTTTGGGATCATCAGTCACTTCATCAGCCTGTGCTTTACTCTGTCACTTTCTCAGTGGTTCTCAAGTCTTCATGTTTTAGCTGAAAGGCAATTTATGAATATGTGAGCTTTGCCTAATGATGGGAATGGGGGGCCTGAAGACTTTTTGAGTATATAAATATTTTTAGTGTTTTTCAGTTAACTGGCAGGTGGGTACTTCTTGCAGCTCACCCTATTTCTGCCTGAGAATACTTGGGTAAATTTTAGGTTGCTGTGTGCTAAAGATAATGCAAAATAGGGACACTGTGTTAATTTCTGGCACATAATGTGAATTGAGTACCTCCTTTTTTTTTACAAGTTTATTGAGATATATTTTACATAAAAATTAACCCATTTCAAGTGTGGGGTTCAGTAATTTTTAGCAAATTTACTGAATGGTACTGTCATCACTGTATAAATCAATTTTAGAACATTTTTATTCCTGCATAATGTTTTTGAAGTTTATTCATGCCACAGTATGTATCATCGGTTTGTTCCTTTTTATTGCTGAGTAGATTCTGTCATATGAATATACCACATTTAGTCTAGTCATTCACTAGTTGATGGATATTTGGATTGTTTCTAGGTTTTGGCTATTATGAATAATTCTGCTATGAACATTTGTGTACAGTTCTTTGTGTAGGCAAATATTTTCACTTATCATGAGGGTGGATAGGTAGGTATCTAGGAGTAGAATTGCAGGTTCATACAGTAAATCTATATTTAGCTTTTTGCTGTGCTGTTTTCCATAGTGGCTGCACCAGTTTATTTTCCCACCAGCAGTGCAGAAGGGTTCCCAATTCTCCAACTTCTTTGCCAAAAGTTGTTACTCTCTCTTTAAAAAAAAAAAATTGTAGTCATTCTAATGGGTGAGAAATGGCATCTATTGTAGTTTTAATTTGCACTTCCCTAATAACTAGTGGTGTTTAGCATCATTTCATGTGCTCAATAGGCTAGACTTTTATGGTTCTTCATTAATAGGTGCTGTTTACCTATCTGGCAATCTTTGTACTTTTTCTTCTTCTGAATCCACTGCATAGTAAACAGTTTGGCAGAGATTAGGTAAAGAAGATTTGGAGATTTGGTCTAGGTGGTTTAGTGCACATACTGTATTCATTTAAAATTTGCCAGAATGTAAGTCTCTCTCTCTCTTCTTGGTGTGAAACCTTGTTGAAGTTTATTGTAAAACATATAATGAAGGTCAGGTAGGCCTGGCATGTTTCCCTTCTGTCATGTACCACGTGTATTTGCATTCTCTCACTGAGTCAATAATTAGAAGAGTCTATGGTGACACAGGGCGTTACCCTCCTTGTTGTGCTATGATTCACCTCTTAGAAAATGGGCAATGTGCACATGATCCTTTCTGGCCTTTGTTTTTAATCTCCCATAAACTGTAGGTGAGTTTTTCATTCAGACTATATCACCTGAAAAGGAATTTTGTTACTCATCCTAGTTCCGAGTATTTGGATAGAGAAGGGAGGTGAAAAGTAATTCTGTGATGAGGTTCCAGGTTTCCATACTTTGAAGTATGGACCTATTTAGAGCAAGGCCAAATAAACTGTTTACTTAAGAAAGAATGTAGCAAATTGGGTTCTTTTTTAAAAAAAGTTACTTGTTTGTTATAAATGTGGAATTTAAAAGGCTGTTTCTCTTACAAATTTGAGACTAAAGTGTCCGAAAGGTAATGGGGAAATACTGAATTTTAATTTTTACTGCTGGGCTTCAGGAGTTCTGATTAAAGGTCTTTGAAATGGAAATGTTCCTATTCTTACTTATGTCCTTAAGCTTTTACAATTTGAAGGACTTCATTTCTTTTCTCAAACAAAGCAGAGATGGTTCAGAGTTCACTAGTGGAATTGCTTAGCTCATCCTAGAATGCTTGGTGGATGTCGACAGATGTTTGTTGACGGAAATCCTTTCTAGCTAGAATACCCATGTTCAAGACTAATTTAAGTGTTATTAATTATGTTAAGTAAAGACGCTACCTCTTAAGTTGGCACTTGTTTTACGTTTTATTCTTCTAGTCATTCATTCATCCAACCAATATTTATTGGGTATTTACCATATGTCAGGCATTATATTGATACAGAGATAAGAAAGACAGCATTCCTGCTCTCCTGGAGCTCAAGAATTCAGGTGGGGAGAAGTAGGTATTGTTACAACAGAGTGGATTTGCAGAAGGCACCCAAGTGTACTCAGGGTGAGAGCCTAACTCAGCCTTGGGTCATCAACAGGTAAGGCTACCTAGAGAGATTCCGTAGGGATTAGCCTGAGGAATGAGGGGGTGGGGAAACAAGGAGGACAAAGCTCAAAAGAGGAGTCTTGGTAGAAAATTGCTCAGTGTCTGGGGAAAAGGACAAAAAGTTCCTTCTTGGTATATTTTAAGACTAGAAGTGGGAGAGAGAGGAGGCTGGATAGCGAAGCAGGGGTGGATGTGGATGGGACCAGCAAAGGCTTCTGGGTGCCACAGTCAGATCTGTGGAGTCCGTTCTGGGGGCAGGGAAAGAATGAGGAGGTTCCTGCAGTGATGTTGGTGAGACGTGATGAGAGCCCTAGTGGCTCACTGGTAGAAGGGATGCAGAGAGATGAGAGGATTGATTTGAGATATCTCTGTGGTTAATTCTGCGGGGTGTGGCGAACGAGGGGGTGGATGGGTGGGTCAAGAAGAAGGGAGAGCCAAGGATGAGTCTCAGGTTTGCAGTGACGGTATCTATGTGGATATCCTAGTATAGCGTCTACGTGATCAAAAACACAGAAACCAACACTGTAATCAAGAGAGAGAAAATATGGGAAGTGAAAAATGATACAAGATGAACTTGGTACAGTATCACTGGATATCTTTTTAAAAATGCATTATCAAAGGTAAATCTCATACAACCAAATTGTTTAAAGATTTTCTCTATGAACAGAGCAAAGGGCAATAACTAAGGTACTATGTTACAACTAGAATTAGATTGAAATAGCTTTTACAAATCTTTATTCTTAGTGGTTTTGATTTTTAGTTGTTACCGGAATTTTTAAACTTATAATGCAATTTGTGGCAAACTTTATTTTTATAAATACAAAATATAATGATTAAAATGTTTTTGAAGCTGTGTATGATTGGGATTGAATTTGCTGAAAGTAGATAGACACATTTTTCTGGGGAGAGAAACAGTTTATATTAAAAATGACAAGGAATATATGAATTACTAAAGTACATCTTAGATTAATACTTTGAAAACTATAATATTAAAAGCTGCTTGGTAGAGGACTGTTTTTCAGTTATATTTATGACTATTTTTGTCTAAGCTAAGTCATACCAAAACCCTGAGTAGTGAATTCATTCCTTGAGAAAGAGGTACACAGCTTTATGTTTGTGTGGCCCCAGGCCCTGCGGGGGTGTGCACGTCACAGGGGCCCTAGAGATCAATTAGATGTGGCTAATTCTAAAAGTCCATGTGGGAGCCCTGGTCATTGTGACTCGGTTGGAGCGTCATCAGGTAACTGAAAGGTTGCGGGTTCGAAACCCAGTGAGGACACATACGCAGGTTGTGAGTTCGATATCTGGTCTGGAGTGTTTGATCCCTGGTCTGGAAGCATTTGATATCTGGTCTGGGAGCATACTGTCCCCACTCTGGGCATGTGTATATGAGGCAGCCAATCAGTGTTTCTCATATCCACGGTTCTCTCTCTCCCTTACTCTCTGTCCAAAAGCAATGAAAAAATATCCTTGGGTTAGGATAACAAATAAAAAAAAAAAGTCCACGTGGGAATCACCAAAGTATCTTTACTTTTGGCACAAAAGAGCTTCCCCATGATGCAAATCTAGTCTGTCCACAAGATCCAGATACCTTATATGCAGACAAAGAATTGTTTTTCCATGTTCCTCAACCCTCTTGTTCCCCCCGTTTTCTTTAAGGGGGGAAGAGAAATGTGCTTTAATGGCAGACACATAATCCAGTCTCCTATCTTCCTGCTATATAGACTTATGTACCTTTTTATCTTAACTAGCGCCTTCCCTTGTGATACTGATGGATGTTTTCCCCCCTGGGAAGTAGGATAGTTTTTGAGATATTTTAGTTCTTAGGAGAATAGCTTCTTTCTGAGACCTTGTCAGAGATAATCTCCAGGGAAGCATGCGTTTAAATGTACATCACTATTATTATTTCTTTCCTCCCAGAGTTTGTGTTTGCAAAGGAATTTTGTGTAATTATGGAGTCCCTTAGGCTTTTCTTTTCTTAAATTTATTGGGGTGACATTGGTTAATGAGACCACATAGGCTTCAAGCGTATATTTGTATGATACACAATCTGTATATTGCATTGTGTGCCCACCACCCAAAGTCAAATCAACTTCTGTCACCTTTACCCCTTTTTGTACCCCCCACCCCTTTTTGCATTGGTAACCACCATACTGTAGTCTGTGTCTGTGAGTTTTGATTTTATATCCTACATAGGAGTGAAATCATATGGTTCTTAGCTTTTTCTGACTGGCTGATTTTCCCCAGTGCAGTAGTCCGAGGTCCATCCATGTTGTGAATATCGGTGTTTCATCTTTTCCTGTGGCTGAGTAGTATTCTATCGTACATATGTCCCACATCTTCTTTACCGAGTCATTTATCGAAGGATGTCTTGGTTGTCTCCATGTTGTGGCCACTGTGAATAATGCTGCAATGATAGGCTTTTCTGATAGTTTACAGCTGCTGACAGTGCACTATATCTGAAAAAGAAATGAACTTTTAGGAAATCTTGAGGTCGTTGTGTTCCTTTTGTAACAGGAGATGCCTGATTAAAGTGAGGGTGAAGGACACCAGCATCATTTTTCATACTGCTTCTTTTATCTTTAAAATCTGATGAGTTTTAGAAGCCAATCTTTTTGCTCTTGACCTTGCTTGTAGACTGCCCTTGTCATTTTAAATTGAAGTTTTCTTTCCCCACCATTTGATTGCTTATGTCTGGCCCTGTCTTGGATTATTTTGTTGTCCACACGTAAAGCTACTTCTTATTCTCCTAAGTCCCTTTGATTTAGGGGCCATCCCTTTTCCTTTCTGCTTCCCTGTTTCTTTCCACAAGAGGGGATTTATTTATGATCCCTGAATACTTAATTAATTCCGTGGGTATTGGGAGGGAGGTCTGTAACCACTTTTTAGCAGGCAGTGTTGTAGAAGGGTCTCTGGCTTTAGTAATAAGAGCTGGCCTGGAAATGACTTCAGGATGAAGTTACCACAGATGACAAACAGGAATGGAACTTGGGCTAGAAGATCTTTGTAACAAGCCTTTGCCATCGAGTAACCCTTTTGTGATCCCTCTTTTGTCTTGCATTCCCTCAGCATCTTACGTAACCTTGTTCCAGTTGTTTCCTTCATGACAGTTGTGTCCTCCTCATGACAGCGGAGCCTCTGTGTCCAGTGCAGACAGTGCATGTCCATGGCGGGCTCTGGTGTGCTTGTTGGATGGATGCTGCTGACCAAATGGGTCCTTTTCAGCAAGTGCTCATGCCGTTAGCTAGAGGGGTAACACTGCGACTCTTCTGGTCATTAGTAGAAATGGCAAAAAGAAAATAATACTGCTCGGAAGACTCCCCCCCCCCAAAAAAAAAAGAAAAACAAAAATAAGAAAAACCATGAACAGCATTGGGTGCCGAGCCTAAAATGACACAGGTGTTATAGTTTATGCAGTTAGACACGTGGCACGTACATTGTTGTGATGTGATTTTTCAGGTATAAGTGGTGACAAAAGTACATCTTACAGTTGCTCAGGCAAGTTTGTGGGGGAGGTAGGGGAGTGCTTTAGGCCTGCAAAGAGTGGCTGATGAGTTGCTTATTGAATACAGTGAGTGGCAAGAAAATGGATCAGTCTGTCTTGGCACTGATGTTTCCACAGAGGCATCCTGCTGTAGTGTCACTCTTACTCCTTTGTGTTTTAGGTGAGATGAGTGAGAGCCGAGCAAAGAGAGTTCGAATAAAAGAGGTAGATGGCTGGACCCTGAGGATGCTAATTGATTATGTTTACACTGCAGAAATCCAGGTTACAGAAGAAAATGTACAGGTAAGATAAACACCGCATACCATTTAGTGCTTTATCACATGCTAGTTTTTAAGTCAGAAGTGCATACCACCCAGAATACATCTTGTACCAAAGTAATAGAATTCACTGTTAAAACTGTATTTTTAAGAGACATATGGAATGATTATATCTTTTTAATAATGTTTCTGATTTCAGTATTTTTTATAATCTTAAAGTTCTAAGATGCAAATCCTTTTCTCTGATTGGTGCTTGTTCTTTTATGAAAACACTGTCATATTCACTTATAACTGCTGATTGATGCCGCCCACATTTGTCTTTTATTCCCTTGAAGGTTAAAGTCACAAAGCATGTGTTTGACTACCAACAGCTACTACTTCTTTTATTATTTTAGCATTCTCTTCAGGTGCTTCTAGAGTTTAGCTTAAATTAGACATTGCATCTTTCTTTCTATAAAGATCAAATGTTTTATCTATGTGATGTAAATGTTTGAAAATATAGATGTGTATGGAGTAGAAAGTAAAAGTTTGTCTTTGAAATTGCCCTTCCCCTCATGCCCACCCCAACCCACTCACACTGATCCACTGTCTTTCTTCAGAGGATAGCCTCTGTTTGGTGTGAATTCTTTCAGACCATTTTCTGTGCAGTTACACACACACACACACACACACACACGTTTTCTTGACATAAACATATTTTTACTGTACCCGTTGTTGTGTAGCTTGCAGTGTTCACTGAAAAAAGTGTCTTGGAGTTCTGTAGACTTCCATACACGTGGGTCCAGCTCATTTTTGTGTGGTGCCCCATATGTTAATCAGCAATATGATTTTTCATCTTTACAAAATGCTGTAGTGAATTAACATTTTTACATTTGCATCCAAAAATTCCATGGGATAGATTCCTCAAAATGTAATTTGTGGGCAAGAGGCTACATGCATATTTTAATTTTTGATAGATATGCCAAATTGCCATCTATATAAAAGTTTTTATTTATTTATACTCCTTACAACACATCAGCTGTGTTTTGAGGACCACAAGATGAATTAGGATTAACTTCTTAGGAAATAATCTTTAAGTTCTTCTTGCACAAATAGGAAATTGTGGGTTCAATCTTTTGTTCCTTATAATTAGTTGAAATGTGCTACAAAATATTTGAATGTGGAGATTGATATCTTTGCACTTTAACTTGATAAGACCTGCTATTATTATTAAATCTGAAATATTGACAGTCAGTGGTGGTCTTTTCCAGATGGCCTCATTAACCTTTGCTTGGAAGTCTTGCTCGTGATGTCAGGTGTTTAAAAAACCCTTGGCTGGTATTGAAGTTGTGTATTAAGTTGTGAATCAGGTGCTGGGTGAACTTTTTTTTTAGCATGGCAGGAAGTGTTTGTATGTGTCATGCGCTGACAGCCCAACATGTTATCTCATTCTGGCCTTTTCTGTACAGTTACGCTGTTTGTTGGATTCTCTGGCATTATTTTCAACAAGACCTCGCCTCGGGTTCCTTTTTGCTCCTTCTTTTAAGTAATTTAAGTGTATGGGCCTCATTGTGTTTTATGTCTGACCTTTAACACATGAATTGCTGATTGGTTTCTTTGATTCACACAATGTACCACATGGGGGAAGTAGGAAAGCATAATGTAGGCTAGGAGACTAGACTGTGAGTTTGGCCTGGAATGCCCTTTGTAGTAGTTCTTGTGGTGGAGGATGCCTCTCGGGTTTCTTTTAGTAAGTGTCATGTTCTAGTCCTGAAGTTTTACTCATCACAGCCTTTCCGAAAACGTCTTGCCATCCTAATTTGCCTTTGTGTATATTGTTTAGCTCTTACAGGAACGCATTCAGAGTTGTATTTGGCCCACTTATTGAATGCTTAACATTCATGTAGTTGTTTTTTCAAGTGTGTGTGGGAAGAGGGATGTCTTTTCAACATATGGGTATCTTGGTATATAAAGCCTTACTTTATATTTCTTTTTTTTTCATCCAAATTTTTATTTTTTATTTTTATTTTTATCTTTGATATTAAAGCCTTACTTTATATTTCATTGAAAAACTTGTTTTGGAAAAGGCAGTTTAGAAGTAAAATCAATTAAAATAAGCTGCCTTTTCCATAACAAGTATTTTTCAATGAAATACAAATAAGGGTTTATCTGTCATCATTTTTGTCTGTCTGTACTTTGTTAAATCTTTCTTACAAGTGCTGTTCACCTTAAGGGAAGAAGTGGTGTGGTGGGAGGTGTCTAGTGTTCTTATTCATGTTCACCTGAAGTCTGGAATGACCCCAATGGAAGCTCTGCTCTAGGTATGTCTACCTTGAGAGTGGGGACAGAACTGGCTGTAATTGAAAGGTTTGTTATTTTGGGCATATTTTCTCATTAGACTCAGAATCACATCGCTTGTCAAGTGACCTCCCTTTTGTAAGTTTCTGTTTTAGTAGTAAAATGAAATGCAATTTTAAGATAGCAGATATCTTAGACTTTTACATTGGGATTGCATGATTTTATGTAGAATTACAGTGCTGTGGAGTGCTGAGGTTCAGCTGTGTGAGAGTCAGTGAGTGACAGAGAGGACCCTAACCTTGCTTTCCCTGACTCCTAGTTTAGGGTCCCTTCTGTGATATCTGACAGTCTCCTTATTACACATGTTAAAAACACACATATAATAGCTGTTTGAAGTTAAGGTTGTTAACTTTGAATCAGAATGAGGGGATGAAGTAATTTGAAAAATTAACTCCAAAGAAGAAACAGTTGTTATTGTATTGTGTTATACAGGTAATAGGGCTTTAATTCTTGGCTATTTAAGGTTACCTTCTTTGTGTGTATGTTGCTGTTTTTTTTTGTTTTGTTTTGTTTTGGGTTTTTAAATTTTGGTTTTGAATTTGGGTATTTTATTTACAGCAAGGCTGAGAAATAACTTGAGCCAAGTAAATTTAAGTTTGTTTATTTTTTTAAAAGAAAAATAAAAGGAGCATATATATCTTACCACGATCATGCTTTTAACTGAACTTTTTGTTGTGGTAATTTACATTTAGCTTGTGTCTAGAGTTTTCAGTTAAATTTTATAAACTTTATGAAACTGGGGACAGATAGTAAAGCCAAAGGCTGCTATAAATTAGGCTTTTACACTTTTTGGGCTCATGGTCTACTTTGAGAGTCAGATGAAAACCTGTGGATCCTTTCCCAAGTAAAGTGTACGTAGCATGTATGTACAAAGTTTTGCATATACTTTGAGATAATTCAGGTGCTTTGTTGTCTCTCTGCCTCCCTCTCTGTTAAGATTATTTGGCTTTATGTACATATGAAGGGTTTCTCATGAGTTTATTTTCAACTGTACACTAGGCATTTTACATATTCATTACCAAGTTAGATAGGTATTACTCCATTTTGTAAATGAGGAAGTTCAAGAAGGTTAAGTAATTAGTTCAACATCACAGAGCAACTATTACGTTGTAATTAACTAGTGTTGCTTAAAAAGAGAGTTTTATAAATTCAAAAATAAAAATAGTTTTACAACTAAAAAGGTTTTTTTTGTTATCCAAAAATTATGGAAGATTTATTCTTCAGTTTATCTGTTGATTAACATTTTTGGAAAATCCTGAAGGAGGTTGAATTTTAAAACACTTACTTCATTGCTAAATTTGTGGTTTTGTTACGTACATTTTTACTTCTCAGCTTTTGGGAATTTGTTTTGGTTTGGTAAAGGTAGGTAAGAGTTTTTCACTTGATGCAAGTGTGAAAAACAAAGGTAAGGATGTTAATAGACAATGACAGATGTGAGCAAATTTTTTTATTCCCAAATATTGTGAGTGTTCATTCAGCCACAGGTCCTGTCTACATTAGAACTTTTGTCATGTCAGGAGATTTTAATAATCATCTGATAATTTTGAATGGATGGGTTTTAAATAGTTCGTGAAACTTGTATGTTGCATAAATTGAAATTAGGATAGAAAATTTTATCCTTTTAGAAAAGGAACAGCATTTATTTATTTATGGACTAGAATTTAAGTGAGAATGTTTTGAGAGACCTTTGAAATTAATTTTTGGTAAGGAACCCTCAAGAGTGTTTAACACAATCTCACTACAGGAGAAAATTTAACATAACATGTCCACTCTATTGGTGGTGGGGGACAGGCTGGTTTTGTCTGTTTCAGAAGGGAAGTGGCAGCGTTTGTTGTGTGGTGTTCTGCCCCTGAGTTGTTCCTGAAAGGTGAGCATCACAGGAGGCCTGTGGATATGGTTGACCACTTCATCGAAAATAGCTGTTAAAGTGGAGAAACCATTAAAAAAGAATATATGTAGTGTATGCTGTACATATTTTATTTAACCTAAAACAACGTAAGTGTATAATTGTATGTCAATTTTTTATTGTGCAGCTAAGTCTGGTCAGCTGCTTGGTGAGCCACGTGCTCTTGCCTGCACATACCACTTCATAAAGATGCATCAGTTCTCATTTTCCACTTTTTTTAAGTACAGCAAGAACTGAGACACTTAAAATGTCATTGCAAAGTCATCTTCAAATTATACAATTTCTCTTTCATTCCTCCCATGTCTAATTGGATTAAAAAGTTTCTTTTTGCATTAGCACATTGGTCAAGTGATTTGAGAGCAATGAACTTAGTCTTCATAGAAACAGCTCTCTTTTTACACTCACATTTTATTGGATTACACATATTTAAATTATGTAATTTTAATAATAAATGCAGGTGTCATAAACAGATTTGGGAGCAAATCCAACATGTATAAGTTGATAAAGTGCAACTCTGGTTGAGGAGCAGAAATGTGCAAGCGTATTAGAGATTACACTTTACAGAGGGTATGGGGAGATTCGATTACCGGTTATCAGGTGAGTAGATGAGCAGAGGCTGGTAAAGGGTGCTTTTGCTGCATGCATTTCTGCATCATTTACATAAACATTGACATGAAATTCTCATTAGATGGATATTTATCTTAAAAAATGTATTTTGAAGACACCCTATCAGTTAAACAGACATTGGTGGAGTATCTGCTAAGTCCTTGGTCCTATGCTAACTTCTGATGCTACAAAAAATTAACAACGAACAAAGCTGGATAGATAAATAGAGTATAGACTCAGGCTGGATTTGAATCTTGGCTTTGCTAGTTAAACACCATGTGACCTCATCACTTTGTTAAGAGAACTGGTTTGTGAAGAAGTGAGACATGCTGAGACTCACTAAATAAATGCCTGGTTGGAACTGAGGAGAGTCAGAAATGAATGGGGCTAGGAGTACAGGCACTGATATGGGTGAGCAGACACTCAATAAATAGTTTTTTAAACCGAGGGTAGCACGCAGTCCAAAGTAAAATGTTCAAGGATGAGTGACAAATTCAGGTTTGAATGAGGTGCTGCAGGGGGCAGCTGGAGGCTCCTGGTAATGATGGTGCTAATGGTAGTAATCCTCATAACATTAATTAAAATATTTGACTAGAACATTCATTCTCCAGGCACACCAATTAAATGATCTTTTACTCTCTCTATAAAGTTAGAAATACAGAACACATGAAAAGGAACAAACAAAGAAAGAACTCATGGACATGGACTATTGTGCGGGGGAAGGGGCAGGTAGAGGTAGAAAAGGTTATGGGGGATATATGGTGATGGAAAGATATAAAATTTTAAAAGTAAAAATAAATTTAGTAGAAGAAGCCCTTGAGGTCAGCTAGCTTGAGAAAATCTAGAAGCTTATTAAACTTGATGGGCATCAAATTTGAAATAGTTAAGTTTGTGTTTGTAGGAAAGCTAGGTACTCTGGAAGCATTAGTAATTAAGTTACTTGTGATTCTATATTGTTAAAATGTATAGTCTTGAAGATATCTGTCCACACAGTTGAGTCTCTTCTTGTAACTCGTGTTTTAACTAGGTTCATGTGGTACATAAAAGGCATTATCTTGATGAGCAAAAAATGAATTTGTCTTGATTATGACATAGCATGTTATAGCAGGGTGGTGGTAATTTAAACAGGGATGAGAATAGGTAGAAATACACCAAAGTCCTTATTAGGTGGATTTTTTCTGGATCATTAGTCTTTACCTCGTGCTGTTTAGTTGTGGCACCAGAGTGGGATAGTGTGTTTGTATCAGACTTCTATTCAGTGGTCAGGGTACTCTTTCCCAAACCTGTTTAGGGTAGTGAGAGTCCAGTGTTGTTTATATGTTTTTAAAGATTTTATTTATTTATTTTTAGAGGAGAAGGGAGGGAGAAAGAGAGGGAGAGAAACATCAATGTGTGGTTGCCTCTCATGCGTCCTTCACTGGGGACCTGTCCTATAACCCAGGCATGTGCCTTGACTGGGAATTGAACCTGCAACCCCTGAGTTCACAGGCCGGAACTCAGTCCACTGAGCTACACCATCCATGGTGAGAGTCCACCATTGTTAAATAATCTGTGGTTCTGGCATATTTGCTTTGATGTCAGCCAAAGTTTTTTGGTTTTTTTTTTAAATTTTTTTTTTAAAGATTTTATTTATTTATTTTTAGAGAGGGAAGGGAGGGAGGGAGAGAGAGAGAGAGAGAGAAAGAAACATCAATGTACGGTTGCTGGGAGACACGGCCTGCAACCTAGGCATGTGCCCTGACTGGGAATCGAACCTGCGATGCCTGGTTCGCAGCCCGCGCTCAATCCACTGAGCTACACCAGTCAGGGCGATGTCAGCCAAAGTTTTTATAAACCCTAGCATTGTTGACATACAGTTTTTAAAGATATTATTACCTTTTGGACCTTGATGTTTTAATTCTGTTGTCAGGTTAATAAAATTAATGTTTCTGAAGATCATCTCATTTAAGTATACTTGTGCCTTTCTCTAGGATACAGAATTTATGAAGATTTTATAAAATTTATGAAAATTTTATTTTTTATTATGAAAACTTTTTATTTTAAGATTTCATTTGTTTTTAGAGAGAGGGGAAGGGAAAAAGAAAGAGAGGTAGAGAAACATCAATGTGTAAGAGAAATATCAATCAGCCACCTTTTGCATGTCCTTAACTGAGGACTTGGCCTGCAGTTCAGCATGTACTCCAGCCGCGAATCGAACTGGTGATCCCTCAGTCCACAGTACAATGCCCAACCCACTGAGCAATACCAGTCAGGGCAAAACTTCCTGTTTTGTAAAAAATAACTCTGTAGCTATATAACGTATATAGTTCTATAACATATCCACAAGGTGCTATTTTAAATTAACTTTATGAATGCAACTGTAGAAATCTGGTCATGTAAATACATTTGATTTTGTTTACTTTTTTAAATTTTGGAATAGGATTATTTCCCATTTAAAAACATTATTTCATAATATATAAATGCTTTTCACTGCTTTCTGGTTAACCTCTTGGTGTGGGCTTAAAGCACTCATTTTTTTCCCCTAGTGAGGTATAATTTACATACCATAGATCTTAACTGTTCTTTTTTTTTTCCTAAGTTTTAACAAGTGCATACACCCATTAACTGACACCTAAATCAAGATATTAAGCATTTATAACTTCAAACTTCTTCCCAATAAATCCCTCACCCCTGATAGGAGAGGTGATATTCAGGCAGTCACTGATAATGATTTCTACTATAATAGATTAGTTTTGCCTTTTTTGTTGAACTTCTTATAAATGAGACAATACAGAATGCATGTTTTTGAGGCTGACTTCTTTGGCACAACATTACACTTGTGAAATTCATCTGTTTTGCAGCTCGTTTCAGTAGTTCGTTCCTCTTTGTTGCCAAGGATTCTGTTGCATGGAGTTGTATGGCATGTTGATGGACATGTGTTTAAATTTTTTGGCTGTTATGAATAAGACTTAAAGCACTTTACTAAGGGTCATTGAGAACAACTATATGGCATAATTAAGCTCCTTTGTGGGTCAGGGAGAGGCATCAGTAAGATGGATGAAGTTATTTAATTGCCTGTTAAATATGATTTTGTTTTTTTATTATTATTTTGCTTACCCTGAGCTTTTCTATCATTTTCTCAGTCTATATTCTCCAACAATAATTTTATTTTATTTTATAATCTTTCTCTTTTCATGTCAAGCTTAGGCTTTGGGAAATAAAGTTGGGAGATAGTGTATGAATATTTATTACAGACAGGGTTGAGAGGAGAGAATCTAAAATAATTTCTTGTGAAAAATAACATACAACTGAAAAAGAGCTATTTGTCCAAGAAGTAAGAGTGTATTATGTGAGTGTGTGCATGTCTCTCTGTGTGTCTGTGTTTTGATTTAGCATTATATTTAAGAATATAAAAAATCTTCAAAAATTATTAAGATTATTAAAAGTTTTTTGCAGCCTGTTTTTTGCAGTCATGGGGAAAAAACCTCTGTTGGAATAAACTTGGTAATCTGTGGTGGCCTCTGAATAATGTAAATCAGTTTAGGAAGAAGATGAAAAAAAAGCTGGTGTGGAGGGAAAGGCAGGAGGGAGAGAGAAGAAAGAGTGGGGAGAGGGAGAGGGAGGAGTTGTGTGTAATAAATGCAGTGGCCCAAGGGCTGTTTGGATTACTTCCCTTGGTCTAGGGCATAGCTGCCACAAAAAGCAGACAATGAAGATAAATTATTTTGAAAATAATTGTCAGTTATTTTGGTAGTTATCATTCACAGTTATAAATACATCCATGCAGCACCTTTGAAAAACCAGATGTGTCATTAGTCCCTTGTAGTAACAAGTTGACCTCTTAACCTCTGTTCTTTGAGGTTAAGTGACAATCTTAGATTAACTGACAGTCTTACTCCCTTAAATGTGCTTGCTTATTTTAATTAAAAAAAAATTTTTTTGAGGCCCGTTGAAGGTCTGTTTTTTTCTTTAGACAGAGTTGATGCCTTAGTCTTAACACCCTGACCTAACCAGTTTAAATAGAATAATCAATAGAATATACTTTAAAAAAGGAACAAAGGGAACCAGCCTTCATTACGAGTTCCTTCCAGAAGTCCTGAAAGCCTCATTACAGAAGGAAATTTTCTTCCAATACCATTAGGCATATGAAGATTGCATGACCTCAAAGTAAAACTAACTATATCAGTTCCAAAACAAAATAAATAAGTAAATAAATTCTGATTTTGGAAGGTGGACGTGGAGACAGTGATAGTCTGTTATTAGTCTGTTCTTTATGCATGAAATGCTGAGGTTGTGGAAAGGAAGAACCCTGGATGATCCAGTGGAGATACAGAAGGAAGCTTTGATCTGTAGAACTGAAATGCATGTTTGGTTAGTAGACTATCAGTCATGTTTTTTGAGTTTTAGTAATTTTTGAGAGCAGGGACTAAAGAAGAGATTAAACTAGATTAATTCAGATAAATGATAGCAGAAATAGAATAAAATATTTAGTTGGGAAGAAGGGGCTGCCTACTTTCCATGTTCCAGTCACTTTGCTAAGTATTGACCTAATTTAGTTTATATAAAGTTCAGGACAGAGTGGTTTTTTTTTGTTTTTTTTTTTTTTTTTACAAATTAGAGAATTGCAGCTCAGAGGGGCTAAGTGATTTTCTGGGGTCACATAGCTAGTATGCAGCATATCAGCATTCAAGGGTAGAGTTCTCTGACTCCAGAGCCTGTGGTATGATTTCATTCTGCATTCTTTTCGTACTAAGTCTGTTCTGCTCCTGAGGCTGGGAACACAGTGACAGATTCGGAGCTAATGTTTACAGCTCCTGAGTCCTTCAGTGCTTGTGGACTTTGGACTTTAAGATCTGAAGGCCACTTTGAAGGGCAGGAGTGCTGGGATGGTGCATCCTCACATGCTCATACTAAATGTAAGCACCAGTGTTAGGATCTAGGTTCTAGGATGGCAGATGTGTCTCTCTGTTTTGTTCACTGCCATATTCCTAGAACCTAGACTGGTGATCGATCGGTATTTATTAGAAGCTCAATAAATAGTTGTTAGATGAATAACAAGGTAATGCATAGTAGGAATGGCAGGCCCTGTTTGATGAGTGGAGCTGAGCCAGGGAGGAGGGCCTGGCAGGAATGGGACAGGAATAGAGGAGCCTGGGAACAAGCACTCTGCATCTTCTCGGCAGGAAGCCAGGGGCAAAATTTCAGCCTCTGGGAAACTGGTCAGTGCACAGCACAGTAGGGCTATGTTACTGTACCCAATAGACTAGACAGGCCCTAGTTTGAGGCAGTGAAGGGCGTGTGGGCTGGAACTGGGTCTGGAGAACAAAGGATCACAGTGCCCAAGGTCGAGCTAGGACTGAGTTAAGCTGCTTAAGTTAAGGCCTCGACATTCTCTCTAAGAGGCAGGGCTGGATGCAGCAGATTCCCTGCTGCGAGCTAGGGAACTGATTGGATGTGAGGGCAAGGAGCCATTCTGTCTTAAGACGATCGGTGGACAACTTTTTTCACTTTGTCTACTTATGTCCACTCTCAAAAAATAAACCCTGTGGAAATGTTTAGTTTGTTGTTTCTGTCTCTGTCAACATTCTTATTTTCAAGTTCCTTGAAATCAAGAAAACTTGCTGTACATTAAGATTTTCTAATATTAAAGTTCTGTGTCCATTTAATTTTATGATATGAATATATCACAAATATTTCAGCAACACTAGATTTGTAAAAACCATTATTAGTCTTCATTGTCTTTCATTGATTATAATTTTTCATGTGGATTCAACATTATTTACTTAATTGTTGCTATATTGTTAAATCTTTAGTTGTTTCTGTTTTTACCCCCTACTTTTATAAGTAATGCTAAAATAAAATTCATGGATTGTAGCCTATTCCAATTTTGTGAACTATTTTCTCAGGGTAGATTTTCAGAAACATACTGCCAGAGCCAAAGGCTTTAAACTTCTGTGTTTTTTGGTAGCTCTTGATAAAGGCTGCGCATTTGCTTTCTAAGAGAGTTGACTAGTTTGCAGTGATGGCAAAATGTGCTAGGCACCAAGGCTTACTATACCTTGACCTGAATGTATGTTGTTGAAAAAAATTGTGTCAGTAGTGATAAAAGGTGCTTTCTCATTATATTAGTTTATATTTATCTGATAATTAGTGAGGTATCAAATACTTTTCCCATGTTCATGTGCTGTGTTTGTTCTTTTCCAAATTGGCCCTGATTGTATCTTTAGTTTGAGAATGTTTGATTAAAAAAGGAATCAATCTTAATGCTTTTTGTGAGTGGTCCAGCATAGAATATCATCTTGTGAGGGAGAGAGGAAGTCCTGGCATTCCATTGTCATAGGGTTGACTGTTCAATTTAATGCAAGAAAAGATCCTTAAATTAGAATTAATGTGTCACTCTGGTCATGTGCTAGGCACTGTATTGAATGGTTGACCATCTAATTTAATTTTTGCAACAACTCTGCAAGATAGATGCTGTTTTCATTATACATTTGAGTCCCTGTTGAATAAATTGTCGATTCAGTGAAACTTTGGGTTAAAGATAATGGAAAAAACAGCTGTAAAAGGACAGTATAGAAGTGGCTTTCAAACAGGCCTCACAATTTTTTTTCCATACTACCTTTGCTTTTCCCCTTCCTTTTTAATACCACTGGGAATGATATCAATTATAGATATATTCTGCTTAAGAGTTAGCCTCTCTTAAAACTTTAAATGCCTCTGGAAGGGATTTGTCCTGGAAGGTGATGCACTGTTAACCATTAATATGAGTGAATAAGATGGCTTTCCTTTTGACCCTGCTGGCTGTAGCTGTCCTGAGGGATGAACTTTGGAGAGGGGGATGGGAGCTAGGTATATTTAGGGAAGAAATACTAAGCAATCAAGAAAGGCAGATCTGGGTAGGGAATCACAGCTGGGTACACAGAGCAGAGGCCTGGCTCCTGGTGGCTGAGGTTTAGGGCTTTGAGAGGTGGAAGTGCCACGGAGGTGGCAGGAGGCCACCGGCAAACACTTCCTGTTTCGAAACTGTGCTGGGCCAGGCCTGGATCCCAGAAAGAGGAAGGACATTTACTTTCTTCTTCCCTGCACCCCACACTCCCTAAGGTCACGGCGGTCAGGTAGTATGTTATGTTCATTGATATTGTAGTTTATAACTATTTTTAGTAGTGTTTCTGTGAGTAAATATGCAATGAACATCAAACAACCAATTGAAAAAATCAACTTGTGAAATGATTTATTTATAAACTGGGGACCTAATACAGATCTTAGAAGATGTCTACTAGTGAAAGTTATAAGTTACATTTCATAATGAGACTTTTTTAGTTCAATGCCAAATAACTTCTTTAAGTGTGGGGATAATTTCTTCCCTCTGCTCATGGCTTTTGGATAGCTATTTCCTTGTTTCTTTTCAGGTCCTTGCTGGCATGCAAGGCCCTTCCACTTTAAACAAACAGGTGCTTCTGATATGAACATAAAATAGCTTGGAAATTAATAAAAATCTGCTTCGAGCAGTGTACTTACTGTACAGTTAATAGTGGCTGAGTTGTGAGTTTTAGGTCTGCATGTTTCCATAGACATCTGGAAATCTTATACATGGAGCAGTCAGACCCATTGGTCCTGTCTTCCCATAAACACACTGTTAATGGCTCAGAATTTAAAAGGCTTACTTATATAAATTATTTCCCCAATGGAGTAAATAAATACCCCCACTGAAAATAAACTACAGATCCTAATAGCCAAGCAGAAGGAATGTACTTGTCTAAGCGAAACATTTTATGTGTAATTTGGCTTGTCAAACAACATGAAGTAGGATGAAAGCATTGTGCAGCTGGTGTACGAGTGTCACCCGGGCACTAATTGTTTGGCTCGGCTGTCTTCCATGTCTGGGTGTTCTACTTGTCTTCGTTAATCTGCTCTAGCTTCCCCCCACTTCTTTGTTCATTGCAGAAAACATGTCCACAGAAAAAAATTGTCAGGCTTTTATGTGTCTTCTGATGTTGGAAATCAACATGTCTAAATGAAAATATTATTTTTTTCTACTTGGCAGAATGATAGCATTTGAAGTTGTTTATTTAATTAGCTGGCCATGTTCTTTTACTTCATGTTTCTCCAAGCACTTAAGATATTGCTGTTCATGTGAACAAGAAGAGAAATGTGTAGTTACTTATTGTCCTGTAAAACACTAACTTGGAGATCAAAGGCAGCTGGGACTTGGTGCCAGAGGACAGGCCAAACTGAGGCAGCCTCTGGTGAGTGGTGGGTGATAGTCACTAAGTGAATAGCTCCCCCCAGCCATTTCTGTATTGGCTGGGATTCTAGAGATCCAGAAAGGAGTATTCCTTTCCTTTCTTCTTCTTGACTTTGTTTTAAATAATTTGTGATCATTTAAATGGTATATATTCATTACAGAAAATTTAGAAATAAAAATAGAAGTAGAAAGCCTCCATATCATCACTGTCAAGAGATAATCCCTATTAAAAATTGCGATATAATTCGCTAGTACTGTCTGTATTTATGTACATGTGTGTTTACAAAAAAGATGATCATACTGTATATTCTGTTTAGTAATTAGCTTTTTATACTAAATATATTGGGAACATTGTTCAAGTCTTAAATATTTGTCTCAGTATCTCTGTTAATACAAAGTTCATTCTTACTGATATTATAGAATTTACATTACCTGTCTCTTGTTATTGGACATTAAGTTCTTTTCATTTTTCGAATTACTTATTGATTTATTTATTTTGGAACATAGATATTGTATTTTTTCATTACCATTTAATCCCCTTGTGTCCCCCTCTCCCATCTCAAATTTTGATAGCATAAACTGCATTATAATCTTATTTTTGTAACTAAGTATGCCTACATTCAGGTTTGACCCATGGTTCCCCTGGAAGCAAGGCTTTTGGACAGCTAGTTTGTTTGGAAAGTGATCCAGGAGAGCAATAGTGAATGAATGAGGGATTTGAATTGGAAAAGAGGAAGAACCAATTTAAAATGAGGTATAGTTCTGGCGACAGCTAAATGTAGCATGTTATTCTCACCAGGACCTTTTGAGGATCCTTACGCAGTTTGAGAACTGTCTGCATGGTGTATAAAAATGGAAAATACTTACCCATCTTCTTCCTTTGGACCATTCATGGTTGGTCAAAGGTGGTCCTGCAAGTGTTTTTTCCCATGAGATTCCAGATTGGGCAGGTGTGAACCCCCAGTGCATTGCTGGATGGGAAGCCAGAGAGAGGTTTGGAAGGGGGTTGGTGAGGCACTATTAGGTGACATCTTCACAGAGGTGATCAGAGCCCACGTGGACCTGGTAGCTGCAGTGGCAGGTTGAGCAAGAGGTGGGGCTGAGAGGATTTGCAGTGGGATGCAAGTGTTCCATATAAGTTTGTGTTTCTGGGTGAAAGGACATCTAAAATTGTATCTTTTAAACATTCACAAGAATAACAAATTACATTCAGGTTGATTCTTTTATTAGGCACCTGGATATTCTAGTACCTGAGGATATAATAGGAGGTAAAACAGACCCTGCTGTCATAGAGTGGAGATTCTTTTGCAGGGAGAGATAGTAAACGTGGAAACAAATTCAGAAGATCATTTTTGACAGTGGTAAGTGTTATGAAGCAAATGAAATGGAGCAGTGCTGTTAGGAGTGACCAGAGAAGACCTGAGACCATGGTGAGAACAGCAGGGTCTAATGGAGAAGCTCGGGGTGATGGAGTGGACTTAAAGGAGACACATGTAAGGAGGAGGCTGCAGGAAGGAGAATTGCCTGGGCCCTAAGACAAATTGTCTGCTTTACATTTTTTCTTAGGGCATGGCAGACCCAAGAGATGCTTCTGGAATGTGGCCCTTCCTTAGTATGAACACTATATGGGAATTAATCACTTTTATTTAGATTCTTAGAATGTATCATTAACATTCAGAACATACAGCAAATATAATTGCTTATTCTTTGATGTTTTAGAATACATTTCAAGATCTCAGAGTGCCTTAAGGGTGTTTTCATCAGTCTCAGGGTTAATACCAGGAAAGCATATGAAAAATGAAGCCAATGTAAATTTTCTGTTAGATCATAATGTTTTGTGGTTGGGGGTTTATTGTATCAATATAATTTACCTCATATAAGAAACAGCACTACTCAACTGCTTCTTCGTTCTACAGAGCTCAGAAAAATGAGTTTTAAAGACATAAATTTATTCTTCAGCTCTTTTTTATTCTTCAGACCTCTTAGTTACAATGCCCAAGATATTTTTTGTGACCTAAATAGAAAATTAAGAAACCACCTCTTTACATTGCCAGGTGTTTCTCACATTTGTCACTAATAGTGTAGTTTATCTACTTTGTAGAAAATAAGCAATGGGATGTGATAGCCCCAGACTAAAACACTTTCTTCCTGGGGACTATAAAATTTATATTATTAAAATTGGTAGAAGGTAACTGTAAAAACATGTTCTTAACTATTAACATGAGAGTGTTTATCTGCATGTCATCTGAAAGCATTATGCCTATTTGGCATATACTGCAGTCACAGCAGACTCTACCTGTCCTATATTTGGTGTGTGACTTTGGGCAAGTTACTCAACTTCTCCAAGCCTCTGTGTCCACTTGAATATACTGTAATGGGAATAATGAATGAGATATTATTACCAAGTGCTTAGCACAGTGCCTGACACAGTAATTACTCAGTGAATAAAAACAACTGTAAGAATGCATTGTCAAAGTTACTATTATCATTATTACTCTTATTGGAAGAATAATAATGGAGATTTAGAACTTAGACAAGCACTTAAATTCTGCACCTAGAGATGGGGCTCAAGATAAATGAATGAACACTAAACCAAAGAGTTGGTGAATTTGATTTTAGCTCTAGCTTTCCACTGACCAGTTATATGACTTGGTTAAGTCATTTGCCTCTCTTGGGGGGTTTGGTTTCTTCATCAGACATATTAGGAGCTTGGATTTGATTGGATTCTAAGGAATCTAGCTCATAGGCTGCCAGCTGTTTTGAGTGGTTCTTATTGTGGGGTATGGGTCATCTTAAATTTGGACTATTTTTTATTTTGTTTGGTTTAGCTGGCTATCCAACTAATACAGAGTAATCTAGAATGTTGATGTGGTCCTAGCTGTTTTCTTGTTTTCATCATGAGTGACTAATGGTCACCAGGGGCCATGTTAGTAAGCCTGAGCCAAATTTTAATTGTTTTTGAAGCTGTATGTAATTAATTTCTTAATTATGAGCTGTTGATGTTTAGTCCTAGTAAAATTGCATCATAAAACTGAGGCATTTTTGAAGGATTTAGTGACAAAAGGAAAAGATGAATAAACTTGTTTTATACATCTGACTAACATTTAAGGTATATTTAATATATGTTTACCAAGCATGGAGACACCTGACTCATCATTGCTATCTATAAAAAATTATTTTGAATTTCTTGCTGCATGTCCTACAATCAAAATAACTTTTATATTCCTGACCTACTTGACTTGTTTTATCCTTTCCAGATTTGAGATTATGTAGTTTTGTGAATTTCAGTCTCTTGATAAGGTAGGTCTAGATTTGGAAGTAATGAAGTTGAAATTAAGGAAGATAAAAAATTTTTAAGCCTGTTACAGCTACTTTTTAAAATGGAGGCATATAGAAGTGTGAGTGTAGAGTGTATATGTGTACATTGGTATAGTATGAACTGATCACTGATTTTTTTTCACTTAAGAAATTATCCCATTTATATAGTTTTCTTATTCTTTTCAATGATTGCAGAGTAGTCCATTGAATAGATTATTTAAGTAACCAGTCTCTTTATGATGTACATTTAGGATTTTTTCTAACATCTGGTATTACCTACAATAATGCTCTAATGATTGTCTTATACACTTGAGAGTTTGGTATTCATTAGTGTATCTGCAAGTTAAGTTGTTGGGTCAGAGGATACGGGCATTTGCAATTTTGGTTGAAATAGGCACATTGCTCTTCGTGGAGGTTAAACCAATACAGGGTGGGCAAAAAGTAGGTTTACAGTTGTTTGCATAGAAAATAATACAATAATTAATAACTAATAATACAAGAATAGCCCTGGCTGTTGTAACTCAGTAGATTGAACATGGGTCTGTGAACCAAAAGGTTGCTGGTTCGATTCCCAGTCAGGGCACATACCTGGGTTGCAGGCCTTGTCCTCGGTGGGGGGCGTGTGAGAGGCAACCACATATTGATGTTTCTCTCCCTCTCTCATTTCCTTCCCTCTCTCTAAAAATAAATAAATGTAATGTAAAAAAAAACACAAATAAACTTTTGTGTACTCACAACCGTAAACATACTTTTGCCAGCCTCTGTATACACTCCCACCAACAGTGTATAAATGAGCCTGTTTTTGCTCAGCCACTTTTTTCCCTCCAGGTACCTCTGTCTTTCTATACTACCAAGTAATTTGAATACTACTGTACTACACTATATTTTCTCTGGGAAAAGGCTGATTAGATGGGTGCTCATTACGTGCACATTTCACAGAGATTGAATCTTACACTGAAGACCACTTTCTTTCTCTCTATATTTGCTGAATTAAATGGCTACATTGTTAGGCATCTTGAAATGTACTTTACGTTGCTTCAGAGCACAATTATACCAGTGTAGAAAGTCCTCCTGTTTGCAAACTATCTTGACTAAAGTCTCCCATGGAGATTTAGTCTCATAACAGAAGGAAACACACTATGCATATTATACAGAATGTCTCACTGTAAATAGCATTATTTGCACTTTTTTTTTTTTAATTCAGAAGGACAGGGCATTATTTTTAGATACTATTTTTATGTTATAAAAAATGAATATTATTTGGTGAAGGTGGACTGAAATTATCCCCTAAGTCCTTAATTCATGAGCATTTGGTTATGTATATGTTGGCACACGCACACAGCCTGTAGGTCTGACAATTAAAGCTTCTGTTGTTTCTTTAAGAAAATAGAGTAATTTGTGTTACAGAAAGATGTGATGTACTCTCTTTCACTTTTGGACTACTTAAACAGATTTAAGAAAATTGTAAAAGATACTCAAATCTATTTCTTTTTTTTTCTTTGGGCTGCAGATTGGCTGATATGAAAGTCAATTACTGAAATGAACTTAGGGTTTATTTATTTTTTTATGCTATATGATCTCTTCCAAAATTGACCATTTTTCTGATATTGAGGGTTTTTTTCCTTTTTGCTTATATAAAAGAGCAGCAAATGTTCAAGAACTTTTTATGAAGTTTTCTTTCTAAATTTGACTTTCAAATTATCTTTCTTAACATATCACTCTATTAATTCACTTATAAGGAAACATGTTTTTATTATTGACCTATTTGAAAAGCAGTTATAGTGTCAGATATAGTATTTATAGTGAAGATACTGGCTAAGTCCCATAGAATACCCTATAATTAAAGAAAGTTTTTTGGAGTTACTCAGATAAAAACACAAACTAAAAAGTTGTTATTAGGCAATTACCTTTTATGTTTTCCTTTCCAGCACATGTATTACCGTCTAGAAACACTGTCAGCTTATAGGTAGAGACTGTTGAATTTAACGTTGTTCCGCCCCCCTGAGGAAAGCAGTTCGTTGTGTTGTTCAGAGAGTGGAGGGAAAAACGAGGCTCTGTTATGGTGTCTGTGACTCTGGGCTCACCGCTGCTCCACAGATCACTGAAGCTCATGACTGCTCAAACTAAGGGAACAAAAGAATTTTCATTGAGCCACAGCACCCCCTAGCATCCTAAAAATGCATGTTTTTAAAATTCAAAGGAACCTTTTGTTTATGCTCATAGAAACAACTGTTAAATCGAGCATGACCTAATTTCTCATATTTTCTTATGACTAAGAAGAGACCTTTGAAAAATTCCATAGAAATTTCGGGGCATGTGAAGAGGTATCACTCTTTTTTTGCAAATAATTGTTACATTACTTTTCTGTGTATGTCTGGATGCAGATCATAAGCTATGGCTGAATCTCTTGTTCCCTATGTAGAATCAATAAATAGTGACTGACAGTGTTTTTCCAGCTAGTGCCCTAACCGTGCTTCCTTGTGTGTTGCAGGTGCTTCTCCCAGCCGCTGGCCTGTTACAGTTACAGGATGTGAAGAAGACTTGCTGTGAATTTTTGGAATCGCAGCTTCACCCTGTCAACTGCTTAGGAATCCGAGCTTTTGCTGATATGCATGCGTGCACAGACCTCCTGAACAAGGCCAACACCTATGCAGGCAAGTCGAATAGACCTCCGCTGAGTTAGAGACCAGGAGGAGTCTAGAAATCTTGAGTTATGAAATGACTCTGTAGTGATTTCTGGAAAGTTGTATTCTGCTTCTGGATCTGGACTTTATACATGTACATTAAAAACATTATAATGGTAGCACTGCATCACTGAAGCATGCTCATGAAATTCTGAACTTTAAAAAAAAAACACTGTAAATTGGTTTTGGGCGTAAGTAATAGAATAGCTAGTTTTATGCAAGTATTGAATCCTTGTGTGTTTTTCTTTCAGATTTTCAAATAGTCATATAAGAAAGTATTTGCATATGAAATGAAGTCATTTTATCTCTGGCTTTTTACACCCTCCTTTTAAATCCATTAAAACAATCGTCTTGCTTAAAAATTTTCCTTTTTTTTTAAATATATTTTATTGATTATGCTGTTACAGTTGTCCCATTTCCCCCCTTCACTTCCCTCCACCCTGTACACCCTCTCCCACCCACATTCACCCCCTTTAGTTCATGTGTCATAAATTCTTTAGCTTCTACCTTTCCCATACTATTCTTGCCCTCCCCCTGTCTATTTTCTACCTACTATCTATGCTACTTATTCTCTGTACCTTTATTCCCTCTCTCCCCACCTTACTCCCCTGTTGCTAACCCTCCATGTGATCTCCCTTTCTGTGGTTCTGTTTCTGTTCGAGTTGTTTGCTTAGTTTCTTTTGGTTTTGTTTTAGGTGTGGTTGTTAATAATTGTGAGTTTGCTGTTATTTTACTATACATGATTTTTTTTTATCTTCTTAGGTAAGTCCCTTTAACATTTCATATAATAAGGGCTTGGTGATGGTGAACTCCTTTAACTTGACCTTATCTGAGAAGCACTTTATCTGCCCTTCCATTCTAAATGAAAGCTTTGCTGGATAGAGCAATCTGGGATGTAGGTCCTTGCCTTTCATGACTTGGAATACTTCTTGCCAGCCCCTTCTTGCCTGTAAAGTCTCTTTTGAGAAATCAGCTGACAGTCTGATGGGAACTCCTTTGTAGGTTATTGTCCCCTTATCTCTTGCTGCTTCTAGGATTCTCTCCTTCATTTTTACCTTGACTAATGTAATTACGATGTGCCTTGATGTGTTCCTCTTTGGGTCCAACCTCTTTGGGACTCTCTGAGCTTCCTGAACTTCCTGAAAGTCTATTTCCTTTGCCAAAATGGGGAAGTTCTCCTTCATTATGTTTTTAAATAAGTTTTCAATATCTTGCTCTTCCTCTTCCCCTTCTGGTAAATCTATAATTCGGATGTTGGAACGTTTAAAGATGTCCTGGAGGTTCCTAAGCTTCTCCTCATTTTTTTGGATTCGTATTTCTCCATTCTTTCCTGTTTGGTTATTTCTTTCTTCCTTCTCGTCCACTCTATTGTTTTGAGTCCCAGTTTCCTTCCCATCACTATTGATTCCCTTTGCATTTTCCTTCATTTCTCTTATCGTAGCCTGCATTTGTTCATTTAATTTGTGACCAAAATCAACCAATTCTGTGAGCTTCCTGATCACCAGTGTTTTGAACTATGCATCTGATAGGTTGGCTATTTCTCAGTTGCTTCAAAGGATGAGTTCTGGGGCTTTGATTTGTTCTTCTGTTTGAGCCATCTCTCTATCTCTCTCTCTCTTTTTTTTTGGTCTCGTCGCGCCTGTTACAGTAGGGAGCGGAGCCTTAGGTGTTCACCAGGGTGGGGCACCCCAGTCGCTAGGTTGTGACGTTGTATGTGGGGGCAGGGTTGAGAGGGAACAATGGCGGTTGCTCTGTTCTCCGTGGGACCTCAGTCCCTTGTGCTGCTTCCCCCAAGCAAACTGGGCCCCTCTAGTGCCAATTCCCGTGTGGGTGGGCTTGTGCATGCTGTGGGACCCTCCAAGGACCTCTCCTGTGAGGCTGGGTGTCTCTCCCTGCACCTCAACTTCCACAGGCGCCATCAGTGTCCCAAGGCTCTATTTCCCAGCGCTGGGATCCTGAGTTGCGCGCACTGCCTTGCTTTACAATCGCCACCTCACTGGGTCTGCCTGGTGCCACCCCTCTGCCGGGGCCTGCCAGCTGCTGCAAGCACACTCAGGGTCCACCCGCTGCGGTCTTGCACTCCCCAGATGCCTTACGCACCCTCGGATGCCTTATGCGCCCAGTCCCAACTCTGCTTTCTGCACTGCGACCTGCGCCCAGCTGCCCGACTCCGCCCCTCCTACCGGTCTGCATGAACAGGTCTATTTCAACTTCTTGGTTGTCCAGCTTCCATTCAAATAAATTTTCTGTCAGTTCTGGATGTTATTCTGCTTCTAAATTGTTGTTGTTGTACCTATCTTGGTTGTGCGTGGAGGTATGGTGCATCCATCTATGCCTCCATCTTGGCCGGAAGTCCCCCAAATTTTCAAAACAATGAGATTTGGATGCATTTGGGTGGAGCAGAAGAGTAGATTCTATATAGGCAGCCCTCTCTTAGACAGTGGTTTCCAGGACCTGGTATATGTGGCAGAGGGAGGGCTTGTTGCTGTTGTCAAGGAAGCCATAACTTGGCTGCTGTGTGGGACCCTGAGGTTCCCCGGTCTCTTCAGCTGCAGAGGAGAGATTCTCATTATGGCTTTGGAGGCAGCTAAAGTACACAGAAGTAACCAATCACTTATTTTGCTTTGAGTTTATAAACATTTAAAAATATATATGTTAAAAGTAATTAAGGAATTTTCTATTTTTTTTTTCACCACCTTTCTAGAAGGTAAATCTTGTGGAAGTTACAGTCCACCATCAGTCCTCTGTGTCTGTGAGATCCAGTAGGGAGAGTGACTGTAGGACCTTCTGTGACCCCGGTCCCTTAGTGAGCTCTGGAACCCCTACTTCTTCCAGCCTTCAGATGGGATCCCCTCATCCAAACTCTGCTCCCTCGTGTTTACTCTGATGAGTGAGAGACATTTTGGCATGTAGACCTGGGTAAGGGGTATATGTGTGTGTAAGTGGGAGTGCGTGTGCACATGTATGTGCATGCAGGACACTGGAAGGATGAAGTATTCCCGGAATTCTGTTGCATTTGTCAGAGAAATAATGGTATAAGGTGGTTAATTTGGAACAAAAACAACAACAAAAAATGCTTCAGTAAAACACAGTAGGTCTAGTAAATTTGAGCTTTACAGAATTCTGTAAGGTGGCCTGATTAACCTAACTACTCTTTTTTTTAATAGTAATTTTTTTATTCTTTATTTTATTGATTATGCTATTATAGTTGTCCCATTTCCCCCCTTCACTCCCCTCCACCCTGCCCATCCCCTCCCACCCACATTCCCCCCTGTAGTTCATGTCCATGTGTCATAAGTTCTTTAGTGTCTACATGTCCCATACTTTTCTTACCCTCCCCCTGTCTATTTTCTACCTACTGTCTATGCTACTTAATCTCTATATCTTTTCCCCTTCCTCCTCCTCCCACTTCCCTGTTGCTAACCCTCCATTTGATGACCTTTATTTACTGTTCATATTTTTAATCTTCTTTTTCTTAGGTAAGTCCCTTTAACATTTCATATAATAAGGGCTTGGTGATGATGGACTCCTTTAACTTGGCCTTGTCTGAGAAGCACTTTATCTGCCCTTCCATTCTAAATGAAAGCTTTGCTGGATAGAGCAATCTGGGATGTAGGTCCTTGCCTTTCATGACTTGGAATACTTCTTGCCAGCCCCTTCTTGCCTGTAAGGTCTCTCTTGAGAAATCAGCTGACAGTCTGATGGGAACTGCTTTGTAGGTTACTGTCCCCTTATCTCTTGCTGCTTCTAGGATTCTCTCCTTCATTTTTACCTTGACTAATGTAATTACGATGTGCCTTGATGTGTTCCTCCTCGGGTCCAACCTCTTTGGGACTCTCTGAGCTTCCTGGACTTCCTGAAAGTCTATTTCCCTTGCCAGATTAGGGAAGTTTTCCTTTAATATCTGTTTAAATAAGTTCTCAATTTGTTGCTCTTCTTCTTCCCCTTCTGGTAAATCTATAATTCGGATGTTGGAACGTTTAAAGGTGTCCTGGAGGTCCCTAAGCCTCTCCTCATTTTTTTGAGTTCTTGTTTCTTCATTCTTTCCTGTTTGGTGGTTCCTTTCTTCCTTCTGGTGCACTCCATTGATTTGAGTCCCGGTTTTCTTCCCCTCACTATTGTTTCCCTGGGCATTTTCCTTCATTTCTCTTATTGTAGCCTGCATTTGTTCATCTAATTTATGTCCAAAGTCAACCAATTCTGTGAGCATCCTGATCACCAGTGCTTTGAACTGTGCATCTGATAGTTCGGCTATCTCTTGGTCACTTAGAAAAATTGGTTCTGGGGCTTTCAAATCTGTTTGAGCCATCTTTTTTATTTTTTATTTTCCTTTGGTTTGGTTGAGGCTGTTTCCTAAGGGCGGTGGAGCCTTAGGTGTTCACCAGGGTGGGGCACCCCAGTCGCTGGGTTGTTACTTTGTATGTGAGGGCGGGGTCTGAGAGGGAACAATGGCGCCTGCTCCGCTCTCTCTAGGACTTCCGTTCCCTCCACTGCCTCCCACAAGCAAATTGGGCCCTTCCAGTGCTGGCTCCTGGGCGGGTGGGCCTGTGCAACCCCTTGGACTCTGTGGGCTTCCCCGAGAAGTCTCCTGTGAGGCTGAGAGAATCTCCTGGCTTCAGCTCCCAGTCAGGGCTCTTAAGCTTTGAAACCGGCAGCACTGGGTCCCTGGGCCATGCGGTCGGTGTCGATGCCCATTTTTGCTTAGTTTGCGCGCGAAAGTGTGGCTGCAGCCAGCCAGCTGCCTTGCACCCCTCACTGGGTCTGCTCGTCGCCTCCCGCGCCCAGGGTCCACCACCGGTCCGTCTGCTGCCGTCTGCGCCCTGTGCGCCTGTGCCTGCCAGCCAGCGCTTCTTCCCGCCGGGACCCCTCGACCCCTCTCCGCAGGCCTCCGACTCCGCCCCTCCTTACCGGTCTGGATGTACTGTAGTCTGACTTCCGTTCAGTTCATTTCTCTTTGTTCTGGTTGTTTTTTGTTTCTCAATTTTTGTTGTCCTTAGTTTTGGTTGCGTGAGGAGGCACAGTGCGACTGCCTATGCCTCCATCTTGGCCGGAACTCCCTAACTACTCTTTATAAAATTGTTTGAGTAGGAAAATGTGATATAAGTTCCAGAAAGCTTATTTATGGAGGAACTTTTAGAACACAACCCTTTTGTAAGTTGAGGAATGTCTATAATGTGTATGGTATTCACATAATCCTTTTGAGTGGGATGAGGCAATTTAAGAAATATCAAAGACAAATTTGAATCCATTGATGTGTTCCCATATAACCGATTCTGCTCTTTAGCAAATGGAAAATAATCCTTCTAAATTCATAAGGTCCATTAACTGCTACATATAATGTGCCTGTTTTAAGTGATTTATATTAGGAAAACCAAGGAAGCGTATGTATTTTTTTGGTAATTTTTTTTCCTACATAAAGCAGTCACTAACATAATGTCTTTCTTGGCTGCTAGTTCTCTCCAAAGTGCTTGATAAATGTTACTAACTCTTAAGAGTTAGGGGGAGGGGCTGGGGAGAGCATGAACAAGGCAGGATTACTGCAAAAGATGTCCATACATAATATTTTACATGATGTACTCATACATCATGTAAAAGCTAGAGTAAAACTAGGAGAAACAACTCATTTACTGTGCTTTAAGGACATAGATTTTGTTATTTCTTTTATTTAAAATCTTGAATTTATTATAGTATACTACAAAATATGAACAATTTTTCACCAAAATTAGAGTACCTCCATATTTTAGTTTGTAGAGTTCTTCTTCGTAATTATGCCAAGATTTTTTTGTGGAAAAATTATTGTCACTTTCAGCAAAATTATAAAAAAACATTGGCTTTTTATCTTTTTAAAAAGATTTTATTTATAGGTTGCAGGCCATGTCCCCAGCAACCGCACATTGATGTTTCTCTCTCTTTCTCCCTCCCTTCCCTCTCTAAAAAATAAATAAAATCTTAAAAAAAAAAAAGATTTTATTTATTTATTTTTAGAGAGAAGGGAAGGGAGGGAGAAGGAGAGCGAGAAACATCTGTGTGTGAGAGAAACATCAGTAGGTTGCCTCAGCTGGGCCTGCAACCAGGCACGTGCTCTGACTGGGAATGGAGCCGCTACCTTTCGATTTGCGGGAATGATGCCCAGCCCACTGAGCCACACCTGTCAGGGCCCATTCTCTTCTTGCTGCTAACCCTGGTAATCTGTTTATACATCCTAGGCCTGTCCAGGCACCCCACACTGCTCTGCTTTTAGCTTTTCCTCTAGGCTCGCTTGCATACCGATCAAATTTTTTATATGTCCAGCTTTTATATGTGTGTCTTCTCTTCCTTTGTCTTAACTGAAACTTGGCTTTTCCCCAAACTCCATGTTGGGGCACTTTTCTTTAAGGGACCATTCCCTGACTCACTGGGGATTGGGGTAAAACAGTACCTATCACCTCCAGACCATTGTTCTGTCACTGTCACCATCCTCAGTTCTGCACTGACTGGCTGGTTCTCAGTCTGCAGCATTCTCTCTGAAGCCCATTATCTCTCTAGGCCTTCAGGCATACTTCTGTCTTTGTCACTTAGATTGCCTTTTCCCACTACACTTGGTTTCCTCTGCCCACAGCAACTTCCAAATCTGTTCTGTTGGCTCCTTTGAGACCCCTTTCATAGTTCCTTGTGACCACCATCTTTCCTCCATAAATCCACTTGCCACCTTAGACCACAATCCCAGAGCATGAATTACCTTGTTGGTATTTGGAACTCTAAGGTCTCATTTTTTGTGCTGAACATATTCCTACCTTCTTTCTCCTGTGCTTGTTTTTCTCCATAAATCTGTGCTATCTGGTCTCAGTTTCCCTAGCTGTCTCTTGGCTGGTCAGTTGAGACCCAATGGTCAGTCATTTGAGAACTACCTTCTTTGTGTGCCTGCGTATAAACTGCTCAAACTGCTGTGGGTGACAGGCTCAATACAATTTAACCTCTGCTTACAAGGAATTTACAGGGCAGTAATAGTCAACTCACACCCAAATTTAGTATATTCAGATTATGCCTCATTCTCTGTAAAAGCAGTTCCCATAACAGTTTCTTCTGCAATCATTTACTTCAGTCATTTGCCCACTTTTCTATAATGTAGGCTAGGAGTCACTGCTTGGGGTAAACATCTGTCAAAACAAGTTTATGACTTTGAAAGCTGTCCTCTCGAAAGAAACTTGTGTTGAGACAGTGGTGTTAATAATGGTATTACTAGGACTATGTGATATGCATATTAAAGAATAGATGATGATGATGATGCTGGGATCTCTTGCAATGTTAATTGATTGATACAGAAGATGTTTGTTTTTCTTTGGAGAATTGTGAAAACATTTGCTATATAGCACTTCTTTTTTTAAAAATCAAATTTACTTAATCTTTTTTTTTTTAAGATTTTATGTATTGAGTTTTAGAGAGAGGGGAAGGGAGGAAGAGAGGGAAACATCAGTGTGTGGTTGCCTCTCGCGCGCCCCCTACTGGGAACCTGGTGTGCAGGTTTGCAGACCAGCACTCAATCCACTGAGCCACACCAGCCAGCACTGATGTATAGCACTTCTTGATTGAATTTGTGCTGACTTAAATGACACTTCTTAAAAGAATTAATCATTTTTATACTCTTACACTCATTATGGTCCTAATTTATGCTGTAGCAAATTACATGCAATCTCTCTGTTCTTCTTTATTGACAGTTTTTCCAGTTGGGTTGAGTGAGCTGTTTTGAGGTTTCACCAAAACTGTCTGTGTTAATGGAACTGCTGGTGCTATATGTGAATTTTTTCCCCTAGAAACTAATAGTATTCAGAATCAAAGAATTACAGAGTGTTAAAACTTATAGGGAACCATAGCATTTATTTCTCATCTTGATTTTGGGACAAGTATTAGGCTTCTATTGACCAAACCAATTCAAAGATTTTAGGGTTTTAGTTGATAATACAATATGTCCAACAGAAATCAATAATGTAATTAATTGTGTCCCAAAAGATGTAAAGCAATGATTACATTTTGTTCTGCCCAGATCAGACCATATTTATGAAATTGAGTTCATTTTCAGGTTACATGTTTTGATAGAGATTGATGAACTGAATCCCAGAGAAAGCTGGCAGGGCTATTGGAGGGTATCTCTCCCCAGAGGCAGTTAGTGAAGACTGGAGGAGGTGGCCACTTCAAATGAGAAGGCAGCATTGCAACACTCCAAGGAAGATAAAAATGAAGGGCATATAACACCACAGAAGGATCACCACAATCTTCCAGTAACTGTACCCAAAGATATGGAGATCTACGATTTACCCAATAACGAATTTAAATAGCTATTTTATGGAAACTCAGTGAGCTTACAAGATAACACAGAAAGACACTTTAACAGAGTTAGGAAAATAATACATGAACAAAAGGAGAAGTTTAACAAAGAGAAATAACCTACAGAAATTCTAGAGCTGAAGAATTCAATGAATGAAATAAAGAATGCATTAGTGAGCATTATTTGCAGACTGGGTCAAGCAGAAGAATCAGATTAAAGATAAGAATTTTTTAAAAAATATGTCTTTTTTTTTAAAGATTTTATTTATTTTTAGAGCGAGGGGAAGGGAAGGAAAAAGGGAGAGAAACATCAATGTGTGGTTACATCTTGCATGTCCTCTACTGGGGACCTGGCCCAAAACCAAGCATGTGCCCTGACTGGGAATGGAACTGGTGATTCTTTGGTTCGCAGGCCCACGCTCAATCCACTGAGCCACAGCAGCGAGGGCTGAAGACTGGAATTTTGAAACTATCCAGTCAGAGGAGAATGAAGAAAAATGATTGAAAAACAGTAAGAAAGCCTTCGAGACCTATGGGATACCATCAAAAGGACCAATTTGTGAAACATTGGAATTCCAGAAATATAAAGGGGCACAGAGTTTATTGAAAGAAACCAAGTCTGGGAAGAGGTTTGAATATTAAAGTTCATGGAGCTTATAGGTCACCAAAGTCAACTTAAGAGTCCTCCTCTGTTCTTTTGCATGTGGCTATCCATTTCTCATCAAGTGGTCTTTGATTTGACCCAGCATTATTTGTTGAAGAGACTCCATTTCTCATCGAGTGGTCTTTGAACCAATGTTGAGATCATTTGCCTTGAGGAAGTTCAGTTCTTTTTTTATTATTGGGTTCGATTAAGAAAAAAACTCTTCTTTTCCTTGACCAGTGTGACCTAGTCTGTTGGGCATCATCCTGCAAAGTGAAAGGTCTCTGGTTTGATTCCCAGTTAGGGCACATGCCTAGATTGTGGTCCCAGGTTGGGGCGCATGCAAAAGGCAACCGATCATTTCTCACATCGCTGTTTCTCTTTTCTACCTTTTCTTCCTTCTCTCTAAAAATAAATAATATCTTTTATAAAAAATAAAAAAAGAAAAGCCTCTTCTTTTTCAAGCAGTTTGAAACTATGACAGTGGAATGTTGGTGTTAATAGAGTTTCTTTTTAACCTCCAAACAGAGCAACATTTTGCAGATGTTGTACTTAGCGAAGAATTTCTCAATCTCGGCATTGAACAAGTGTGCAGCTTAATCTCAAGTGACAAACTTACCATATCTTCAGAAGAGAAGGTAAGCATACATTTCTTTTCCCAGTGTACAGTGATATAGTACTTTTCTTTATTTCATTTTCTTTTGTAACTTTGTGATCCTGTATGTGTAGTGCCAGCCAGTGATCTTTGATCTGGAAGTTAAGAAACTCAGCTAGTAGACTTGATTGTCAGTGTAAATTACTGTGTATCTTGAGGAGGTTTCCTAAACTCTTACACATTAGAATTTTGTACTTGACCTCTACAGCAAGAGCTAGCACACATGAAACTATCTGAAACAAGTGTTATTTTGCAGGCAGGTTTCTTCCCACAGCTAGATGCCTATAAGAATTCTGATTTAAATCCAATATTTCTCAAACCAAAGTAATTTCACCATCATGTAAGCTGAAAGAAATTACCCCGGATGGCAAAGTTTAGCTGCTTCCAGACTGAACATCCTTGATCATGCTTGTACTGTAGACTGGTCCCGTTACTCACACCCTGGACTGACCAGGGCTCTGCCCTCCCTCCCTGAGCACTGTGTAGCTGCTTCATTGCTTGTAGCCTCTGTCTCTCCATGTTTCAGGTTGCCTTTGTCAGCCACCTATACCTTTCAAATAGGTGGGGGGAGCAGCTTCTCTTAGTGGGTTTTTCTCCGTGGGGTAGGTTCTGTAGCCCATGTGAATCAGGGCACAAAAGTTTATGAACCCACTATGTTTGAAGGAAGTAAAACTGTAGCTTTTCTTTTGTGTACCTTGAATGTAAAGTTGTATAAAATTTAGTTCTATTCCTCAGGGATATTCATTCTACCTGAGGCTAGAAAGACACATCTACTCTAATGTTTACCATATGAAAAAATATCTGAAAATTACTCATGAGGTGTATAATCTTAGCACTCTAGAAATACAGAGGAGAAGGCGTTCCTATTCACATTTAACAGTCATATAGTGAGTGCCTACTGTGTGCCAGACACTGCCAGATGTCTTAGGTGTGAGATTAACAAAACAGAGTTCTCTGCTCATAGATTAGAGGGCCATCCAGTGGGGTAAATGATTACAGAATGTTGGGTACTGTAGGAGATTTCATCATTCCTGTGATGGTGATGGGAATGGGAGTTCAGCTTGGCCCAGATATATGATCCAAGTTTTTAAAAATGCGTATGAGTTTGCCATGAAAATAAAGACGGGTAGTCTAGTAGTGAGACCAGAACATGCAGGTATAAAGAGGTGTGAAAGGAGTAATTGCATGCAGTTGGTTCAGTAGGATTGGAGTTTAGAATATGTTTGGCAGAGTGGTAGGAGATAAGATGGGAAGATGATGTAATAAAATGTCTTCTCTGACATATTAAAGAAAATTGACTTTGTACTAATGATTAAGAACTTCTAAGAGGTTTTAAGCAATAGGAGAATACCATCAGCATACCTACCTTATAGAAATGTCATGAAGGCTCTTCTAGTTTTCTTTCTTCTTTTTTTAAAAAAGATGTTATTTATTTATTTTTAGATAGAGGAGAAGGGAGGGAAAAAGAGAGGGAGGGAAACATCAATGTGCGAGAGATACATAGATCTGTTGCCACTCACACGCCCCCAACTGGGGACCTGGCCTGCAACCCAGGTTTGTGCCCTGATTACTGGGAATTGAACCGGCAGTGTTTGGTTTGCAGGCCAGTACTCAATTCACTGAGCTATAACAGCCAGGGCTCTTCTGATTTTCTATTGCTGCATAATAAGCCACCCCAAAATGTAGTGACATAAAACATCCATCTTATGCTCACAATTCTGTGGGCAGAATTCATGCAGGGCATGTAGAGATAGCTTGCCCCTGCTCTATTGTGTAGGGGGTGTCAGCTGGGGTAGCTTGAAGGCTGGAGCTACCTGGCCAGGTTCTACTGGGGCTGCGGCCCTTCTGCACATTGCATCCTGTGTCTGGAATATCCATGATGGCTCCATCACTTACTTCTCTGCCTCTGGGGCTAGGGGTTGTGTGGTATCTCTTTCTCCCTGTCCCTGTCTTTTCTTTGCCCCCTCCTCTCTTCTTTCTCTCTGTGACTAACTTGGGTTTTTCATAGCTTGGTCATCTCAAGTAATCAGACTTCTTACATGATCTCTGGCTTCCCTCAAATGAACATTTCAGGAGACCACGTGAACACCAAAAGGCTATGACTCAATGTCAGAAGCCACACAGTGCTACTTCCACCACATTCCATTGGTTACACAAGGATAGCTTAGATTCCCTGTGGGAGGTTTCCTCTTAAGGTGTGGATAGCAGAGGTCTTTTATTAGGTGACCATCTTTGGAAACTAGCTATCACAGTGGCGATGTGCACAATGGACTAAAAGTGGAGTGGGGGTAAGGTAGGAGGGTATTGAAGTCATACGCATGAGCAGTAGGGTCTGATGGAGAATGGTAGAAGCGGGTGAGAAAAGGAGGAGGAGCTGAGAAATAGTAGATGGGATTGATAGGCTCCTCTTCATCTCTAGCTCCTGCAGGTGGAGGCACTTGGTAAATGTTTGTTGACAATGCATTAAAGAGGCATGTTAATTATAATGCAGATTATTTTTAGTTTCTGGTTCTATTCCTGCATCAAAATAACCTATTCTTGGCTTCCAGTAATCTGTTTACATATCAAACATTTTCTACAACCTTTTAAAGATTATTGGGTTATATATTCATCAGTCTGGAAGGAAATTATATAGTGAAACCCTATCTTCATGTTCATTAGTTTTTCATGGGTATATATTATAAGTTGTATGCCCTTAATTATTTTTAATTCAAAATATTTTAATATATTCTATTGTGACAAAAGAGAGTTTTTATTTATTTTTTTATCCTTACTTGAGGACATACTTGCTGATTTTAGAGACAGGGGAAGGGAGGGAGAGAGAGAAGGAGAGAAATATTGGCATGAGAGAGACACTTGGATCGGTTGCCTCTTGTACACACCCCAACCAGGGATTGAACCCTCAACCTAGGCATGTGCCCTGACCAGGAATCAAACCTGCAATGTTTTGGTTTGTGGGACGCACTCCAACCAACTGAGCCATGCCAGCTAGAGCACAAAAGAGTTTTTATCTATTCTGCACACGCTCAATTTAGAAGTATATGGTCCAACATTTGTTTGTAAGCCTAGAGAAAAAGCCAAAGATGAGTTGGTTGTAAGGATGTGTGGTTTTCATTCCAGAATATCACTTTGATTTATTATTTTGGGTGCTTTATTCCAAAAGAAGTTGTGATTTAAAATATAGGCAAATAGAACCAAATTCAATTTGGAAAGGTTATTAGTAGTGAATCAGATCATATGTCACCAGATTATATCACAGCTGCCACTCAGTTTCAAGAAGATTTGATAATGTACTTGGTGAAATACTTAATAAATATCAAATAAAAAGTGCTCACTAAATATATAAAAGTATTCTTAAAGTACTTATTAAAATAAAAGAGAACTACCAAACAATCCAGCAATTCCATTTCTGGGTATATGTCCCAAGGAAATGAAAACAGGATCTTGAAGAGGTTATTTGCACTCCCATCCACATTCATTGCCGCATAATCCACAATAGCCAAGACAAGGGAAACAGTTTAGAGTCCATCAACAGGTAACTGGATAAAGAAGGTGTGGTGTATATAAACAATGGGATATTGTTTAACCACAAGATAAAAGGAAATACCACCTTTTGTGATGGAATGAACCTTGAGCTCATTATGCTAAGTGAAAATAAGTCACACAAAAGCAAATACTGTGTGATGTCACTTGTTTGTGGAATCTAAATAACTCAGAGAAACAGTAGGGTGAAGGTTACAAGGGATTGGGGTGGTAGGGTGATTAGGGAGATATTGGTCAAGGTATGCCAACTTCCAATTATAAAAGATGAATACATTCTGGGGGTCCAGTGTACAGTATGGTGACTATAGTTAAAAATATTGTATTATGTACTTGAAAGTTGCTGAAAGTAGATCTTAAATGTTCTTACCACATAAAAGAGATGGTAATTATGTGACATGATGTAGGTGTACAGTGGTAATCATTTTGCAATATATAAATATATCATATCAGTATCTTAAGATTGTATACTTTAAACTTACACAGTATTATGTCAATTATATCTCAATAAATCCAGAAAAAATAAAGTATTTACTAAATACCAAATGAAAAAAGGAAAGAAATTGAATGGCCTTTTAAGTATACCACAAGTCAGAATTTTGAGAGAAAAAAATAAGCCATGGATTTAAACTCTGATATCTTAGCAAAAGTTGTGTTATGAAATATAGTCTCATTATATTTTATTCGGTTACTTTGGTACATAACTCATTACTTACTTTCCTTTTCCCATGTTTTCTGCAAGGTATTTGAAGCAGTAATAGCTTGGGTAAACCATGACAAGGATGTAAGGCAAGAATTTATGGCTCGGCTGATGGAACATGTACGGTTACCTTTGCTCCCTCGGGAATATTTAGTTCAGGTAAAAGCATATACAAAACATGTGAATACATGTAGCATTGTGTCCCTGGGCTGACCACATGTAGATCTTTGTTCCCCAGTGGTAAGAGTTATAGGATACAGATCCATGGGGTGCAGGACCTTGGCACCTGCTCTCTTAGACCATCCCCATCCTTGGAAATTTGTTTCCCCCTATTTCTGATTGGTTGAGTAAGTACTAGAGCTTATCAAGGTGGCATCTGTGGTCATTTGAGCACATGTAAATAAATGCACCTGTGGCTCTGCCTTACTCCTCTGTATCGTTTGTTTTCCTTTTGATAGCCTCTTTTGATTGGCTTGCAGATGTGGAATTTCGACATCCTGTTCAACTGCTGCTTAATCCTACTTCGCAGTTTCACAGTGGCACTCGTTTTCATTGCTATCTTTATTTCTAAACTGAGGAAAACCAGGTTGTTTAAAACAAATAGGTGTAAATGGATCTTTAGTAGTCTCTAAACAAATTTTAAATTTACTTTTTTATTATTAGCATCCTAGTAGGAACATTTCAACATTTTTATAATTAAAACCATTTGAAGAAACATTTCTTTATTAAGAGATTACATCTGAGCATTTTAGGATTTCTCAAAGTCTCACTATTTTTTTTATGATCTGTGTAATCATTGGCACTCTGCTGTTAAGAAAATAAACAGAAAAAATTCCTACTCTGCCTTTGAGGTCAGGGATGGCAAGAAAAAAGACTTATTTGTGGTATAAGCACATTGTTATAAAGTATTTTGAATCCTTTCTCTGGATATTTTATTTGCCATCTTCAGTTTGAAAAAGATTGTTGTTAATTTATTACTCTTAGCCCCTTCTCCCACCTGAAGGACTAATCTAAATTTTTTTTCTTGTTTTTCATACTGTTTTGCTTGATATTTAAAGGTAAGAAATAGGTGGATATAATATTATCCAAAGATTATTCTGTAGCTGATATTGAAGTATGTAATTTTCATTGCAGTTCTTTATTACTTACACATGTTTTTTTCTGCAGACCAGATAGATACTTTTTTGGCTTTGTTTATTTTTCTCCTAGTAGTATTCTAATTGTAACTTTTAGACTGAATTATAGAGGATAGGTACTGCTTTTTTTTCTTCTCTTTACCTTTTTTTTTTTGGTCTTTTGTCAGTATTATCATGAGGTAGCTGTCCCCTCATGGGGTTGTGTAATTTCTTTTCACAGAGGGTGGAAGAGGAAGCATTGGTCAAGAATAGCAGTGCTTGCAAAGATTACCTCATTGAAGCCATGAAGTATCATTTGCTGCCCACAGAGCAGCGTATATTGATGAAGAGTGTCCGGACCCGACTGAGGACACCCATGAATCTTCCCAAAGTAGGATCTATAGTTCGTACTCATTATTACCTCATCTGAAAGGCTCTTAGTGAGGCTGCTAATATTTTTACTCATCTGAATTTTCATGCTTTATTGTTTTTAATTCCCTGCAACAGACAATGTACCTAGGAATTCCTTTCTGTGTATATAATTCAACGTCTCTATTATTTTTGTCTCTGGAGGGTGGGGATTGTTCGGTTCATTTAATTTTTATGAGCTGCATGATGTCACTGTTCTGGAATAGAAGGCAGCTGGTTTTTGTCCCTTCTGAGTTTTATTAATTCTAGTAACAGTAGAAGGGAAAATCAGGCTAGATAGAAAGATTTCTCTATAAGCCACGTGGGTTGGATAATAACTGAAAACCAAGTAATTTCACAGAATTACATATTAGAGCTAAGAATGATAAGATAGCTTGTTTAGTTTGTTTTTGTTTTATTCCCTGCTATATGCTATTTGATGATCCATCCACACAACCTATATAGCCATTTCAGTGTAGGTTTTCCCATATGACTTTCCAGATCTCCAGTGTTCATACTTTCCTGTGTGAAAGTTTCCGTATTCTGCCTGTATGTTTCTAGCTGAAGCCATTTGTGTTTCACTGTTTTAATTTTCCTTGTGGAAAAACTCCTCATTTCTGTCTCTCTGTCTGCAGTTCCTTCTCTTTGCATCTTTATGGCACTAGAAGACCAACACTCTAAGCACCAGTTTGTGTTGGTCTGATCGGAATGATTCATGATATAATGCTTTTATTTATGTATTTATTTTTAGCCCTTATGTGGGGGACAGTGATGGATTAAGAAACAAGAATTACTCCATTATTCATTGTTTTCTTATCTGATCTTTGGTTATTAATCTGCCCTTTCCATTAAATTATGTCTTTTAAATTCTTTCACTTTAATACTTTTATTTAGTGTTTTTTTCAAGTTCTATTTTTAGAATCTACATTTTTAATTGCTTCAGATCTATACTGGTATGGCATTGTTTTTTTTCTGTTTTGCCTAGTGTTAACAACAATGCTCAGTTTAGAACTAACAGCATATTTGCCAGTGTGCTATTTACTCCTTTTTCTACATCATTAGTAAATATTCTAATTTAGAATGACCTCAACACTCTCCCTGGTGATTCCACATTAAAAATATACACTCACTGACATAGCCCATTTATAGAAAATTTCAGTTCATGTGCTTGTGTTTATTATCTAAGCCAAAAATAAGTGATTTGGCATTTAATGTCTGATGAGGTTCAGGGTGAAATAGATTCTCATTTGGCATGACTTTTTTTAAATATCTCTCTCTGCATTACTCAACATGTTGGATCCTAGAAGTTTGAATGCTTTTCTCAAAATATTCTAAGTTCTTACAGTTATTATCACTTTAAAGGTACTTACAAGGCATTCACTTCCTACCCTGTTTCAAAAATTGGTATTTGCCTTTTTTAAATTTTCTGATCTCTCCTCAGTTCTCCAAGATTTTTCAAAAGTAATTGTAAGTGGCTCAGTAAGTACGTGAGCTAGTTCCCTTAACACCTTAGTATGCATGCCATCTGGGTCTGCTGACTTTATAAGTGTTTACATTTCCAAGTACCCTTTACCTGCTTTTATAAGTAGCCATCTTTATAAGTCTTCATTATTTCATATTTGTCCATATTATTTGGTGTCAGTTTTTGCTTTCATAAAAATAGATTTATAGAAATTGTTTACAGCCTTAACTCATTTAAATGACCACTTCTTTTATGCTAGTCTTTTCAGCTTCTTTTTAAATAGTTTGTTTTGTCTTCAGTACTTTTTAAACAATTCTTCTTTGTAAAAGATCTCTTTTTAACTTTTGTATTTCCTCTTCTGAATTCTTTGGCTTATCTATCGTCAGCTATGCTGCAGAGACTTTTGGGATGGAAACTAATTCCCCAAGTATGTTATTTTCTCCTTTGTCGAGTTGTGATCATCTGTTAAGTTGACCTTGTTTCTGGGCTTCTCTGGTTGTAGCATTGGAGTGGTGCTTCCAAGTACTATACTTTTGGATTTCTCAGTTCTTCAGTTTGTGCTTTGTGGTAGTCATGCTCATCCATGGAGATTCTCTTCCCCTCTGCTCTGTCAGGGTGTCTAGGCGTGCGGAGCGGCAGAAGTGGCAGAGAGCAGTGGGTACACTGTTGCTTTGACTTTGCATCTGCACACTCCTTCTCAAAATGTGTTCATCTGCATGTATTTTTGGAAAGGTGCTTTTGTTAGATGCTTTTTCAACAGCACTACTGGTCATTTCAGAGTAGTTATATTCAAGATGAATTCTAAGTATGTAGGTAGGAATGAAACAAAGGTTGATTTCTTAAGCTTACATATTTTGTCATAATGATACATCTTTTCATAGTAATAAGTCAAACCAGACAAAATGTGACATTAATGCTAAGAAAAGTGTTGCATCATTTTGATAACATTTCTATCACAGCAATGACCTAGTACTTTTATAACAGGCTCTGATTCTGTGGACTCATACTGATTTGCATGAATGATTCTTTTTATGCCTAAAACATTACTTTTGCATCCTCAATAAATAGTATTGGGGTTGTGTAAGATATCTTGGATTTGGACATTGTAACAAAAAGCTATGTATATTTTGCTACTGTACTTTATTATTGTCTTTTCCTCTTTGGAATCTGTATTTTTATAAATGCTATTATATTGTTTCTTTGTATGTATTTTTATGTTTTATTCAGGATTTTATTGAGATTTGCAACTGGAAATTTATGGAACTTGATTTTTTTAAGGGGCAGTTTTTAAACTAATACTACGTGAAGAAAACAAAAGAATAAAGTTTAATTGACCTATGTTTCAGGATAGTCACTTGAATTTAATTCCCTACCTCTTGCCTTTCTTAAACATGTATGTCACATTTAACTTTTCCATACAAAAGGTCTTCCTGGTTTTCTGTTGCTTTACGTTAGCGTCATTGGTTTGGTGTTTTGCACATGAGATGGGGTGTCGCTCACACCATGACCGGGTGTCTGAGTCATGAGCACCTCTTCTGATGTCCTGGCACAGTGGCTTTTAGCAGTTCTTCAGTCTCACGCAAAGAGCCCAGCTTTCTCATCTTCCCATTAAACATCCTTTTTTGTCCCTGTTATCTCTGATTCCCGGACTCCCAAGCCCTCACCTCATTTTTCTTCTCTTGAGTGCATACAGGACAGATATTACCACCATTCTCTTTATTCAGTATCATGTTTTCCCTTCTGCCCTTATTTTGATGTTGCCAAAGTGAACTCTACATGGAAATCATGAAATTCAAACCTTGAGAATCATGAAATCTAAACCAATGTTGTTTCTCTGGGATTTTTTCGAAGATTTTATTAATTTTTTTAGAGAGAGGAGAAGGAAAGGAGGAAGAGAGGGAGAGAAATAATCAATGTGTAGTTGCCTCTCATGTGTCCCTCACTGGGAACCTGGCCTGCAACCCAGGCATGTGCCCTGACTGGGAATTGAACTAGTGATCTTTTGGTTTGCAGCCCGTGTTCAATCCACTGACCTATACCAGCCAGGCAGCTCAAGGATTATTTTGAAAAATTCTTTTTCTCAATTGATCTTTATCACAGATGTTAACCAAGTCTCTGTCAACTCTTGTCTAACCACCAGGCAGAGTTTAGAAGTTTAAACACAGATAGACTTTATATAAATCCCTATATACAGGATTCATGCTACTGTATATTTTACTTCTGTGATTTTTTCCCCCTTCAGTGATAGATGGGAGGGTATTGTGGATTTTTTTTTGTTCTTTTATGTATTTTCATTCAACGCTAGAAGAGTGGCAGATCTGAAAAAAAAATTATGTAATCAGCCTGTGTTCAGTCTTCTTTTTAAGACCTGTAAAATTCCTTCTACTCTCCAGTTAATAAATTACTAAAATAGGCTTTGTTTTGGAAACTTGGGATTTACTGTGATTCAGGATTGACGTTTTCTATGTATGCATCTTTCTGTGGTTCTGAGTTCAGGTAGGTTCATTGCTCAGTCAAGGGTGTAAACCTCCCCTTTTTGAAATGTGTGAGTCATTCCTTCTTCTGTTTGTTTTGATTTTTTGGTATTGTTTCTTTTGAACATCTGTTTTTTTTCCTATCATCACTTCATCCTTTTCCCAAGGTCCTTTGTCATTCTTTACAGTATTCCATATATGACATCATTAACTTCAATGTTCTTCTGATTGGAAGGCTACATGTTTAGTGTTGCCAAAGTGTGCCTGTTTGTACTCAGAGACAAACACATTAACTACTAAATTCCATCTATCTCACAAGGTTCCACCCCCTCCCAGAAGCTTTCACTGATCAGTAGCAATTAATGTCTATAGTAATCATGTAGCTTTTTGGTCATATATAATTATATATTGTTCTTGGATTCCTTTATGGGTCTTGTTTCCTTAGTGAGATCCATAAGCCCTTGAGGGTTAGAGACCATGTCTTGTATGTCTTACGTATGATACCTACCACAGTTCTGGACAAATACAGGTGACATGCACTTAGTGAATAGCTGTTGGACTGAGTAAAACTGATGAAATGTGTAGACCTCATTTGTTCTCAGCACTAGACTATTGTGCATTCATTTATTGATTCATCATGAATTCTAGTATCTCTGTTATCTGTCCTGTTCATTTATTTGTGGGGCATCAGTGGAGGTCTCTTTACTTGACATCCAGCGATCTGTGCTCTCTTGTGAACTCAGTTGAATTTCTCCTCCTTTTTCAATAGTCCCACCCCCCATCTTTCAGCTCTCTTTTAATACCTGTCTTTTTCACCTCACCTACCCACTAACATAAATTTCACTTCTGTGTGCTCTCCTAGATTGCGGAGATCTAATCCCTGATCATTATAAATCCAGGATGTGATTATTAGCAAGCCCTATGACATACTGTGGCCTTGCCAGTGCTGACTGCCTGCTGTTTTTTGGCTTAAATACTGCTTTTGCTTGAAGGATCAGAAACTTAGTTTCTGAAATCCTTATTTTTGACTAAATGTGCTACAGAATAGAATTGTATTCTAACCTGTGCCCCCTTTGTTGATGTTTATTAAATGTTGGTCAGGTGGTTGTTTTCCCCCAGCTCGCCCTCCCATCTTCATCCTAACACTCTCCACATCACTGTCTTTGTTAGACATTTTAAATCCCTGAGTGTGCAATGGTTGTTTGTTCAAGTGCTTACATTTCTGCCCTTCCAGCTGATGGTGGTGGTTGGAGGCCAAGCACCGAAGGCCATCAGAAGTGTGGAATGCTACGACTTTAAAGAAGAACGGTGGCACCAGGTAGCAGAGTTACCTTCCAGGAGATGCAGGGCAGGTAAGTCATTCCCTAGTGCTGGGTCATTGGGAGCTTCGCTCTCAGGTCTTGTTGTATGAGTCAGAAGAATCTTCATTAGCAAAGCTTTGATGACTAGTGGTTAAACCGTTGATTCAGGAGCCTCTCATACAGCTCATTGATGGGGTTGGGCACCGTTTTCATCTTTAACAAATCTTTCTGATTCTCCAGTGTAAGGTGCAGTAGCTGGGAATTTGCTGGATATTTTCTTAATTACTGTTGCTGACAGGTTGAGAAGGAATTCTTTAGGTTGGGACCTTTAGTTCTAGGAGATTCCCAACTTAGTTATTAGCCATAGTTGCTTTTTTCTAGGTGCCTACTTTATAAACAGTTGTTAAACAGATATTATGTAGCAGAACTGCAGTCAGAAAAGGCAGTTGCAAACTGTAAGGATTCTTCCTGGGACTCAGATGAGGATCCATTATTCATAGCTTCCACAGCAGTGAGTTCTAAGGCCATGGAACATTTCTGTCATGGTAGTGTACTGGAGCAATGTAACTTGGAGACTGTTACATATCCGCATAGAGTTACCTCATTCTTTAAGAGCTAATATTTTTTGCAGGGAGGTCTGGATATAGTATAATTTTTCTTGGTTTTTAATTGATCATTAAAATTGTTTTTAACATTATGCTATAAACAATGCTACAATGAATTTCTTACCATACATCATTGTGTACATATGCTAGTATAGCAGAGTAAAACTCTAGAACTGGAATTAACTAAAAGGATTTCCCAGTTATTATTATACAAACCTTAAAATATGAAGATGCTGTTCTCCCTACACTTCTGACAATACCATGTAATTAATTATTTTGAGCTTTACCAATCTGGAAGGTGAAAATATCTCATTTTACTTTGTACTTCTTCTATTATGAGGAAAGGTAACATCTTTCCGAATTGTCAGCTCATGATTTTTGCCATTTTTTAATTATTTTATTCATGTGACAGATATATTTATGTGTTAAGGAAAGGAACCTTTTTGTTTATCATATATGCTGTGAATATTTATTTGCATTAACCTTTTTCTTTTGATTTTACTAAGGTTATTTTTGCCATGTAAAGTTTTTTTTACCAGTTTATGAAGTCCTGTACATCAGAGTTTTGTCTTTAGATTTAAGCATTTGTTTCTTGCTTAGAAAAGCCTTACTCCAAAATTATTTGTGTGTGTGTATGTGTGTGTACATACAAGTTTTTTAAAAAAACTTTTTATGTTGAAATAATTTTATACTTACAGAAGAGTTCTAAAGGTAGTAAAATGAGTTCTGGTATACTCTTTTCCTTATATAACTGTGAAACAGTTATCAAAAACTGAGAAATCAGTATTGGTACATTACTGTTAAGTAAACAACAGACTTTTATTTGGAACTTGGGGGCTTGAAACTTGAAGAAAGCAGAGTGGGTGGTGAGAGGAGCTTCTCAGATAAGGACACAACATGAAAAAGCTCAGAAAAGTGGAAAGGTGGCTGAAAACCATAGTACAACAGTATGATTTCTCTGTCCAGGGATTACCTAACGCCTGACTGGCCTGAGGGTTAGCACACTTTTTCTTAAAGACTTAGAGAGTAAGTAGTTCAGGCTTTGTGGGTTATATGGTCTCTGTTACAATTATTAAAATGCCACTGTAGTGTGAAGACAGTGTAGACACCATATAAATGAATGGGTTGGGCTGTGTTCCAATAAAACGTTATTTATAGATGCTGAAATTTGAATTTCATATAATTTTTATGTGCCATGAACATTTTTGTTTTTTTAATCATTTAAATATGTAAAAAACATTCTTAGCTCATGGGTCCTACAAAAATAGCCTGCAAGACATAATTTACTAAATCCTGATTTAGCCCACTAACCTGACAAATTAGGAGCACATTACGCAAATTAAGTGTAATCATATAGAGTAGAAGATTCAAAATTGAAGGCCATGGGAGATGTGCCCAGGATACAGGAGCTGGCTCATTTTTGAAGTCTGTAAATAAGTCTTTGAAAATGCCTAGAGTCAAAATAGGATCTCACCCCATGCCATTCATGTTTTAATAATCTTAGAAAGGAGGACAATTTAGTCCTTATATAGTCTTGCTAATGAATAGCATTTCTTAGGTCCTAGTCAGTCAGGATACTCTTAAGAATAACTTACATTCTGACAACAACTATAGACATATTGGAAAGCAGTCCTCAGGTAGTGATGGTAGTTTGGTCACATAGTCATCATTAACCACTTTATTTCTTTTGCAGGGATGGTTTACATGGCTGGACTAGTCTTTGCTGTAGGTGGCTTTAATGGTTCCTTACGAGTCCGCACTGTAGACTCCTACGACCCCGTGAAAGATCAGTGGACCAGCGTGGCGAACATGCGAGACCGGAGAAGTACTTTGGGCGCTGCTGTATTAAATGGACTGTTATATGCTGTGGGAGGGTTTGATGGGAGTACAGGTGATTTCCTTTTCATTTTTTTCACATTACTGTTAGAATTAACATAGTGATCATGTTTATAGAACAAATTGTGGTACAATTAGGAGATTCCTGTTTTAAGATACTAAGTTTAAAAATTCCATCAAGAATTTCTTTAAGTGATATGTATGTAAATTTTCCTTCTCATGCATCAGTATCAGTCATCTTACTAAGATTAAAAAGCTAATAAATGCTAGTAGCTTAGATAAGAACCCTCTGGAAAAGAGATTATTCGTATTTATCACTTAATTGATATATTCACATTCCATCATTTTTCTCTTAATTTTAGCCCAGTTTAACATACCTGAAGTATTGTTTCCTAATAATATATTGATATGTAGGAACAATGACCTTACATTTTTTCCTGGAGGAGGAAATGAAAGACATTACTTTCTTACAGGTTTGTCCTCTGTGGAAGCATACAACATCAAGTCTAACGAGTGGTTTCACGTGGCTCCCATGAACACGAGGAGGAGCAGTGTCGGCGTCGGCGTTGTTGCGGGTAGGTGCCCGTGCACCCTGCAGGTGAACACTTCCAGGGACGTGTGGCTTCCTGATTGTTGGGAGTGGTTTTTCCAAGAGTCTAAAAATCACTCCTCTAAATGGGCAAGCAAGTGGTCATTTCAAAGGGGAACCAAGTAGGTGTTGTAAAATTTTAATTATCTTTTTTCAATAATTAGCTTGTCTGTATACACTAACCTGTATAAGGCCCTCCTTCTCCCACTCTAGCCTTCCTCTCTTCGACTCCGTTACTCCCGCTCCCCCCACCCCTGTCTTCTTCCCTCTTTTCTCTGTCTCTCTGCCTCTCTGCACATGTAACCCATATAAAACTGTTAGCTGATACTAATGCAGTTGTCTGGGGGACAAATCAGATGGCATATATACAAAGAGCTGTTTAACATCTAAGGGATGGGTTGTCACAGTTATTTATCTATATTTGACTTTGTTTCCCCAACAAAATTTAAGAAAGGCTATAAGTATTTTTTGGTATGACTTTTATTTTATTTTTCCCTTGGGTACATTTATGGGTTGCCACACTCTCCCCACTGCAGGTTTAATTTTCTGCACTATTTTTTAAACAGCTTTATTGAGAAAGAAATTACATGCCATACAATTCATCCATTTAAAGTGTACAGTTCAGTGTGCATCCATGATAATTCATGTTAGAACTTTTTATTACCCCAAAAAGCAGCCCTGCTCCCCTTAGCTGTCACCCCCATCTTCCACAGCTCTCAGCAACCACCACTCTACCTTCTGTCTCTGCACAAATTCTCCATTTCTGCACATTTCATACTATTGAGATCACACACTAAGTGGTCCTTTGTGACTGACTTCTTTGACTTAGCATAATGTTTTCAGGGTTCATTCGTGCTGTAGCATTTACTGGTACCTCATTTCTTTTGGTTTAACTTTTTAAAAATTTACTAAGATATCTTTGATATCTAATTCTTCTTTTCAGGGTGTTGTTCACTTACCAGATAGTTTTATCCAAAGACATAATGAGTGTATTTTCTATTCTGTCAGTCAGATTATTGATGAAAGTGTTAATTAATATCATCATCTATACTCTGCAAATCTTCGTAACATGATTTGGTAATTCTTTCTTCCTATGTATATATATCACCATCAGGTCAGATTTTAATAGTTCATAAAAATCCATCATACTTTAAAGGGAAACTGTTAGAATGGAGGAAATATATTATCTTCTGACTTGAAAGAATAGTTTTTTTTGTGAATGTGGCTTTCTTTGTGACTCCGTGTTTAGGTTTGCTGTATGCAGTAGGGGGTTATGATGGAGCTTCCCGCCAGTGCCTCAGCACAGTAGAATGCTATAATGCCACAACAAACGAGTGGACCTATACAGCGGAAATGAGTACCAGACGGAGTGGAGCAGGTGACTAAGAACCTCATTTAGCAACTGAAGCCGAAAATGATCGAAAAGAGTTAAACAAATGAAATGATTCCTTGACATCTCTTTATGTTTTCAGAAAATATATAGTGATTCTAATAACTTTTTAAAATGTCTTTTGAATTATACAAGTTGTGGTAGGCAGTTGCACTTAAATTTCACTGTAAAATTTCTGAATGCTATATTAAAGGCATCTTCTCTTTTTCACTTAATTATATTATTTGGCATTCCTTTCAGTTTTTTGTTTTAGTGCTTATTGAGAAACTTGTTTAATAATTAAGCCTCTTCATATCCATACAAATTTTGTGCTTTAATACTTGGTACGTAAAATTTCCCAGGGCTGAGAGACCAAAGAAAGAGGCTCTCAATTCTAACATTACATTTTGAATTTATTAAGGGAACTTCCATATGAGGTGCATCTCGGGCTGCAGCAAGAGGACATGGGCGTCCTCCCTGCCATGTGGCAGGCACTAAAGGGAATATAGGACAGGGCAGGTTGGGTAGGCGTACTGGGCTGTGACCCACCCCAGTTAAGGGGAAAATGCCTTACATGCTGCCTGGGGTGGGGCAAAGACCTGCTCTAGGGACCAGCACATTTGGGTTGTAGGGGAGGGGTCGGCAGTGTCTGAGGGAATTTACGAGAAGTAATCTCATTCTGGCTAGAGGGTCCAACATCAGCCACTTCAGGGGACAGTCTCTCCACCACAACACTGCTTTGCTTTTATCATACAAGTTGTTTTCAAAAGGATTATGTTAATGGCCTTCCCTCTCTGTGTTTCACTTACCTATTATTTTTATACTATTTGACATACCTCTTTTTAAAAATAATAATAGTTTTTATTGAGATTCTTATTTGTCCTTTCTATTCATTTCCCTTTCTTAGACTATATACTTTAACGTCTACTTTCTTTTTTTAATATCCACTTTTACTATGAATAATAATTTCAAAAGTTCTAGTTAGAAGTCATTTGAATAAACCCAAGTATGTTGTAAGTGTCTTGTCCCTTTTACTCCACTGTAGTTTGGTCTTTGTTTTGCAGGCGTTGGTGTGCTAAACAACTTGCTGTATGCTGTAGGGGGTCACGACGGCCCTCTAGTACGGAAGAGTGTTGAAGTGTATGATCCTGCCACCAATACATGGAGACAGGTCGCAGATATGAACATGTGCAGGAGAAATGCAGGTATCTGTCTAGTGTACAATTATAAAATTTATCTGAATTGTATTTTAGTTTTACTAGTATTTACTGGTATCACCATATATTTCCATTGTTCTTCTACTGATCTGGATTCTCTAATAGATGAGGTCTTTTTTTATTTTTTTTTTAGGATTCATTGTTGTTTTTTTTAATATTTTCTACTTTTTGAGTTTCCTCTTTTTTTTTAAGATTTTATTTATTTATTTTTAGAGAGGGAAGGGAGGGAGAAAGAGAGAGAAACATCAATGTGCGGTTACGGGGGGCTGTGGCCTGCAACCCAGACATGTGTCCTGACTGGGAATCGAACCTGCGATGCTTTGGTTCACAGCCCGCACTCAATCCACTGAGCTACTGGATGAGGTCTTTAAAGGCAGAATCTCATGTAATAATCCTGTTCAACATAGAGTGAATGCTTAGTATGGTGTCTGGAACGGGGAGGGTTGTGACGCCTCCATTAATTTAAAATTTCTCCTAGTGGCTAGTTTTGGTGATGAAAACAGAGACTAAATTAGAAGAGTGCTCTTTGTTGATATTTGAATTCTTTCATTCTTACCACAAACATTTTTGAGTGCCTACCACATACCATGTACTAGATACACCAGTTCTTAGGGAACTTAGTCTAGTTGAGTATATATTTATACCAGACTAAAAGGTTAGTGTTTAAAGGTTAGTGATTAAAATCTGGAGGGGAAGCCCAAAGAAGCTAACCCTGATCTATCTAATATAATTCAGGATTCCTAGGAAATGGAAAAACTAAAACAACAACAAATAATGTTAAGGAAACTGAGGTCTTTAAGAGTAGGAAATTAGCCCTGGCTGGTGTAGCTCAGTGGATTGAGCACGGGCTGCGAACCAGGCATCGCAGGTTCGATTCCCAGTCAGGACACATGCCTAGGTTGTAGGCCATGTCTCCCAGCAACCGCACATTGATGTTTCTCTCTCTCTCTCTCTCTCTCTCTCTCCCCCCCTCCCTTCCCTCTCTAAAAAAAAATAATAAATAAATAAAAAATTTAAAAAAAAAAGAGTAGGAAATTAAATACTTGAAAAGAAGATCCACGGAAGGGACATGGAGATGGAAAACAGATGCAGGATGGCTAGACAGTCTTTCAGGAAATGCTTTTCTTATTTAAAATGCCGTTATCTTCATACCAGCTTCCATAGTCCAAAATAAGTTCCTGATGATTCTCAAGCTCACTGTGCACCACTGGCTGATGTTACGGGATGCACAACCCAAAAGATGCTCTTCTTAATTTCTCTTTAATTTAAGTGTGATTACTATGGGAAACTAAATACTTGGTTCTGCAAAGACTGTCAACAACAGAACAGAATTTATAATTAATTCTGTGTCAACTTGTACCTCATTCAGTCATTTGTATTTGGTAAGGTCCTAAAAATCTCTCAGCTGTTGATAGCATGGAAAAACATGGTAACACCCACAAATCTGGACTCTAGGTAGACTGCGTCCTTGGCCCCAGTACATACTAAGTTAGAAAAGTCATAGTAATATGTACATGTGCCTTCCCTGAATTGGGAGATTTATTTGCAATTTGAACTTTCATTATTGTTTTCCTGAAGATTATTTAGAATAATCTTATTTTTTTCTCTACTCCTGTTTTATTTTCAAATCAAAATAAGCTCATTTCTGATGGCCAGATGGTATATGTATAGCAATCATTGCCCTGCTCTTGCTGTTCAAGTATTTGAACTACTTTAAAATGGTGTGGCCCGGGCTGGTGTGGCTCAGTGGATTGAGTGCTAGCCTGTAGCCAAAGGGCCGCTGGTTCAACTCCCAGTCAGGGTGTTTCCCTGGGTTGTGGGCCAGGTCCCCATTTGGGGGTGTGTTAGATGTGGCCACATTGATGTTTCTCTCCCTCTCTTTCTCCTTCCTTTCCCCTCTCTCTAGAAATAAATGAATAAAATCTTTAAAAAACATATATATTTTTAAAAAATGGTATGAATTTCCATCTTGTCGGGGAACTGGAATAGTAACACAATTGAATTTGAGTAGGGAAGATCCACTCCACTTGCACAGAAGGTACTGTTGCTAGTGCACTTTTAAATGCTGTATATAGAGTTGGCTCATCCTTATGTTAAAAATCTACAAGGAGCTATTAATTATGCCAGCCCGACTGTCTGTGGTACTGCAGAGAACAGTGTGCAGCAGCATCCTTCTGGATTTTTTGATGACCTCTAGTACCAGTTCATGGTAGCTCCGAATCTTGTTTAGAATTATTAAATGTGCTGTATAAAAATATGGAAATAAAGATATTTATCTTTTAACTAAGCAATTTTTTTGTAAAAATTTATATTAAATAGTTGGGATTAGACTCTCATGAATGAAAGTTGCAGAAGTATATAAAAAAGTATGCAGAGGGATCCTTGTTTGTTGCAACATCATTGATAAGAGCAAAGAAATCCTAAAAATAACTTAATATCCATTAGTAAAAAAATGTTTATATTAATCAAAGACAATTTATAAATTATGGTGTTGTCATATAGGGAATACTATGCAGCCACTTAAAATTATGTAGATCTATATTATTAATATTAACCTAGGGAGATGTTCAAGGTATATTGTTTGGTGGGAATGGGTGAGTAATAAAGTAGCATGTATATTATGACCTACTTTTGGGTTATAAAAGAAGTTCTGAGTATATATGCATAGAAAACAGCAAGAGTAGAGATCACAATTTCAGTGGTCATTCTAAGTGGTATAGGATTGGAGGTGATCTTTTTTTCTTCATACTTTTCTAGATGGTTTGAATTTTTGCAAAAAAATTCCATAAGTTACTGTAATAATAATGAAATACTATTGTTCTCCCTTTTTGAAGGAGGTAAAATAGTTAACTAGTCAGTATAGTAATTAAAATTTAGAATCATTTTTATTTTCTTCTAAAATATAGTTTTTCCTCAGGTTTCTCTAAGAAACTGACTTTAGGAGAGTTACTAAACTTACTTGACCTTTAGTTTTTCTATTTTTTTAAAAAAAATAAAATGAGAATTAAAGTAGTTTCTAACCTATAAAATAAGGGTATTGTGAAAATTAAGTAAAGTATGGCAAAAATAAAGCAACTACTGTATAAATGACACCAGTAGAAGCTTAAAGTGGGATTAGACTTTCATGAATAAAGCAATAAGAATTCTTCCTTGGTCACCATCTTCTTTTCTTGTCTCCTTCAAGGAAGTAAGAGTCTCTGGACCACCTCACCAAATGTGTAGGGATACTCATATTCATCCAGATTTTTTAAATAAATGTTTCTTTCTCTAATTTTTTTAAAGGAGTTTGTGCTGTCAACGGTCTGTTATATGTAGTTGGAGGCGATGATGGTTCCTGCAACTTGGCGTCGGTAGAATATTATAACCCAACCACTGATAAATGGACAGTTGTATCATCTTGTATGAGCACAGGGAGAAGTTATGCTGGTAATACTTGTCTAGTTTTCTTACATCTTCTGTTAGAATACAAAAAAACTACATCATTAAGATTTTTACATTAACAGTCTTTTTCTGTTTTAAGAAGAAAGTCTTTTCTCAAAGTATATTTTATTTCTTGTTCTTAATATTGTATATGTATTTTCTGAAATAAAACAGTAGTATTCTTTTGTCTTTCTACAGCCATTTGTATTTGAAATCACAAATCTTTCTATTGCAGGATCATATAATGAAATTTAACGTGGCTAATATTTGTAGGTGGAGTGGAACTTGCTATCAGATGTACAAGGAATATGACCCTTATGACATCCCCCAGCAGGGAGGGCTCCAAGTGATAGTATGGAGCCCTGATAGTGAAGGGGGGAGTAAGTTTTCTTACTTATGCACACAGCACTGGTCAAAGTATAAAATATCATTTTAGCCCGTCCTCTTAGGAAGAGAAATTGTAATTCTCTTTAATAAATATAATGATGAATCTTTAAAACTGGATGTTCCGTATTAATTATTCTAATGATATTTATAGTGCCTTAAATATTAGAATGTTTTACTAACATTCTAATATTGATTCAGTTGTAGAGAAAAAAGTTTATATTAGTTAATCATCACTATTGTTTATGTATCATCCAAAACAACACCTAATAGAGCAATGTACAGTAGGATCCCAGAATAACATCCTGAAATTTAGGGAAAAAATAGTTTTAACAGTTTCCTTGAGGTACAACTGATATTGAATAAATAGCATATATTTAGGTATATGTATATATTGGCATATGTATATATCTATGAAATCATCACCACAATCAAAATAATGAAAATGTTATTTATCACCCCTAAAAGTTTCTTTGTGCCCCTTTGAATATTAGGTGGATTTTAGTATTTCCTGAATAAAATTATTTTTCCTTAATGTTAACTTCAAAAAGCAAAAGAGTAATTCTGGATTAAATAGTCTGATGTTTCGGTCTATAATTAAGCAGCTTTCACTGTCATTTAGATGATATAAAATGATAGTACTTTTGATACATTATGATTTGTTCAGTCCCTGTTGCTTGACTAATAAAATAAATTCATTATTTTCTCAGACATATAGAATGCTGCCTATAACTTCTGTCTTCTTTCTTCATTTCTGTGCTCAGGGGTCACAGTTATTGATAAACCACTATGAGCCTGAAGGACACTTTTGGCATATTTATACCTGAGAAGCAGACTTCAAGTATTCCTGAAGTGACTGAGAATCTAGCACTTCTCCACTTGTCGCTGCACTTTGAGTCTCTGCAGAAGATAAGATTTTTCTGCCTTTATAGGCCTCCGATTCTGAAGATTATCTTTGGTAGAAGCACTGTGTAGGCTTTTCCCACAACGAGCAGCAGCGGACTGGATTTTAGTGAGACCCCTGGACTGCAGCACTCACTCCGCAGCCTGCAGACCGCAGTCGTTCCCACAGAGACTGGCTGTCAGCCTTGGACGGCTGCGTGCTGTTTTGTGAAGAAGGATAAAGTGATATGTGTGGTTGTAAAATTAAATTTTATCTTTATTTCCTTCTGAAAACCTGTATACACAGGAACTGAAAGTCTTTGAACAGTTATTAAATTCTATGTATAAGTATACAAACTAGTTGAGGGATAAAACTGTTTGCTTTTATAAAATATCTTTGATTACATGAATATAATAATTGGTGTGCATATAACTGTGTGTCTATATGCTTTCCTTCAAATATGTTTGAAAAGATGTTTGAAACTTGATTATACTATTTATAATTGGCACAGTACTTTGAATTATGCCAGTACTACATTGTAAAACAGAGTTGTATTTTTTGATATTTAACAATGCTTAACACTTTAAAATGCCACTTCTGAGGAATGAACATGGTGTAACACACTTGAATATGTGTGATGCCAAACTTTTTTAAATAAAATGTAAATTATGCTTATTTATTATTTCCTTTGGTTTAACCTTGGTCATGTTTTGGTGTGTATTTTACTTTTTTTCCTTAAAGTAACACTTCGGCATGATCATTACTGCAGGTTTTTGATGAATATAATGAGTGTATGGAATTCAGCTGAATTTGCATGGTCTTAGGAATTTTTTCTGTGTGTATAAATTTAGCTGCTATTAACAGAAGAGAGAACTTTCTGTGAGTAGCCATGTGTGTTGATCAGATACAATTTTTCTGAAATCTTCAATTAATCTCACTTTAAAAATGACCAAAACATGTCTTTCTGGAATTATCTTTGAATAAAAGTTTGTATATTATTTGTTTTACATTGTCCTTGATTTTTATCTATTTAGTTTGATATTAAGAAAGTTGCCTGTTTAGCTTTTCTGTTCTTTTGTAAAATTTGCATTTTTCTAACTTCACAATTCAATATTTTTAATGTGTTGCCAAAGTAACCTCTAAGGCAGGTCTATTAAATCAATAACTGAAGTCACTGAAAATTGTTCTCCAACCATGGATTGGTGAAATTTATTTTTTATATTCTTTTGTCCCTAATAAGGGCAGGACACAAGAGAAAGATTTAACACAGATAGCATTGAACCAAAAAGTAAGTCAATGAAAAAATACTATGCTAAAGCAACTGAGAAATAAATTGTGATTTTGAATCACAGTAAAAGGAGTTGAGGAAATGGGAGCTGGGGAGTGGGGTGGACAGCTGAGGTGCTGGACACAGGCAGAGGAGGCAAGGAGGAGGGCAAAGGGGGTGGGAAATGGTGGCTGTTCCTCAGGAGAGGAATTTAAAAGGTTAGCGTGAGCTTTTGCCAGAAGAGTTGAGAAGAAAGAATTATATCTATGATACAATTTCTACCTACTTAATGTAAAGTATTCACATTTAAACATAGAACTATATTTTATACATATATATGTGTGTGTGTGTGTGTGTGTGTATATATATATATATATATATATATACACACACACAAAAAAAATTTTTTTCTCATAGTTCTGGAAGCTGAGAATTTCAAGATCAAGGCCCCAGCAAATTCAGTGACTAGTGAGAGCCTGCTTCCTGGTTCATAGACTTCGTCTTCTTGCTGTGTCTTCACAGGCCTAAGGGATCTATCTCTTTGTGGTCTCTTTCATCAGAGCACTAGTCCCATTCATGAGGGGTCTTCCCTAATGAGCTAATCACCTCCCAAAGGCCCCACTGCTTCATATGGGGCCTTGGGGATTATGTCTCCCCAAGTAACCCTGGGAGGGACTTAATACAACTGTTTCCAAAGCTCCCTTACCTTTAACCACACTGAAACAGTCTGAGCTACATCCTGGCACAATAGATAAGATGCAAAAATCCTCCCCTTTGTTAATGACCTGAGACCACAAGAAGTGTATAACAACCTGTTAGCCAATAGCTTCCCAAATTAACAATCCTGTATCAAGTATACCAAGACCCAAATCTTCATTTTCCACATTCAAATTTCAGTAGCACACACAGAAAATACTAAATAATTCAGTAGGTCAACTAATGTAATTATTTCAGGTTATATATATATATTTTTTGCTTGTAAAGCATATTTATTTTCTCCTTATAAAAGCAATACATAGTGTAACTGGAAAATACAAGAAAGTGGGATTCAATCATAATACTACCATCTCAAATACATTAATTTTTTCAATTTTTTATTTGTACCATTTAAAATTTTACAATAGCTTTATTGAAATGTAATTCACATGCCATACAGTTCACCCACTCAAAGTATACAGCCCAGTGGTTTTAGTGTATTCACGGAACTGCAACCATCACCACACAATTAATTTTAGAACATTTCCACCATTCCTTAAGCAGCCCCATACCCATTAATACCCCCTATTTCCTCCCAAAGCAACAGCCCTAGGTAACCACTAATTTATTTTCTGTTAATGTAGAGCCATATTTAATACTTAGTTTAATTTTTCATTGTAAATAATAGTCAGAAAAAGAAAAAAAGCCTATGCTCAACTTACGAAAACATGAATTTCTGTAATAGTCTGGCTCAAGCACATCCGTCGCCAACAGACATGTCGAGGAGGACCCAATGAACGTAGAGCACTGCTGGCTGTTTCTGAGAGTGGAACCAAGAAAACTGTGCAGTGTTATCTTTCCCTGATCACTTCCAAAACACTAATGTTTCATGAAACTTTCCATCAATCTATCAAAGATTTATCTAAAATTTTTTAAGCTTTTTAAAAAATAGAATCTATTAGGGTAACAGTCTTAAGTAGTTAGCACATAAAATACCTCTTTTTCTTTCTTTGAAGCTTTAATAGCTATAGAATAAAATGGTTTGCCAAGATTTCTCAATAGCTCGATTCATAATTATGATTTCAGGGGCTTTGAATATGTGGTCTCTCCACCTCCCAGCAACAGCCTTTGTCTTTCCAGTAGGAAACACCTTACTTTTTTTTTTTAAAGGTATTTTAAAGCATTCCTGCCTTTTTAGTTATTGCACAGATAGGTCAGCAGTTGAGGCAGAGAGAATTGTATTGGACATCTTGCCAAGAAAAACAGCAGTGGATTTGAGCAGAGCTCAAGGCTAGGTCCAAGTACTTGCATCATGAAGAAACTTTGGCCTGCCTCTCCCTCTATCAGTTGCTTGTTGTGCCTTTAAACCTGTTACTTAAGCTCTGAGCTTTGTTTTGTCTTTTGTAAAATAACAATAGTAGTATGTATGTCACTTCCCAAGTTAAGATATGATGTATATTAATGTACTTGAAATACAGAGGACCCTAGATAAATTACAGCTATTGTTGCTCTTCTCTGAACCTCCCATTTCTTCATTGCAGGGAAATAAGTGAGTTGAGCTGCCACATTTGTATTTCCTTTGACTCTGAATCTCCAAGGTTTTAATAATGACCTCTCCACATACACATACCTGCTCTGATTTAGTAAATATATCTACTGTGGTAGGATTCTAAGCCAGCATTTACTGAGCACTTCTTGTATACAGATACTGTGCAAAGGACCTTAACACACGGTCTCATTTAACTGTCGTAACACTCTTTGAGATACAGGTATACCCATTTTACAGAGGTACTAGACACGACTTTGAAAAGTAACTTATCCAAAAGCACACTGCTAACAAGTGACAAAGCCTGGTAAGTCTGAGCGCACAAGGGGTGCTTTTAATATTACTTGACAGAGGGACCAAGTTTGGGCAGAGGGAAAAGTGGGCTGCTGTGCAATCATACCCACAACCACAACCAATAGGAGGGGAAGCTGTGGAGCTGGGTTGGTGAAGCAAAGTAGTTTGAACTTGGGGGAAGAAGCGCAGCCTTGATACCCGTGCATACACCTGTCACGGGACTCAGGCTGCACACCTGCTTCGGTCCTGAAGAAGGGGACCTAGGTGGTGCATCATAGCATCCACTCAAGGACACTACTCACCTTCTGTGTGCACAGGCCTCCTAAAGACAGGGCTCTGACTCTGAATGTCCAAGGGACAGATCCTATTTCTCTTCATTTGATGTGACCTCTCTGTCGTCATACTTTACAAAGAAGGTGGCTATCAGACACACGGGACAGTAAGAACAGTGAGTAGAAGTCACTGGATCGAAGGAGAGACTCTCCTCAAGAGGGGACTTCCTCAAGCAGGTAATACATGAATTGATGGGTAGGAGAGATGGTTATTTCAGGCAGAAGAGCCGGTTTCAACATACTGTGAAAGGAACAATGGCATTCTATTGTCAGAAACTACTGTATAGAAAGTGCTTTCAACTAGCCCAAATGGTGTCCTTGTGTGAATTTTAAAAAGGCACTCAAGGGAAACTGTAAATTCGTAATTATTGCACTATCTGTACACACTACTATTATACCCTAGAACGCTGTATTTTAGTATTGAGAGAAGACTGAGATAAGGCTAGAGCTGTAGACAAGGTTTTAAGTTTCAGCACTCTGCCCAGTCCCTTGGCACTCACTGTCCTACACAGGAATTGCAACCCTCAGGTACAGGAGCCACCTGCCATAGATGGCCACCCGCCATCTATTATGTCAAATCATTTTCTAAACCTTTCTGAGCCTTGGGTTTTCTCATCTACCATATGGGGATAATGTTAACTAACTCTCTGAACTGTCACAGGAGACAGAATGTGTTTGAGATTCTCCATCTTTCATATATAGGGGTTTATCAAAGGATACTTGGGCTAGGGCCACAAGGAAGAATTACCTAAATCCAGGGTAAACCAGAGGAAAGCGGCCTGTCCGTAAACAAAACGGGTCAAAACAGATTTTAAAACTCGTGCTATTCTCTCTCCGGGTTTTGGCTACGCGGCTGCTGCAAAGTTTACATCTCAGAGTGGCGGGGACTTTGCTCTCGGTCGTGCTCCCCTGCCCAAGGCCAGTGCCCGCTAAATTCTAAGCGGAACCCAAGTTGCCATGGCGATGACTCTTTGCGGCCTGCAAGTAGCGGCCTCCGTGCCCGCCCCCTCGTGACATCACGTTCTGTCGTGCGGCCCCTCCTCCAGGCGCGCTGCGGAGCCAATCACTGACTGGGCGTCTGGGTCTCACTATTCTCACTCCATTCGGGGCGCCAATGGTTGGCACCGCCAGTGATTCGCTCGCGCGAGTCGCACGATGCTGGCCAGCGCAAAGGCCAATCATAGCGCCGAGAAGGCGGGGCGGGAGCCTCGCAAGCCAATAACAACAACGGGAGGAACGGCCTAACACCTTAGGTGGAAGAAGCCCTTACCTGGGTCGCGGCACCTGGCCGAATTTGGGTGGCGGTGGGCGGCATCCTCCGCGCGAGCATCCAGGTGGAAGAATCGCAGTAGAGGATCGTAGGTGAGGAAGTGGGGTCGTGCGGACTCCGGCCGTGTGCTCCGGGAGGTTGAGAGGAGTGGGGTCCTAAGGGAATGCGCGCTCAGGGCCGGGTAGGGGCACCCTTACCCAATGTGAGGGCGGCGAGCAGCAAGAGAAAGAATGGTGTGAAATTCTTGAGTGATGGGTCGGGGCCGGGCCTTGTTTCTTGCCCTGTGTAAGTTTACAGTCATCCGGAGACTGGTCATATTAGACGGTGGTTACATTACAGGGTGATGGAGTGATGAAAGTTTTACAAAACAGAAGCAGAGGAGATTGGACCTGTTATGTTTGTGAGATGGGGTTGGTGGGGTTCGGAACTTTCTTGAACTTTTAAGGGTTTTAAGAGGGTTGAAACCTGATATCGTGCCTTAGAAGTAGGGCTTAAAGGGACAATTTCGAGGCAGGACAAGTCCAAATGAGGGCACTGGTGCAATCTGGGCTTAACTAAGGTGCGGGGTCTGACCCTGGCAGGCAGTAGCAGGGACAGCTAAACATCAGGGTTTCTCAAAGAGCTCACAGATGACAACTTTTTTCTGAGGACCTAGTCAGCCTGCTGCAGAGCAGGTTTCCGGTCAATCAGGTTGTCGAAGGAGGAAAGCAAAAGAAAATTCAGTACATGCCCTCTCCTCTCCTCTTTATTTCCTATTTTTAGCTTCTATTCAGTTGGCAGCAGTTTGCCCATTTTCCTCCCTTGTGTATGGAGAGTAAACTGGATGTTAGTTAAGCCAGGTATCTGTGTCGAGTGAGAGTTTCAAGACTTTACCTAGTTAACAGAGGCAGGAGAGACTTAGAACATTCTGTCAGAGATGACTAAATAGGTGAAACTGCAGTTCAGAAACTGGGTATCAAGGGAGGTGGAGAGTACATGGGCAGGGTTGTAAGGAGCAGTTGCTGAACTTTTGGATGTGTTGAGCTTTATATGCCTCCAAACTGTCTAATTGGAGCTAGTCAGTGGGTTCAGGTCATTAGATTAGAACCTGGGGTTTAGGGGAGGGGACTGGAAAAAGAGGCTGTGATGTTAGCCGACTGTAAAAACAGAATTTTTTTTGAGATGGGGAATTTTAAGAATTTTAACATTCCTTACCACACTTTCATGAGGTAGGTAGAAATTTTTAAAACAGAATTTTAAGAACACCCAAGGTAAATGGAATTACCAGATTATTAGTAGAAAGGAGTAAAGAAAGCATCACGGGAAAACTTTACAGCCTCCGTTGCCAGGTCTTCCCTTCTCAAAAGCTGTCCCACAGACATACTGAATCAGAAAGTGCGGAATCCTTTCTCATGTCCTGGCTGAGTCTTTGGAGCTGAGAGGTTCCTCTACTGAAAACACCCTCTGTGTCCCCTCCCTCACTCTACTTTTCTCTCTTTTCCTCTGGTCTCCTCCCACCATGCTCTGGGTCCAGTTTAGATAGTTTCTTTCTCTAGGAACTCTTTCTGGTCCTCTTTGCTCTCGTAACACCAAGAACCAAGGAAAGAAAGTATTTTAATGAGCGCAGTATCCGATCTTCCAGACTACTTAAATAAAATAAACTTGAAAGAATATTTGTTGGATTAGGCACCTAGGAGATCCTTAGTGATTTTAGTAAGAGTAAATTCAGGGTAGTGAAGAGAATAGAAAGCTGATTGTAGTTGCTGGGAAATGTGAAAAGGAGGACAGCCTATAAAGAATACTCTTTTAAGAGGCGGGGGTAAACTGTAGGATTTATTCTTCTCTTCCTGTAATGTTTATTGTGTGCATTATTACTTATGATTAAAGTGTAGCGTAATGGATGATAGCATAGGCTTCCCCACTTTGCATTTTTGTAACTTGGGAAGTTGTGTGATCTTTCTAATCCTGGGTTTTTTGTTTAGAATATGGGGATAATAAAAGTACCTACCTACCTCATGAAAGTGCGGCAAGGATTAAAGACTTGCTATAGAGAGAGAGCGTGTGGCACACTTAGAATCCAGTTCCTGGCACATAGGAAATGCTCAGTAGTTGTTAGCTTCTTAGAATTTCTGTGTCAGGCCCTGTGCTGAGTGCTTCACATGCATTCTTTCTTGGATTCATTGGAAGAACTATTGGGGTTTTGTTTAGTTTTTTTTTTTTTTTTTCAGCTTCACTGAGGTGTAATTGACAGATAAAATTATAAGATATTTAAAGTGTACTCGTGGTTATTTGACATTGGGAAAAGATCCCCACTAGCTAGGTATAACCATTGTTCTTTATATTTTGCATATGATAAAACTAAGGCTTGGAGAAGTTACGTAACTTGCCCAGTCACTCAGCTGGTAAGTGGTGTTGCTTCACCATTATCAGATTTGGTAATCATGTCATGAAAAGTGAGGATTGGAATGACTTATTTCGCAATTTAGAAGATCTTTGAAGATAGCGTGGTGTGAGTGGTGAGCTAGCGAAATTCCAAGTAGTCCAGTGAGTTGTGTGTGTGAGAGTTAAGCCATCAGAGACCTTATATCAATCTCTTCTTTGAAAAAGAAGTTGGTTGGTTCAAAGAAAGAAAAATGGGACAGTGGCTTGGGGGAGAGAGGGATGATAGAGATTAGGACAGCTTTCCTCAGGGAAGGAAGACTTGAGTATGTTTTTAAGCGTGAGGAGGGGTAGACTCAGTGAAGAGGGACAGACAGACGGTGAGAGAGGTAAAGAGAGTGCTGGACGAGTTCCTGATGAGGTGAGACTCAAACACAAGCCTAGTCAGTCTCAGAGGAGAGGCCGGGTGAGCCAAGAGAAGTTTTGAGGTTGGGACGGCACAGGACACAACATGATAGTCACCGTGGGGTCAGTCCCTTGAGAATTAGACAAAAGAATAAGGATGCAAAGTGAATTCAGAGACCTGAGGAAGTGGGCTACGTTTCTCTATTTTTTCACTTGGTAACCTATTAAGCTTATTTATTATATAAGTAAAACATGCTCATGAAAAAAATTATAAGGTATAAGATAAGTAAAAGTTTTTTCTGCCTTCCTAACAGCCCCACACTGTGGGTGCACCTCAGCACGACGCAGACCCATTACCTCTTAATCCCTTATCCTAAAGGTCACCACTCTGAACTGTTCCCTGTTTCCTTCTGTACATTTTCTGTAGTTGTGAGTGTCTCTATGTGCATACAGATGCATGGAAGCGCGTGGGTAACATGCAGGACTTTGACACAAACATAAGTGGGGCTCCTGCCGTGCGCATTGTGTAACTTGCTGACTCACTTAACACTGGATCTTAGTCATCCTTCTGTGTGGAACATAAAGATCTTCCTTAGTCTTTCAAGTGGCTGTATAATTCTCTGTGGAAGAACTTAGAATTTATTAACTCATTTTTTGCTGGTGGATTTCTTTTTATTTTTTTTTTCTCTTTGTTTCTCCTATTATAATCAATGCTTCTTTCAGTTTTAGCATACCTGTTTTTGTGCACTGGAATGAGAAAATTGCTGGATCAGTGGTGTATTCATGTTGAATTATGAGATACTGTGATTTTTTTCCTCAAAGATGTACTAGTCTTCCCTACCCCCTGCCCCCACCCCCGCTTACACACATATATTTCCACCCCATCAACAATGTGTAACGATGATTGTTTCCCCACATTATTACATTTACCAGTACTGGGTACTGAGCACTGTGACATGTAAAGATTTTTGTTTCAGGGTTCATGTCCTTATTTCAGTCAAATTGAACTGTTTCTTTGTTTACTGAGCATTTGCACTTATTTTTCTGTGAACCAAGTGTGCATGGCCTTTGTCATTTCACTGTTGGGTTTTTAGGCTTTTCCTAAGCATATCTTGTAGCCTTTTGTTGTAAGTATGATCTTTGACTTTATTTGTAATCTTTTTCTTCCACAGTCAGAAGTATGTAATGTTTTTTAAAGATTTTTTTTATCTATTTTTAGAGAGAGGGGAAGGGAGGGAGAGAGAGGGAGAGAAACATCAATGTGTGGTTGCCTCTTGAATGCTCCCTACTGGGGATCTGGCCTGCAACCCAGGTGTGTGCCCTGACTGGGAATTGAACCAGTGACCCTTTGGTTCACAGGTCGGCATTCAGTATACTGAGCCACACCAGTTAGGGCAGAAGTATGTAATTTTTATGTAGTCATATTTGGCAGGCTTTTTCTTTGTAGGTTCTTTTGGTGTTCAGTGACATTTTTTAAAAGATTTTATTTATTCTTTTTTCCTGGCTGGCGTAGCTCAGTGGATTGAGCGCGGGCTGCGAACCAGGCATTGCAGGTTCGATTCCCAGTCAGGGCACATGCCTAGGTTGCAGGCCATGTCCCCCAGCAACCGCACATTGATGTTTCTCTCTCTCTCCCTCTCCCTTCCCTCTCTAAAAATAAATAAAATCTTTAAAAAAAAAAAGTCTATTAAAAAAAAAAGATTTTATTTATTCTTTTTTTAAAGATTTTATTTATTTATTTTTAGAGAGAAGGGAAGGGAGGGAGAAAGAGAGGGAGAGAAACACCGGTCAGTTGTCTTTCACACAGTAAGCCCACAACCCAGGCATGTGCCTTGACCAGGAATGAAACTGGCTTTGCAGGATGACACCCAACCAACTGAGCCCACACCCATTAGGGCTTAAGTGACACTTAAACTTCATTATTGTCTATTGAAATTACAAGTTTTTCCATGGAGACCATACTAAAAAGTTTCTTTAAGGAAAGTTTGAAATTCTTTATCCACTGTTACTGTCTTTGACCTTGCTTTTAGGAGTTAACATGACTTTTTTTTTTAATTTTAAAAATAGTTTATTGTATGTATATTTAGTATAAGGTTAAAGATTTATGCAGTCTGAAGAGAAACCAGAGTATATAACATATGGCTTGAAATCAGTTTCTACAAATGGAGGTGGTGAAGACATCCAGTACACTTGTATTTTTTTTTTATTTTATTGACACTTGTATTTTTTTAACTACATGTTTAGAACCTGAGAAATTGGTACTTCTTTAGTAATTGTTATTTTTTAAATTATCAAAGATACATTTTTGAAACTTTTCTTGGAATTTCATTGTTTTGCTTGCATTCTTGCTTATTTATGTATTTATTTATGTATTTATTTATGTTTACAGAATTATAAGGCTGTGTGCAGAGATTTGAAAAATGGCAACAAATGAAAGCGTCAGCATCTTTAGTTCAGCGTCCTTGGCTGTGGAGTATGTAGATTCACTTTTACCTGAGAACCCTCTGCAAGAACCATTTAAAAATGCTTGGAACTATATGTTGGACAATTACACAAAGTTCCAGATTGCAACATGGGGCTCCCTGATAGTTCACGAGGCCCTTTATTTCTTGTTCTGTTTACCTGGGTTTTTGTTTCAATTTATACCTTACATGAAGAAGTACAAAATTCAAAAGGTAAGTATGAATGGGCTGGCAGTGGAGTATTATCATTACTGTTGAATATTTTTAAAGCAATTGGGACTTTGTTTTGAGAGACTCCAGATCAGGGCTGTTGACAGGAATATAATTCAGTCACATATATAATTTTTTAAAAGGTTTTATTTATTTTTAGAAGAGAGGTAGGGCGAGAGAAGTAGAGGGAGAGAAACACCAATGTGTGGTTGCCTCTTACACACCCCCAACTGGGGACCTGTCCTGCAACCCAGGCATGTGGCCCCAGCTGGGATCGAACCAGCGACCCCTTGGTTCACAGGCTGGCACTCAATCCACTGAGCCACACCAGCCAGGGCCACAAATGTAACTTTAAATTTTCTAGTAGAATACATAAAAACATAAAGAGAAATAGGAAAATTAATTTTAAAATACATTTACTTAACAAAGAAAATCTAAACGATTATCCTTTCAACAACTAATCAGAATTAAAAAGTACTTAACGAGATACATTCTAATTCTCATCACTATCTTTGAAATCCAGCATGTATTTTAGACTAATTTTAGTCCATCAGTTAAGCCATATTTAAAGTGTTCAGTAGTCACTTGTTGCTAGTTGCTACCGCATTGGACAGCACAGCCTTAGGTCATTATTGATACTATTTCAAGAATAATTTGTTAAGTTGTGCTTTAAGTAGATCTAACGTCCCCTCTTGAGCTTGGGAACTTGCAGGAAGGAATCTAGACTGCGCTTATCAGAGGATTTATCAGCACTTGGTGAACCCATGATAGTTTCTCATGCTTACTGTTTAGCTTTTTAAAAAGTCATGCCAAACTAAGCTCAGGAGCACACACAGCCTTGCTAGGAAGTAGTAGACATCTTGAGAGTGTGCAGCTGTGGAGACTAGTTTGCTCTCACTGGTCTGTGTGGGGTGGCAGTACACACATTCTCTCTCCCAGTCTTGGTTTCATTGCCTCTTCCAAGGAGTCTCACTTTCAGCCAGTACTGATAGCCATGTTCTCTGGGACTGGTGCAGGGGGTCAGGTGCTTGTGGGCTCCAAGCCAAAGGAGGGAAGGACAAAGGGAAAGGAGGGAGGGAATAAAAAGGGATGTGGCCCAAAAGAGAGTATCCTGTTACTCTCAGTTGAGGACACAGAAGTTCCAAAATGTTTCTTTATACAAGGGCCTGCCTTGAAAGGGAGAATTTAGTTTGGGTGCCCAAGTTCTCATGCATGTTTGGGGTGATTCTGGCTACCCTGTGTTACCCATTGATTTGCTTATGTGTCTGATTCATTGTATGCACGGCCAGGCCAAGGTATCATTGTCCTTTGCTGTCTGTAGTTGAGTCGTTGATTGGAGGTGTTAACCTTTCCAAAGAAAGGAAGACATCTTTTAGCCAATGTTTTATGAGTGGCTTGAAAATAAAGTATGGGAAAAGAAAGCACAAGCAATCGGGTTATTGGTAGTCATTTGTAAGCACAGATTAAAGGGCTGGGTAGTATGGTTTCACGTCTGTCCTCAGCATGTCTTCCTTGAGGTTTAACAGCTATTCAAAGTTTTGCTTTGAGCTTTTTTTTTTTGATACTAAAATAAACTGATGGTAAATCAGTACAAGTTTTCACAATATATAGGGATTAAAAATCACTGCAAGTTAATTACAGGTTAATGAATTTTGAAGGCAGATACCCTGTGAAACATTGAGGGCACAGGAAGAAGCTGCTGTTGGTGATGAAAATAGCAATAAAGACTTTCTGCTTTCAAAAAGAATAGACAGAGTGACAGTTAATACGCATGTGTACTAATAAGGGGGGAATATACAGGAATAAAGAAGTAGTGAAGTAGACCTTGTAGGATCTATTTCTTTTTAGGAACTCACACATTTTAATAATGTCTAGGAATTTTCTTCAAGGATATATATACTAACAGCATTCTTTTTGTGGTCTATGGCCTAATAATGGTATTCCTTCATATTAGGATGCAGCTATATATAAAGTAAAATATGGTAAACTGATATTCTGCTGGTAATGAGTTTTTGGTGGTTAACTGTCTTTGAAACTAATTTGTATACACTTGAAACTGTAGCATGTGATTTTATTATAACTGATTAATTTTTGTGTTAATTTCTGCATTACATAGGTATCAGATTCTGGCCAGGATGTTAAAAGTCTGTTAAACAGTTCCTGTCGGAAACAGTGCCACTGCCAGCCCAAGCCAGAATCTTCCCTATATTTTGCCCCCAGTTACAGACTGAAGGTTTGCAGGAGTAGGGTGATAATGCTCAAAATAGAAATAGAAAGACAGTTATAAATTATGGAATTTCCCCATTGTGTTGTTGAGAAAACTGACTTGTATCACAGAGCTAGTTAACTAACTGGTTAGTCGTGGTCCTGAGATTAGAGACCACTGGCTCTCTGGATTGATTCTCAGTTTAATGCTTTTCCTTATTTTTTTTTTTTGGTCAGGGAAAGTAACTCAAAATTTCAAAAACAGAACAGAACTGGAGACCTAGGTTTCAGTTAGTCCCAGTTCTGCTAATAACTGCCTGTGTGATCCCAGCAAGGTAGTGGGCCTCCTGGCTTCTGCTGACCAGAGGCTCCCATACTTGAGATATTGTGGTTTGGTTGAAAAAATTTCATTGGCAGATTTCTGAATTTTTAAGTAAGGATATTTAAAACAAAGCAGTAATTTTTTATCACCATCTTTTTATGAAGCCAAAAACACTTTTTCTTATGTAACTGTAGCCCTTTAAATTGAATAAATTTAGTGTTTTATGTTTTCTTTTTAACATAGCCTGCTAAGCTAGTTTAGTATCCTGATGAGATTTCAATGAACGTTTTACTACATTGAGCTCGCTTCACTCATTTTGCCATTAATCTTTGAATTTCATCTGTGGGCAGTAGCTCTCCATTCTTTGGGAACCAATGGACATATCTCTGAAATCCTTCCAGCTCAGAGTTTGTAATTCTGTTATTGTATATGAACAAAAATGCACTAATTTCTGGGAATGAATACTGCCAAATGTCTGGAAGCATCGATATACCTGTTTAGTAAAGGCTTTCAGTGCTGCTGATGCAACTGCTTCAATAGCTGGGCGACCCAGTCGTAATCTTCACATAACAGGTTTCTTCTCTGACATTCCCGATAAAAGAAGCAGATGATCTGTGGGCAGCACAGACCAGGGAGGTGTTCGTTCTGTGCTGCTGCTTGGGTTTGAGATCTGATGTTCCTTATGCCTGGGCTTGTCTAGTAACAATTTCTTTACCTTAGCGTTGGTAGTTGTCAGGAATTTAGAGGGGAGAATGTTGTGATTCCTGGGCTTTATTTACTGTAACATAGTAACTGTGATATGGAATTCACAAAACAATTAATTAAATAACACAGAATTAAGGTCTTATTAAACATTAGAGAAAAAATTAGGAATTTACTTCTGAACATCAGGCTGCTATTAACAGAGACTAATACTGAATATTTGTGCTTTTTCTCTGTAGGATAAACCAGAAACATGGGAAAACCAATGGAAATGCTTTAAAGTACTTCTCTTTAATCACTTTTGTATCCAGCTTCCTTTGATTTGTGGAACTTATTATTTTACAGAATATTTCAATATTCCTTATGGTTGGGAACGTATGCCGAGATGGTATGTAGATACAAACAAATTAATAAAGATTTGATTTTTATACTTAGTCATGGCTTGCCACCCAATTAAAATATCCTTAATGTTTATCTTTTTTCTTGATTTAGGTAATGTTTCTTTGTTCTAAACTTTGAAAGTAAATAAAATGTAGAAAAGTAAACCATGATAGAAACTTAAAATGTTCCCATTTTTAGATCTTTCTCTATTTTAGTGTAATTCTTGATTGGAAGGTGCTTGTACTAACAAAAAAATAATTACATTTTAAGTCTAAAATGAATGAAAACAATGAGAATAGTTTGTGAGGTTTATAAAAATTGTGTCCATATAGACACATATGTATTATCTTGAGCATAGGTATTTGTGTTCCAATACTATTTGTATTCGAGTTATATGTTCCTGACATGACTGAATATAAGTATACCAACATAGAGATGTACTTTTTCTTTGTTTACGATTTTATTTATTTATTTATTTATTTTCAAAGACAGGGGAAGGGAAGGAGAAAGAGAGAGAAACATTGATATGTGAGAATTGCCCCCCCCCCGCCCCCCACCAGCTGGGGACCTGACCCATAACCCAGGCATGTGCCCTGACCAGGAATCAAACCGGCCACCTTTCACTTCTCAGGCAGGCACTCAATCCACTGAGTCTCACCAGCCAGGGCTGTACTTTTTCTATATAATGGATATAACTCTTTTTGGGGGGATGGTATAATGTAGCTGCCTTGTATCTAGCAGTTCTGAGAATTTATTGATCAGTATATCCAATTAGGTTAAGCTGGTGAGTATTTGATTTTATGTAATGTCTCAAACAGTGGTCCCCAGTAAAAATCTAGATTTCACTTTATACTCACGACAGTATTTTCATCCTAAAGGTACATGCTTTTGGCAAGATGCTTCGGTTGTGCGGTGATTGAGGACACCTGGCACTATTTCCTACATAGGCTCTTACACCACAAAAAAATATATAAATATATTCATAAAATCCATCATGAGTTTCAGGTATGTTAGAATTATATTTAATACTTTTTCTGTTAGAGACAAAATGTCATATTTAACTTCCTGATCATTTTTTTTAAATGTTATTTCTTTTTCCTTTTGCATGACTATTAAGACTGTTTCTCATATACCTACACAGATAGGGCCAGTTCCACAGATTTTCATTGTTTTGTTTTGTTTTTTAATTATTGATTTGAGAGAAACATCGATTTGTCGTCCCACTTATTTATGCATCCATTGGAGGATTCTTGTATGTGCCCTGACTGGGGATTGAACCTACAACCTTGGCGTATTGGGATGGCGCTCTAACCGATTGAGCTACCAGGCCAGTGCTACAAATTTCCTTTAGTGTCTTATTCCATGGTAAATTGAGACCTGAAAGAAGAAAGTGTTACATGAAAGAGTTCAGACTCTGATCTTTGTGGCCAGAGCTCTATCCTGACATGGTTGATTACCTGGCAGTTTGGTGGAAGTGATAGTGGTCTGGGGTTTTTTAAAATGGGACCCCCAAAATAGCAAACCTTTAATCTTTAAACTTCTAAAACAATTACCAATTTAGTTTTAACATATTTTCACCATATTGCTGACTCCCATAAAAGAATGTTTTAAAAATGTTTTTTTCCAATTACAGTTTACATTCAGTATTATTTTCTATTAGTCTAGTCTCAGGTGTAAAGCATAGAAGTTAAACGATCATGCTTTACAGAGTGTCCCACCTGATATGTTTAGTACTTGTCACCACACCGAGTGATGGTATTATTGACTGTATTCCCTGTGCTGTACTTTGTATTCTCGTGACTGTTTTGTAACTACTGATCTGTGCTTCCCCACCCCTTCATCTTTTTCACCCAGCTCCCCAACCCCCTTCCCTTCTGGCAACCAGTAGTCTGTTCTCCGTATTTGAGTCTTAAAAACAGTGGCTTTTTATCAGAACTGCTTTTGATGTAGATTTGTCAAACTGGTTATGTTGTGTTCCGCATTGATCCTGATTACATGGTATGCTAAATGTATGCTAAATCAAGCATCCCTTTCTTGGCAGAACAAATTCAGATGCATAAGTCAAAATTAGCGTTCAAGTCAATTGCTTAATGCTTTTATCTTAAGTGATCAAAGACATTGAGATATTATTAAGGACCTCCCTACTAGACCTTTGGATGTTTGGTAGGAACAAACATCGTGAATGTTTTTTATTGAGAATTACTTTTATTGTGCATATATGTATGACTAGATATATTAGCATTACATGTAGAAACAATGTAATTTACAAACTATATTCATAAATAAATTAGAATATATTAGGGCTTCTGGAGAAAGATAAAAGATACACATACAGAGAGAGATTATCAGTACTTATTCTAAGGAATTGGGTCATGGGATTGTGGGGATTGGCAAATCTGAAATCTACAGGGAACCCACAGGCTGGAAATTGAGGCGGGGTTGATGTAACAGTCTCAGGTCTGAATTCCACAGGGCAGCGGGCTGGAAACTCCAGCAGGGCTTCTCTGTAGCAGTCTTTTAAAAACCCCTTCCTCAGCAAACTTAGTCTTTGCTTTTAAGTCCTTCAGCTGATTGGATGAAGCCCAGCAGCATTATAACGGGTAATCCCCTTTACTCTGAGTCTGCTGATTTAAGTGTTAGCCACATCTAAAAAATACCTCACAGCAACGTCCAGATTGATTGCCCAAGCAACTGGTACCAGGGCCTATCCAAACTGATGCATACAATTAACTGTCACAATATATTAAGGAATTCTTACCTATTTCTTTTAGGCTCCATTTGGCATGGAAGCTGAATATGCACATCCCCTGGAAACCCTGATTCTTGGAACCGGATTTTTCATTGGAATCATTCTTTTATGCGATCATGTAGTTCTTCTCTGGGCCTGGGTGACCATTCGTTTGCTAGAAACTATTGATGTCCACAGGTGAGCTCTGGGTTCTGTCCTGGCATGAGGTGTCATCAAATGTCTTTATTTTCATGGTCATAAGGTTATATATAAGTACACTAATAGGAGAAGTTAATTTTGTTAGTATTGTTACTTTTAAGAAAACAAGACAGCATAACCATGGGTTGGAAGTTCAAATAACAGAGACTTTTTTTATATCCCTGCCTGTGGCTGTGTCATTTTAACAGGGAGTGTAAGTTCTTTTTGGTTAAATGAAATAACGTTTTGATAGGTACTTCAAAACTGCGCTCCAAATTGGTCCCTGTTTACATTCCCAGCAGAAATATGGAAGGAAGCTTTCCCTTCCCCCACGCCCTCCCAAAGCGGGGTAGTGCCGTCTTCTTCGTCTTTGTCCATAAGAGGACAAGGCTTTCAGTGCTGTATCCACGCACGTTTCTCCAGGGACCCGCGAGGCCGTGCATCTTGTGGTGTGCTTATTGATCAGTAGTATTTTTTCTTTGAGTTACCTTTTTATGTCCTCTGCTCATTTTTTTCTTTTAGGTTATATGTCTTAAAACCTATTGGTTTGTGCAAGCCTTGTTGGTTATATGTGTTCTAAATATTTTCTATCCGTCTGTCATTTGAATTTTAACTCCTGGTGATTCTTTTCTAGTACTGAAGTTTTTAACTTTCCCATAGTAAAATCAGTCATTTTTATGGCTCTTAGGTTTCATGCCTTGCTTAGGTCTTCCTGAAACACTGTTCAAATGAAACTGTTCTTATGGTTTTCGTAAAGATTTGGTTAAATACCATAATTCAGGGTTCTCCTCAATCCTTTATCCTTCTGTGATGAATTTAAGCCTAACTCTTGAAAAAAACATTGAATCATTTAGCCTTTACTGAGTAAGAGTATTTATTGTCTCACTGCCCAGCACTGATGAAATTACTAACTTGTAACATTTACATGTTTCACCTGCTTCTTTTCTGTTGCCTGGAAAATATTTTATGGTAAATTGTTTATGTGTAATGCCTTTTAAAATACCTAACATCCTAATTTTTCATTATTTTAAAATTATATATTCATTGCATTTTTGACTTGGGACTTACTACTATACCCATGAAAGCAGAATATTAAATTCTGAGAATTATTTTTAAACCACTAAAGTAGCAAAACAATCTTCTAATTCTAGGCAGAGACTGTTCTTCTGTAGATAAGTGTTAAGTGCTGTTTCTTTCATTCTTTCTTTCCTTCCCTTTCATTGTTCTTTCCTCTTTCCTTCCCTCTGAGCCTTCTGGAGGGAGGGAGAGATTGGGGTGATTTGGACTGGCGTATATCTGGCTGTCAGATTTTAGATACATATTAGAAATAAAGGAGGCTACTCTAAATGGTATTCTTTTAAAAAGTATGTGTTCATCCAGCTATAGAAAGCGCACTCATATTTTAATTAATTGTGGTCCATTTAATTCCAAGTTGTCATTAACTAAAGTAAAAGTTGCACATAGTGATTCTCAGGTCTGACCTTCCTAATGCTTGATACAAATTCATGTAACCTTTTCTTGAAGACATAATTATAGGCATTATAGGTTATGGTGAGGAAGCTCTTCCTTTGAAACAAAAAAATAATTCATGAAAAAATCTAGTCATTACTATAACCCCTTCTTCATTCCCTGAGACTATAATACCTATTATACAAAATAGATTCAAAGATAGTTAACAACCAAAAACTTGTACCTAGTGGAATATCAGTTTGCCATATTTTACTTTATATATAGCTGCATCCTAACATGAAGGAATACCATTATTAGGCCATGGACTGCAAAAAGAATGTTTGCATGTGTGTGTATCCTTGAAGAAAATTTCTAGATAATTATTAAAATGTGTGATTGAACATGACATATAATTTCCATAGATTAAAAAAATTCTTAAATGGTTTCTATAATATGCAGTAATTTCTGTTAAGTTTTTGGCTTTTGTAAGCGTATCAGAAATAAAGCGACTTAGGTCAAGTGGAATGTTTGAATTAGTTAACGTGACTGACCATCAGTGAAAATGTTAATTATTTCTTCATAATCTTGCTTATTTTTATTTCAGTGGTTATGACATTCCTCTTAACCCTTTAAACCTCATCCCTTTCTATGCTGGTTCTCGGCACCATGATTTCCACCACATGAACTTCATTGGAAACTATGCGTCGACATTTACATGGTGGGATCGAATTTTTGGAACAGACTCTCAATTTATTGCCTATACAGAAAGGATGAAGAAGGCTGAGAAAAAGACTGAATAAATATTTATGTAACACTTCCTGAAGATGTACATTTTCCTGAATTAAAACTAGTAGCTAACATTGCCTCTGGGGAGCAGAAATAAGCATAGGTCTTATCTGACAAGTGATAAAAATTAACAACCTTTGTCTTCCTAGTGGGAACTTTTTCTACTTTCCATTCAAGTTCTGTATGTGTAGAAATAAGTAAGGAAGTCTCAAACACCATGTTGCTAACCTTACAAAAAGGTTTTAAGTAATAGAAGATCTATGTCTTTTTTCCTCCAGTAACACCACAGGCCTGAAATTGATACTGGTCTTTCAATATTTTAAATATACAGTGACCATTTGAAAAACTCTTTAATAGTGGATATGGGGCTCATCTGGAACTTTAAACATTTTTTAGAGTTTGCCTAAAGATCAAAATATCATGGGTTGAATGGCATCGATTGATCCAGTGTGGATGAGGCTGCAAAAATCAGAGCTGGCCAGCACCGTGAGTTTCCACTCTGGTCTGCAGCTGACCAGTTTGGGGTGATGTCTGTTGTTTTGGGAAGTCCTTATGGGTTCCAGTGTACTGCTGGCATGTAGGTATTTCTTAATTGATATAAGTGGAATATTTTAGTCCAAAAGTTTTCATGTTCCTTGAATTTTTAAAAAAATGAAGCTTTATTTCTGCTATTTACCCATTAATTTTTGAAAATGAGGTTTTTATTACACTTAAAGCTGTATCTTGAAACTTTGTGAACTGATTGTATTTGCACTTTGAGCTATTAAAATAAATGTGTTTTTTTCTGTCTGATTACCTGGTTTCCAGTTTTGAACATCAGCTGTCACCTTTTATTTTATTCTTATAAGGAAAAGTACAGAAATTATTAAATTATTAAGTTTTGTAATAAAAGGAATGATTTTATTTTTTGTAAGTGCTTCATTTGCTTTATTTATTTGTTTATCTGACAGTTTCAACATGTATTTATTGGGCTGTCTGTTGGGGAAGATTCTATTGACCGGTTTCAGTAAAGGGTATTTAAGCAGCTCTTTTCTTTAGTTAGGAAATGTATGGAAGAATAGAACTAAACTTTTTAGAGCTGATTTAATCTCAAACATCTAGATTCTAACTCAGATCAGGAGTTGATAATTCTAATTTACTGAATTGTTACTGTTTTAAAGTGTGGGGCCATTTTCTGAGGAGTTTGTTTTTTTGAAAAGGAAGCAAAATAATTCTGTTAAGAGGGAACTGAATCTTAATAGAGAGGAGATACTTAATCAAGTGGGTACTAGCTTTAAAAGGACTCTGAGGTTTCCAAGTTCACATGAATTGCATTACTGATGAGGGAAAGAATTTGCAAATGTGATTGTGAAACTTTTAGATGATCAGGCAGCAAGTCAGTTGTTTCAGACTGCCTTTCTGTAGGTTGGATTCAGGTTCAGTTTCTCCAGAGAAGAGCCTTCCTCTCTGTTCAGAGTATGCCCACATGCCATCATTCTGGGAGTCGCGCCTCTCCATAAAGGCAGCCTAAGATTCCCCTGTTAAGTAGGTGCCCTTTCAGAGAATCTGTCTTCTCAGATTTATCCCCCCCTCACCCAGGACTTCTCCTATCTGGAGAGTCCTGAGCCTCTTCTGTTCAATTGCTGTTAAATGTCTCTAGAGAATAAACCTGCCGTGGCAGGGGTGACCACGCTGATTAGGGAAAGAGACCTGTGACCCAGAGACTTTGTACACAGTTTTGGATGAGATTGCAATGGTTTTCAGTATTTTGCAATACAGCATTAGGAATTTTTAGTTGAGTGTATTTTGCAAACAGAAGCACACAGGTTGGTGAGTGATCACAATTGTGTGATTACTACCCGGATCAAGAGCTTGACTACCTTCACTTTTGACCAGGAATAAAGTTAACTCTTAGCTGCTCTAACAGCTGAATCCAGATGATCTTGACTAATGAGTTTCTCATGTAGTGACTCGAGGCTTTGCCTGTAGCTTCAGTTAAACAGACTTGTTACACATTTGAATAATGCCATTGAAGGCAAGCTTGTCAGATTTGTAATTGAGGCAAAGGGAAAAAAGCTAACACTTGGTTCCACATGACAGAATCAAGATTCAGATTTTTTGTCTTCATTTGAAGTTCAGCTGTACAAATAGAGGGTGACAGGGTTAAAAGCAACATATGTCTGAAAAACAAGAATATCCAAGAGTTTAGATAATCTTAAACTGAATTATTGTCAGGCCTAAATTGCAGAGAAGTTAATGGTCTCATTTTACTCTACTTTGGCCTGCTGCACATGGAAAAGCATATGTTTACCGTGTCCTATTTTGACTAATTTAAAAGATAGTAACCAGGAATGGTTTAAAGTCTAGCAATGACAGAAAAACAGTCTAAGTAAATATAGAGGTGCAGTGTAGAGCAGTTCTATTAAATATAGTGACTGCTACATGTAGGACTCGGTTATCTTTTGGGAAAATATTTATTTCAACCCTTAAGAAATAGTATGGACACATTAAAAAAAATTTAAATAGAAGACCAGCATACTAGAATCTTGGTTATTTCTTTAAAAAAACTCACCACATTCCCTCCTTAAGACTTGAAGAAACTTTAAGATTGTAGCACAGAGAGAAGATATTTTTCTACCTGCTGTTGGCTTGAATACTTCCGTGGAAGAAGTGAAGATTTTCCAGAGTTGTTGAAATTTCAGAATGCTGCTGTGTCCTCAGTGACCTGAAAAGCTGTTAAATTTAATCATCTGCCTGGACTTGAATCTCCTGTCTGTGATAGACAGGAAAGGGACTACGGCTGAGACCGCTGGAGAGCAAACACACCTTACAGCAGTAGCTAATTGCCAACTCATGTCATTTGTTCCGCTTGGAGCTGTGAGGCCCAAGGAAACAGCACAGGAAAGAACTACGCAGACCTTGCCGTGGAGCCAGACTGCTATTTATTTACTGTGGCCTGTGTGACCTTGGACAGGTTGCAAGTTAACTGAGTCTCTGTTTTCTTGTCTGTAAAATGGGAATATTAAGGCTTGCCTTGCAAGGTTTCAAGGATTAAACTCAGCTATAAAAAACCAGACAAAGTGCCTAACACATAACAGAAACAGTAACAAAAAGCTGCAAATTAAAGAAAGCAACTATTTGTTTTTTTCTGAATTTATTTTCGAATATTTTAGCAAATTGCCCATTAAGAAAATGGAAAATTTGAAGGCAGTATTTATCCATTTCATTGGAAACTGATTTTCCCATGCACATACCAATGATATATGCAGCTTTTACAAATATTTTTTCTGTAAGATGTGTGTAGAGGTAATAAAAAATTGATATAAACACCAAAGGCACATTTAAACTTAAGATAGCTATTAGTTCACAGCACTGTAACTTAGCAGATTTATTGAAAACAAAAACTTAAAAATTTTTTTAATTTGCTTAGAAATTTTACATTGAACTGGTGTTTATCAACCATTTTACCAGTTTTTAAAAATTTTAGTCCAAATGAAAGATGTCTTATTTTGTAGCATCCCTTATATCATCTCTCAAAGTGACTTTCCTGCTCTGAGAAATTCTCTGTTGGGTTAAAAGCATGAAATAACTCTGGAACAAGATAGTCCAGGTGGCTATTGCCCCAAACAATTTAGTTTACCAAAGTGAATGGTCTCTAAATTATGTTAATTCTATTCTGGTTTGTTTTTACTGTGTAGTCCAAGGGTGAGCTGTAGACATCGCTTAGTTTGCTGCACTAAGCTTATATACTAGATAGAATTTCTTACACAAGACTGAGGATTGGCAACTTTGTATTTTTTAAGGAATTAATACAGGGTAGTGAGGACAAGTAACAAGAGACTCCACTGTTAAGTATCCCCTTCTAATATGGCAGCCCGCGAGCTCCACTGCTGTCATAGCTTGTAGCCTGAACGGTCCCAGACTGAGGACTTGGCGACAATTAAGATTTAATTCTGGCCAAGGGGTGGTTGAGGAAAGTGGTTCTTTTCCAAAGCAAGGAGCAAGATAGAGATATGTCACAAAAAATCTTGACCTTTACTTTTATAAAGAACATGTAAAAGCACAACTCTAGTCTAAGAAGTACATTAAGAAGTCTATAAAGTCCGTTTTTCTTACAAACTGAATATGTGATTGATCATATACTGTGTCTTCACCTGTGTTTCTAGACTTTTTAGATAGCCTGTTTGAGGTTCTACTTATCCTTGTCTTTTAGATCTCAATTTTTAGGTGTAATTTATGATAATACCCAATTTTCTTATCTCCAGTGATTAGTCTGAGAATAGAGTCCTGACCCAAGCCTGCCAGTCTGATCCCAAAATCTTTGGGATTTTATGTGTGAACATTGAGAAGGGTGCTGAACCTGTCTACAGAAAACACTGTAAGCATTCCTCCCACTGAAAGAATGAGGCTAACACAGAGGTTGAGGCCAGAAAGTAACCCTTAGGTGGATGACTAGATAGATGGAGATTCCTAATGCTGGTGGAGTCCTGGGAAGAATTGGGAAAGAGGCCAGCTCTCTTTATGTGAATTAATGTGTCCTTCCTCTCATTTCTTCCTTTCTGTTATACCATTTTGAATTTAATTTGTATTAGTTGCAACAAAGCAAGTCCTGACTAGTTCATCTACTCTACTCAGGACTTCGAAGCCAGTAGAGCCAAATTCCAGGTTTCCTTTGGTTAAAGGTGTATTTCCATGTGAACTGACAGAATAGGCAGTGGCGACGGGTTCTTCCTCAAGCTCAGAACAATGCTTCTCTCAGATCTGCCCACATTCATAACCATGAGCTGTTTCCTGTAGTTCTGGAAGTGGTTGCAGCTGAAAGAATGTAGATTTTGAGCAAGTGATTTTTAAATTGTTGAGGCTTGGCTTAAATGTAGTATCAGATGTCAACTGAAGAGCATAGCTTGGTCTCTTTAAGAATGTATATATTCAGCCCTGGCTGGTGTGGCTCAGTGGATTGAGCACAGGCCTGCAAAGCAAGGGGTCATCGGTTTGATCCCCAGTCAGGGCACATGCCTGGGTTGTGGGCTAGGTCCCCAGTTGCACGAGAGGCAACCACACGTTGATGTTTCTATTCCTCTTTTTCTCCCCCACTTCCCCTCTCTAAAAGTAAAATAAATAAAATCTTAAAAAAAAAGAATTTATATATTCGCTCAGTCAATAAATATTGGTTTCAATTATGCACGAACCCAATCAGTTACACTCTACTAGCATACACTAGGGGGCGTGGGAGGCATGATTTCTGCCCTCAGAATTTACAGTATACTGGAGATTATGGTTGATTAAGTAAGTAGTTATTAAAGAACTCTGAGAACAGACAGAGGCACAAGGGAGTTGGGGATCACATAGCAGCAGTATCTTTCTTGCTTGATGGAAGCTGTTAGGGAAGGTTCTTGTAGGAAGTTATGTTAAATCTGAGACCCTGACAGCAAACGTTACCCAGAAATGGAGGGGTGGGGGATGGGCAGAAAGGGGAGAGTAATTCAAGTAAAGGGAACAGCATGTGCTCAGAACTGACAGTAAGAGCATGGAATTCCCCACATACTGCATGAATGGGAGACACGGGGCGGTGATGAGAGAAGTCGGAGAAATAAAGCTGGCTCATGATGCGCTTTGGAGTTTGTTTCTGAAGCATTTTAGTTGAGGGAGGTGCACAAGAAGCAAGCCGAGGCAGAAGAATGGAGGACCATGGGATTTGTGGCTTATTTTCCATCAGAGCACCCGTGATTAACTCTCATGTGCTCTCTGGTTCCTCTCCTAGATAATCCCATCACTTCAGGGTGCCTTTTGAGCCTCTCTTTTTATGTAGTGCTGTTGCCCTGGGCCCTGTTGGCTGTCCAGCTGAGCACAGGTGAGTCGTGAATTCAATGACTAATGAAATAGCAGAGGTGTTAGGAGGCTGGTTGAACAAAATAAGAAGATAAGAAACTAGTTCCTAGGAAGAGGTGAAACTAAATAAGGGATGGTAGTTGGGCTGTTAGAGTTTCTGCAAGTGTTAAATGTAAGCAAACTCCAGGAGTCAAAATATTTGCTGAGGCAAGGAACCAGACAGAACAAGTAAAACACTGGAGCTTGGAGGAATCCTTCATGAGAATTTTGAGCAGTGTGGAAGCCAAACCTAATGTCTTTACACAACAAGGCAAATGTAATGACTCAGTGTGTTTGGTAACACTTCCCGCCACAAGGGGGTTCCCAAGCAGCTGGGGCGTGGTGTGTTCTGAATCTGTGAATTAATTAATTTAACCAGTCTAGTTATAGGATATTTATGGTATGTTTTTTTTCAAAGTGTTTAAAATACTCAACAAGTCGCTTCTTAACAGCACTTGTTTTTCCGGACTTCAATTCTGCTAACTCCCAATTGAAATAAACTGTCCTATGCGTAGTGATTTGTTCTAGCCAGAGAAGACACTGGTCACTGGACAAGGCAATCCCGAGTCTGTACCCTGGAGAGTGAACTCAGAGTTCCTCTCTGGTAGGAACTATATGGTAATCAACTTTGTATTCCTCACCGACAACAATCCACCAAGTAACTACCTAGCATATAGTAGCTTCTAGATAAAAGTTTATTGAATGACTAAATGAATTGGAAGCCCTACTATACACCATGGAAATAATGCTGTGTGTCTCAACCATTCTGACTTCATCATTTCTTTATATAAGTTGTGTTAACTTTTAAACATCTCTAAATTTTAGTCTTATTTGTAAAATGTGGTCAGAGAGTGGAAAATTAAAGCCAATACGTAGTACAGTACACAGTTCAAACATTTGAGATATTAAGGTTATTAGGAATGATATCCTTTTAGAGATATATTGGTTATTTTCTTAAAATTGTTAAAGTTTAAAAGGCATAAAATTCTTGTGGGCTTAAATTAAAATATTAGGACACATTTCATTTTTTAAACAAGTAGTTACTGAATCTCTTTTATGGGTTACCCTCAAGGTGCTGATCTTCTACAAGGAAAAGAAAGCAACCACGAGTGAAGAAACACGATTTTGTGATGCGCATGGTGAAGGAAATGAACAGGAAGATATGAGAGATAGTACTTGGGAGGAGAAAGATTCTGTAGGACTGTGAAACCATGGTAAGAAGTTGAGAATTCCAAGAACACTGGAAAGCTGCTGGAAACTTTTAAGCAGCTTTTAAGTAACTTTTAAGGAGTGATATAATCTGATTTACATTTTGAAAATGGGCTGCTCTGTGACTAATAAATTCTATGTGGGTAGAAGTGGGAGATAGGATATGAGGCCATTGCAATGGTCCGCATGTGAAAAAGGTGGTAGCTTAGATTAGGGTAGTGGCAGTGGCTTTAGCAAGAAGGGGTGGAATTGATATATATGAGTATAAATGTATATATACTAATATATGATAGAATTGATAGAAATTGGTGATGTGGGGCATGGGGAAAGGGGGAGATTAAAGATGTAAACTGTAATTTAATTTAATTTATTTTTTTAAGATTTTATTTGTTTATTTTTAGAGAGGGGGAAGGGAGAGAGAAGGAGAGAAACATTAATGTGTGTTTGCCTCTTGTGTGCTACCTACCGTATACCCTGAAAATTGAACCATCAACCCTTTGGTTCTCAGGCTGGCACTCAATCCACTGAACCACACAAGTGGGGGCTGGAATTTTATTAAATAAATGCATAATGAAGCCATTTTTCAGATGAAGTAGACTGGGAGAAAACCTGGGTTTTTTTGGGGGGGGAGGTGAACAGTGATCCATAACATTTAATGAGTGTATTAAAGATCCAAGTAGATATGATTATTGATTATAATGAAAGTCTGTGTAATGTTTACAGTTATTGTAGATTTCTGTGCAACTTAACTCACATTATAAATAAAGATCTTATTTATTTATAATATTTTTTAATTGATAAGATGGCCAGCATCTCATAGCTAAAGAGAAAACTAATCATCCTTTTGTGACATTTGATAAGAGTGCGGCATTTGATTTTCATTTGGTACCTTCATTCCCAAACATAAGTGTATCAATTAGTGGAAAACTTAAGCCCTATAAAGCAATACATTCCCTTAGCTGCTAGGGCCTAGCACAACATTTTGTAAATAATTATATTATCTTCTTATTCCACTTTTGGAGTCTTGTTCTTAAATAGTAGAATGTATCATTTTAAGTTAAATCTGATGACCACCACCACCACATTTTATGGTTGTTACAGAAATCACATTTTATAGTTGGTAAAGGTACGGGAACAATTGTTTCTTTACAGATGGGAGGAGGACATGGAAATTCAATTCATTGTTTGTTCCTAGTAACATGGGAAGATGTTAGATTTATAGTATGTTTACCTGAAATAGAGTCAGCTCGGATTCAAAGAAATTAAATGAGGTGTAATTTAAAAATATATATTTGAGTTAATAATATTTCTCCCATGTATCCTGGCTTTAGAATTTGACCTCTGTGAATTTAGGTGGCTTTTCTATAAAATGTGCATAATAAATAAGGTCTTTGGGAGAATGAAGTTAGAAAGTGCAGGTTAAACCCTGAAATAGTTTATAAATGTTATGTTTTATTTCATTTTATTTTTTTTGTTATGCTTGAATAAGTTACAGAGATTCCTCAGTTTGATTTAGGACCACTCATCTGAGGGAAGGTAAAATTCCCACACTTATCACATGGATGTAGAGGAAGTTCATAAAGTTCCTAAGGCTCGCAAACAGAGATATTACTGATTGTCAACTGCCTTTCTTTCTTCTCTTTTTCTTATTTTTTCTTCCTCTTCCTCCTCTCCTCCTTCTCTTCATTTTCCTCCTTTTTCTCTCTCCCTCTCTCTCTCTCTCCCCCACTCTCTCACTCACTCCCTCTCTCCCCACCCTCCCCTTCTTCTCTTACACAAATCCCATCTAGGTTCTTGGCTACACTCTCTTCCTTTTACTATAGGGTTCCCCTGAAAAAGACAGTTCATTAAATCACTCATGAGAAGGCAAAACTAGCCCCCCAGTCTGAGGCTAGCCCTGCTGGGCAGCTACCAACCACTCCATTGCTCCTGGCCTCTCATCTACCGAGTACTGTATTGGATTCTGCCCTCTCCCAAGTTACGTATCTCTGGATGCAGGACCCTGGAGTAAATCAAGGCATCTTCATTAACATGGAGCAAGATTCCATATGAGTTAATTTTCAACAAAACAGCCAAAGCAAGTTTTGTGTTTAGGGTTTAGGAGAATCTTGATTTAACTTCAAAGACTTTGATCAATCAACACTGAAGTGCACAGTAACAATAATTATGTAATAGTACTATGTTAAATTTGTAGCTATTGCTGAATAGTGTTGGGGCATCCCCTTGATCAATGTGCTGTAGTTTTTTCTTCTTTCTCTTTCTCTCTCTCCTTCCTTCCTTCCTTCCTTCCTTCCTTCCTTCCTTCCTTCCTTCCTTCCTTCCTTCCTCCTTTCCTTCCTTCCTTCCCTCCTTATTTTTTGCAAATAAACATGTGACTGACCACTCACCACCTCCAGGAGGGTTCCTTCAGTGAGGTTGGGTTTGTTTTCACTCACAAAGCTTCTTTGAAATTAAGGGTCCTGGTAATGACTAAGGGATGTGCTTATTTGTTTTTTTTTTCTCTCTGTACATGCATTTTTTTAAAAACTATTTTTCAATTACAGTTGACATTCAATATAATTTTATATTAATTTCAGCTAGGCAACATAGTGGTTAGACAATTATATAATTCACAAAGTGATTCCCCCCAATAATTCTAGTACCCACTGGGCATCGTACATTGTTATTATAATATTGTTGATTATATTTCCTATGCTGTACTTTACATTCTCATGACTACTTTGTGTACATGAATCATTGATTAACGTTAATTTTGACCTCATCAACACCTTGGCCAGTCCATCTAGAAATAGAGAATCTTCCAAAGTGTTGGTCAAGGCAGGACACTTTTAACATATACGTGTGGACAAAACCTATTTATACACACTTATAATTTTGTATTCTTGCAGGGAAGTGAGCAGCTTTTACCAATAAGAGGCTGTTTTACCTTGATGTCTTGCATGTTGTATAAAACAAAGAGGTGAGCAGCTTTCTTTCTTGGACACTTGAGATTTAAAAAGGTACAGGAAATATCATAGATTGAAAAGCGACATAATCGACAAGGCATAGAAATTGTTTATAATGAAAGATTCCTGTACATCTTTGTATATCTTCAAAATACTTCATATCCCTGAGTCATAAATCATTAGCTTTTTACATCATAAAGTTGTTATGCATTGTTTGTGTTGGTCAGCTTCCAGCAGCTGAAGGGAAAACTCATCATTCTTGGAGGTGTTTATCTAATAGAAATTGGCAATTTGATTTTCATTTCAGTAATTTAATTTCTGAAGGTTAGAGCATAATAGAAAATCCACTTTTCTCTTGTGAATATTGTATTTGTGGCAGGGTAGACTTAAAATTATAATACAGACAAAAAGAATGTAGACAGACTAGGAACTTCATTGAATGATTACACAGATAAAATAAGAAACTTGGCGAGTGACTTTTGTTGCATGCAAGCAGCTTGGCAAATGTGGCTGATGACTAGAGAGGAAACTGGTTGTTGCATCACGTCAGTAAAGGGATCCTGCAGGAGACCGTGGGAGCGGAGGAGCTTGTTGAGTAAGCAGAGCATTAACAGCATGGGGAAAGTCTGCATGCCATGTGCCATGGTTACAAGGGAGTTGGTATCAGAGCTGACTGATTCATTCATTCACCTGTAATCATATTGAGCACCTATGACTGTATGACTCACTGTGCTAGGCTGTGAAGGCAAACACATAGGTCAGGCTGGTCTCAGTCTCTAAGTGGGTGGAACGGATCTAGGACTCTGAATCTTGGGAGTTATACACATGGAGCAGAGATGTAATAATTGAAACCATGAGCTACAGCATGAAGATGGAGCTGGACCAAAGGCTAAGTGTGGG
>PVIA01002760.1:95665-194224 GCA_004024845.1 Tonatia bakeri
TCCTTCCCTCCTTCCCTCCGAATAGGAGAGAATTGTGCAAGGGCAGAAATGCAGGAAGCAAAAGAGGACCTGAAAGTATAGGAGAGAGTAAGACTGCCTGGTGCAGAGGAGGAGCGCAGGAACGGGGACTAGGGAATAAGGTTGGCTCTGGGGGGAGGAAAAACAGCTGAGGAGGTGGGAGGATCATGTAGATATAAATATGGTTGTAGTTTGGGGGACAGTGGTGCAGGAATTTGAAGTAACCGCTTGAGAGAGAGAGAAGGAAGTGAAAGAAGCAGGAGGAGATACAAGAGGTAAGATTTCCTTAGGCTCTCTAATGAAATTCTCTGACAAAGAGGCTCCTGGCACCAGTTTTGGCCCCCTGAATGACGGAAATCTCAGGAGGGAGGGTAGTGTCATCAATGTGAACGACGGAGAAGGTGGTTTTAACCAGTGACGGAGGGGACTAACCACCAGGGGAGAATGTTGCCATAGTCCAGACAAGAAATGACTGGTTAATAACTGCAAAGACAAAGGAGAAGGAATCATTTTAAAAAATAAGAGTGTAAGAGGGTGGGCAGGATGGAATGGGACTAAAGGGGAGAAAACTGTACTTGAACAATGATTAAAAAAAAAAGAAGAAAGAAAATAAGAGTGTAAGAACAGGCAGGAGTGTCAGCTGTCCAGTACAGTTGTCACTAGTCACGTGTGGCTATTGAGCACTCGGAAGTGCGGCCAGTCTGACTTGTGCTGGTGTGCTACCATGTCAGTTACACAGTAGATTTTAAAGACTGAGCATGAAAACATATTTCATTAATACATTTTATATTGCCAGTTAAAATGATAATATTTGGGAAATCGTGGATTAAACAAACTTTATCATTAAAATTAATTTCATCTGTTCCTTTTTATGTCTTTAACATAGCTACTAGAAAATTTGCAATTACATATATGGCTCATACTGTGGGGCAGTGTTGCTGGATGGTCAGTATGACCGGTTTAGCCACTGGGCTATAGAATATTTGTAAAGGGTAGAGTTGTAGAAGAACAATGATAAAGTCTTCGGACCACATTTAATTTGACTTGGTAATTAAATGTGTCAGCGGTGCTACTTGTGGGTGAAGTGCTGTCCGGCTGATTCAAGCAGCGTGTTCAGGATGCATTTGATTGTTACCTGTCTGCTATGGAAAATATCTCAATTGATACAAATGGAACAGGTAGTGAGTTCATTAAGGGGGAAAAATCAGTGAAAGAAGAGGATCATAAAAACATGAAGTGACCAAGCATAATTTTAAGAATTTATTTTAATTTAAAACTTAAACATATATGAGGTCTGTCCAAAAAAAAGTCTAGCCATTGTCAATTTAATGAGAATGGTTTCCATGACATGATGTAACCTGGCAGCCAAGAAGAGTGGACTGTAATGTGTATGTGTGAACAATGACAACTTCACTGTACTAGTCAGTGGGGGTGGTAGACATTGTTGAATGAGTACGTGTACTGTGTGGCTGTCGCATTCAAAATGACTGAGCCAGTAGAGCAATGAATCTGCATCCAATTTTGCATTAAGCTTGAACATTCCTCCATGGAAGCTATTTGGAGGATTCAGAGGGCCACAGCTGTGGGCAGCTGGTGATTGGCAGCTTCATCACAACAACATGCCCACTCATGCATCACGTCTCATGCAGTTTTTTGGGAAACATCAAATCACCCAGGTGACTCAGCCCTCCTATAGCCCAGACTTGGTACCTTGCAACTTCTGGCTTTTCCTAAAGCTAAAATCACCTTTGAAAGGAAAGAGATTTCAGACCATCGGTGAGATTCAGGAAAATATGACAGGACAGCTGATAGCATTTGGGAGAACTGTGTGAGGTCCCAAAGTGCCTACTCTGAAGGGGACTGAGGCATCATTGTCCTATGTACAATATTTCTTGTACCTTGTATCTTCTTCAGTACATGTCTATTTTTCATATTACGTGGCTGGATACTGTCTGGACAGACTTCCTACTCATCCATTGGTTGGTTGCTGATTGTAGGAACAGTGTCATTTTTTTCCCATAATGCATTTTCTACCATTATCAGTTTCAGTTTCTTTAAAGTAGAGGGACAGGTTTTTGAATCAATCTAATAATAGAATTGTGAGAGACTTTTGTGAGTTTTTGTCAGTCCTTCACTATTTTCTCTACACCTAATTCCATTTTAAAAATTCAAATGCTTCCAAAAACATTTAACTGTTTTTCTACTCTTGTATTCATCAGTTTGCCTAATTTTTAATTTCACAACTCCAGGTAAACCTGACACAAATGTTTTGGTGGCACACCTGACTGACTCTTGGTACAAGCGCAACCCAGTGATGAGAGAAGCCAGAGCATCGTGAGAGCAGCCACAGCCCCGGTCAGGGACAAAGGCCTCCTCAATGCACCTCAGAGTGCGAATGGAGAGATGCTTAATGAAGGTTGCCTAAGAGAATCTCTTCAGTGCCAACAAGGAATGACAGACACTGGCATTTGGAGTTCACAAAGTAGGACGAAGGATTTGGAAGCAGGAATGCCCGGATGGGCACTGCAGCGGCCCAGCGAGAGGGTACTGTGATTGGGGAGCTGGTCCCAGCAAGGAGGGGAAGGACGCAGAAGGCTTTTTGTTCATCGAGCACTTCCCTCATGCCTACCCCTTGAAGGCACAATTTCATGGAATGCTCACAGTGTCCCTCATTTTCAGATGAAGTTATTGAGCCATTTTTGCAAACAATGGAGTTTAGGATTGGAACATTGTTCTTGTTCTATCAATCTTCAAAATCAGTCTCTTCAACCATTGTTCTCCCAGTATTATTGTGCATCAGAATCACCACGAGAGGGTGGGATGGGGGTGGGGGGTTGGAGAGAGCTTATTCAAATGCAGATTACAAGCCTTATCCCCAGAAAATTGGATTCCTTTGGTCTGGAATGTGGCCATGCTCACCTGGTGATTCTGATGTAGTAGGTTCATGAAAGTTGAATTGCAACACAATATTGCCCCTCCGTGGAGACACAGAGGAGGGCCAGCCAACAAGGGACGGAGGAGTGCTGAGTGAGAAGTGGAGCCCAGGAATGAATATAGTGGGAGCCTGCAGACCTCATTCCAAATTGCAAGCGCCAGTTATTACAACTGAAGGAATTCTATGAATCACTTGTTAAACACAGCCATTATTTACAAAAAATAAATTATGTAAACTTGCAATTAAATAAATGATATGAAGAATGAAGGCAATGAACATTCAAAATTCATCCCTTCTTATGTTGCCACACTTTATTATTGCTGTTTCTGGGATTATTTGTGTCTATGGTATCTGTACGGGAGGGATGCTATATGTACTAGTTATCTAGTGCCGCATAACAAATTACCCCAACCACAGCAGCTTAAAACCACAAACATGAATTCCTGAACAGTTTCTGTAGGTCTGGAGTCTGGTTGCTGCCTAGCTGGGTTGTTCTGACTCAAGGTCTCTAATAAATCAAGCTGGCAGAAATGCAGCCATCTGAAGGCTTAGCTGAGGCTAAAGGGTTTGCTTCCAAGCTTGCTCACATGGTTGTTGACAGGCCTCAGTAATTCATAGACTGTTGGACTGAGGATGTCAGTCCGACGGGCTATCGGACAGAGGCCTCCATCAGACTTTTTGCTGTGCATGTGTGCTTCTCTACAGTGTGGCAACCAAATTCCTCCCAAGTACAAGTGATAAGAGAAGGGGAGGGAGAGAGGAAGAGATGGGGAGAGAGAAAGAGAGAGAGAGGTGGAAGCTGCAGTCTTTTTATAACCTAATTTTGGTAGACACATGCTGTCATTTCTGCTGTATTATGTTCACTAGAAGTGAGCCACTGAGTCTTGGTCTACACTCAAGTGGAAGGGAGGGAATGGAAGACCCCTCTTGAACAGGAGGAGTATAAAGAATTTGTACACACCCCCACACCATATAAAGGTGTGCGGCTGCATTCCTCTTCTCAATTGCCATGCTCAGTGATGTCACATTGTTAATTTGAAATCAGCCGTGGTAGGAGTATTTACACTACAGAAATCAGCAAATACTCTAAATCAGGTTCCCTCCCCTACCCCAGAGAGCTGACTGCTTGTAAGCACTTACCAGCACACCATCAGAGGGCCATAAGCTATGTGTTGACAGAACTTTTATGGTGTAGACAAATTTTAGAGAGGGCTTCAGAAGGAGGAAATAAAAGGTTTGAGATAAAGAGATAGCTTCTGGACTTGAAAATGGCAGAGGTAATGTAGGAATGGAGGTTTGGGGAGCTTAATATGCCCATACAGAAGTCCAGGAGTGACATGGAGAAAAGATCTCTTTCTTGCACATGCACAATTGGAAATAGGGATTGCCTAGTATATTTTACTATGGGTACACAAAGTTAAACACATTAGAGACTTGACATGCAAGATTTCCTATCTAGCAATCAAGATGGATATATCACCTTTTACTTAATTGCCTGTGAAGTCACAAGCAAGCAATATACACTGCAGTGATGCTGACCTACACCTAACACAGACCAGAAATTCATAGACCAAGGTTTAATTCCTTTGAACTGATTCTTTGGTGTATGTGGTATGCCCAATAATAAGTGAGCAGTTCTGTCACCTGCCAGATGAGCAGGAATTTTTCTAAGAGAGAAAACTTCCAGAATCATTGCATTTTAGATCAGAAAGATTTTAGGAAACATAAGACAGTATTTCTTGAAGTATGTTTGTTTATCAAACATCAGTCAGAAATACACGGTGTTCTTATTAAAACCTGGAACCCATCTCAAGACCTACTGTGTTGCTGGGAGTTTAGGAATCTGTACTTCCACAAAGGAATAATCCAATCCAAGCCTTTCATTTTACAGATAAGAGAAACGAACTTCCAAGATGCAAAGTGAGCCTTCTCAAGTGAGACCACATAGTTGATAGGATTCCACCCATTATTTTAAAAAAAGTAAACAACAACCCATAAAATTGAGATTTGAGAGAAAATAGAAAACATGCCCTTTGTTTAAAGAGACAGCTGAAGGGCCACACAGAATAATATGTTGTTTCCCTGTGTCATCACTAGTTCATACGCCCCACCTAGCCACAAATGAGCACGGCGACCATAAACTGCTAACATGAAAGTCTTAACCTTCCACTTCTGAAGTTATTGGTTTTTAGCTACTCTGTTTTCCTTTTCTAGGTTTCCAAGGTTGCTCTTTTGAGCTTGATTTTAGAAGCATAATTATAACTCTGGTTTCAAGCTTCTGGACCATGTAATCAAATACAGGCTGGTCGTAGTGGAAAATATACAGTTCTTAGCTCTGCCTACATTGACAAAGAACATGATTGGATCCCAATTCAACCCAGTGGCATGTCTTTAGAGTGGCAGCTTTCCCCCAAAATACCCCCAAAGGAAGGTCCATGTGTCTGGGGGGAATGTGGACAGGCAAAGGGGCTGAAAACCAGTCTCTCCAGCAGCATTTTTTTTTTTTTCATCTAGTGAAATCACTTAAGTATCTGGATCCTACTCTAGGAGACAGTTTTCTTTTTAACTTCAGTGCAATTCATTGTTAGATGGAGAAAGAACAAGTTAAAAAAATGTCTAGTATGAAAAATGACCTACACAGTGTCCAGTTTTTCTGCTTGGTGGAAATACCCCATGGATTATTTATTTATTTAGATTCATACTGTTCTTGAGTCCAAATGGCAACCTCATCAGAATAACATCTGCTCCAGAGTTGCTCCAAGAATATCAACCCTGTCTACAGACTGGGTATTTAAAGCTCTAAATGATTTTATATTTTTAGTAACTTTGAGAGGAAAATGCAGATGTTTTCTTTTATTATCAGAGTTTTCTTTCTATGATAGGATTTAATCTTTTTATTTTTTTATTTTGTTCTTGGAAGAAGGTTCTCCAGCTCTAATCAAGGCCTCAGGTGACTGCAGTCCCAGTCCACATCTTGGTTACAACCAGATCCAGAAGCACCCAGAAACGCAGCTCCTAAAAGATTTAATCTTAGTGCCCAAATAAATGCTTTGTCTAGTGCACCCCCAGAGTTGTACTTTATCTTTTTCTTTTTTCTGGAAGAATCCAGGAACGTGCATAATACAATTAACAACAGCATCTGCAAACTGATAGAATGATTTAAAAAAAAATTCTGTTAATCCTGTAAATCAAACTGTTCCGTTTTCCAAGCTAGACCTCGCAATAAATGAAAATCCATTCCTTGGGTTTGTGTTTGAACTACCAAAACAGTTACTAGAGATACATCACAGGAAGAAGGCAAGTGGATGCCAATATTTCTTTTTTCTTTCTTTTTTTTCTGGAATATTCTCTAATTCTTGGAGCATCAAGATGGAAACCCAGGTCGGTTTGGACTAGAGGTCACTTTAGAAGGCTCCACTCACAGCCCAAGAATATTTTTTCCACATGCAATGTCGTGGGTCTCTCAGTGAAAACAACGTTTACAAACCCAGACCCCAGCTGTCATTTCACCTGCGTTGTCTCCTAAGCCATTTAGCTTTTGACGTGGTTCTGAGCCGACAGATCACGCAAGCAGCCGCGCAGCTCAGCATCAGCTGGGCTCGCCGCGCGGTGGCCCCTCCTCGCAGTGGTTTCTCCTGCAGCTCCCCTGGGTTCGGCGGCGGGTAGTGCAGCCCGCCCAGCGCGGCTCGCCCCTCTCCTCTGGGTGGCCCCCGCGCACGGGCGGACACTCATTCCACCCGAGAAGGTGAGACGCAAGGAGGCTGGTGCGGAACTTGCCGCCCTAGCGCAGCCCGGCCAGCTCAGTCCCGGGGCCAGGCAGACAAAAGAGGCCGCCCGCGCAGAAAGGCACGGGCGATGGCCGGACGGAGAGGCCGGGCGCTGCTGGCGCTGTGCGGAGCACTGGCCGCCTGCGCGTGGCTGCTGGTCGCCGAAGCCCAGGAGCCCGGGGCGCCCGCGGCGGGCATGAGGCGGCGCCGGCGGCTGCAGCAGGAAGACGGCATCTCCTTCGAGTACCACCGCTACCCCGAGCTGCGCGAGGCGCTGGTGTCCGTCTGGCTGCAGTGCACCGCCGTTAGCCGGATCTACACGGTGGGGCGCAGCTTCGAGGGCCGTGAGCTCCTGGTCATCGAGCTGTCCGACAACCCTGGTGTCCACGAGCCTGGTAAGGGCGCTGCCATCCCTCGAGAGCCGCAGACGGTTGGACTGGTGGCGGTGGGGGTGCGAGGGAAAGGTGGGCCCAGTGGTGCCAGTGGAAAAGGGTGTCTGGGGTGGAAGGTGGGAGTTAGGCGGAGCGATGAAGATGAGGATGAACCTGATCGAGAGCGTTGTGGTTTGCCGGGTTCCAGTCTCTGAGGTTCTCCCTCCCTCCCCAGCCCCAAGTCCTGCCCCAGCCTGTAGGCCACCTTTTGGTGATCTTAGGCCAGAGAGCCTAGAGGGATGAAGGTAGGAGCACGTAGCAAGCAAATCTATACTTTCGCCAGCCCAGCGGTCACTCTCACTTTGCTGTATCAAAGACCCAAGGGAATAACAGAATTCTCAGGAAGGAGGTTGACCTCCCTTGCATACAGGAGTAGAAAGCTCAGGTGCAGAAGGCGGGGACTTAGAGGAACCAGGAAAAGTCATTTATCATTTGCTGCCTAATTTCCAGAGCATCAGTTTTATTGGATCTTCAGGCTCTGCATACCCACCTCTACCTGTACGTGTGTATTAGGCGCACAAGCACTGTGGATGCTCAGGAAATGTTAAGGAAATTAGCCACATTGGGCGGCGCAGACCCCATAGGCCCTCCTCCGAGGGTGGGAAAGTGGTCTTTGACAGGCATTCGGATTTTGAAACTGGAAAAAGGGAATATTCCATTTTTTTTTCTGCTTTTGATACTTGGGATGAGTGTTTTGTGACCAGATTTTTATTTCAGGTGATGTTTCCTTACGGTTACTTATCTTATGCATCTTCCTCCTGAGTATTTAATTTATGTTAAATGTGACTCATTTCGTATTAATCAAGGTATTTAAAACCCTTCTTGGAGCTCCCTTCACCCATTATGTTTCTGCTCTGAAGAGTTACCTTCAAGACCAAGGCTTCTGATAGAAAGTAACCTCAGCTATTTTTTCAAGGAGATTACAGGAAAGCTAATGCTCATTTTTGTTGTCCTGTTTCAAGTTTGGAAGTAAAAGTCTAACAATATTACCGTTCGAATGCGATATGCTTTTGAAAATGAAAACAAGAATTCTTTGGCTTGAATATTGAAATGTATAGTTTGTCAAGATTTGTAAATATGTCTTTCAGATTGGGCGCTCTACGAGGTAGGGACCCTTCCAGCAACCCCTGCCCAGATCTGCAGACAGCAGATGCCCAGTACACATTAGGGGAAAGAAAGTGGACCAGTCATTTGTTGAATAACACAGTATCTAAAAATATAGTGCTCTATTCCTCCTAAACACAAAATACACAGATTTAATTCATTTTATGAAGATGAACTCAGAGATGTTTTTACGTTATGTGCTTTATAATTTCTTTTCAAAGGAAGCAAATTTTAAGTTGATGGTATTACTTAATAATTGAATACGAAATGCCTAATTATTGTATTTTTAATTGTAATGTATTATTATGAACACTAAATAATCTCAAAGGTGATTCCTTCCCTTCTTCCCCACCCCACCTTTTAAGAGGAGATTAAGTTAGAAAGCTTCGAGGAACTAGTGTTATAATACAAAATTCAGGTGAGTAAGTTTGAAAGAACTTACTGGCTTTATTCAAAGATGCATGAATGGGGCAGTAGATACACAGGAGCTCTAAGGTGCTGTGTAAAAGGAAGACTTTCCACAGAAGAGAGCGAGAACAAGGAAGCTGTAGGCAGAAAGAAAAAGCAAGTTGGTTATTGCAAGGTTACTTTCCTTTAGAGGATGGCAAGGGCTTATCAGGCAGCTGACCTAACTAGCATTGACTGGGTGATTGATTCCTGCTTGACTGGTTTAAGATTCCATTTCTGGGAGAGCTGAAACTGTACTTGACCTGGTTTGGTGACATGGGGCTTAGCTTAGCATAAGCAACTATCCATTTTGGGTCCATTGATTGTTTTTAACACTAGAAAGTGGAGAAGTCTGATCAGTATATGTTTGATAATACATGCATGAATTAACTTTTTAGGAAGTTTTGGATAAAGGAAAGCATTCTTAGATGCCTTCAAATTCCTTTTAGATGAAGATATTTTAAGAAATAAGAAATGTATGCTTCATTTTTTTTGAGCACCCTGCACACTCTAGGTGGGCTAGGTTCTATGGGCTGTGCAGTGATATAGAAGACAGTCCTTGCCCTTTGGGGAACTGGGAATCAGGAGTTTAAAGGACAGTATAAAGGTACGAAGGGCTGCAAGAGTGGTGTGGGAGGACTGGTGAAAGGACACCAGGGACCTCAGTTCAGGAGGATTTGGTCATTGAAAAATGGATGACTAGAAAGTAGGAGCTATGTTTACAGAATGCTGAATAGTGAAATTTACCAATTCCAGGGTGGCTCATAGAGGGTAGATGTGTTAAGAGCCCTCTGCTTTTGAAAGAGGGCAACTGTCTTAACTATTTTCACCTTATAAGACTGTTTTTTGTTTGAAATAACATTTGTGATTAAGCTAATAGGAAATGATATTTAGCTTGACAAATTCATTTACTTGACTAAAACATTGATGAAGTTGCCCAGATATTGAGTTTGTTAGTTTTCTTAATCCAAATTCTTTTTCTGGATTAAAATAAAATGTAGTTTGCCCCATCCAGGTAGCTTAGTTGGTTGGAGCATTGTCCTGTACACTGAAAGGTTGAGGTTTGATCCCTCCGTCAGGCCACATACCTAAGGTTGTAGGTTTGATTCCTGGTCAGGGTACATACAGGAAGCAAATAGTCGATACTTTTTCTCTCTCTCCCTTCTTCTCTCTCTAAAATCAATAAACATATCCTTGGTTGAGGATTAAAAAATAAACAAATAAATGTAAAAATGTAGCTAATGTGTAAAGATTTAGTTAGCATAACAGAGGAACCTCTCTGAAAACAAAACATACACACATAAAACCTTTCCCTCTGGTATAACTGGCTAGTGAGAGGTTTACTTAGTTAGATTAGTGGATTATGCAGAGAAGGCGTTTGTTGATACCACCAGCTCTCTTCCTGAGCAGAAAGAAGTGATCATCAGACTTGTGTGGTACCAGGCTGTGGTCTGAACTTGAACTTATCTCCTGAAAAAGATTCATTCTCTTAGATATTCTACATTAGAATTCAACAAAAGGGAAAGGACATTCCATTTTGAATTGATCAGTAAGGAATCCATACTTACCCTGTTATGACACCATGGGAATCAGCTCGATTCTTGACTAGCTAAACGTGGAGTCTCAGTTTTCATTTTGCATCACTTTGGAGGCCTGCAAAAATCTGTTGGAGGAGGGTTGTGGATATCAGCCATTCTCAGGAGAACTGGGAGTAGTCTTGACCCCAGTCTCATTGCCTCACATATTGTGATTCTGGGCCCCAAAGGCGGGACAGGCATGAAGACTGAGCTAAGATTGAGTCTTTGCACTCTGACTGGCCTCTTGGCTGATTCTAGATGCTCAAATGTGTTTCCATTAGATGTAATAACCTGCCAGGCCTCATCATATTCCCCATTTTTCTTTATGTTTATTTATATTTTATACTTTTAAAACATCTCCATACATAGGGACTCATGTGCTCAAACCCAAGCATTTGCTCTCCTAGGCATGCATATTCATCATTGCAATACTCATAAAAGGAACCTTTTTTCATTTGTGTCAAAGCAATGGAATCCGTATTCCCAGACCACTCCTCCCAGAGTTAAACATGAGTTAAGATTAGTTTGTTTAAAACACTAATTCTTTGATGTGTAGTTTTAAGATGGCTCTTGGGGAGTGATTTATAACTAAAATGCTATCTTAGAAACATTCTTTAGAGCATAGATTTTTCTCTCTCAAAGGCTGGAATGATTATTTTGGACTCATTCCTCCCAAAATCTGTTAAAATTTACAATGTATGAATGCCAATGTGCATTTGCCAAATATTGTGATGGAACACTTAATACTGGCAAAATTTCTATATAACAAATGAGCACAAATGAAGTGGGGGTTTTGGTTATTTTATATGGCCTCCTTTCATGCAAGATCAGAATGTATTAGTGGAAAGTGATTACAATTGAGCAACACTTTACAATGAATGGCTATGAATGTTAGATTCTGGAGAAGGCTGTAGATGGACCACACGTGGTCAAGATTTATTTTTAGACCTGAATGAATCAGTGCAGCTCTCGCCAGAAATAATGTACTTGATTGACCTGTGATTGGCTAATGGAAGAGAAGAAATTGGGCTGGCCCCTCACATCATATCCTATGCTAAGATAAAATAGGCAGCTTTCTATGGAAACTGATGGGAGAGGTGGGAAAGGAATCGTCTGCCAGCACCTCCCTTATTGGCATATCAGAAGGGTGAAATCCCTGCCTTCACAGACGTTTCCTTTGGGAAAGATATTTTTGACAAATGCAAGAATAGCCCATGTGGGGATGACACATCACCCAGCTTTTCCTGGAGTGTATTTAATGGGACATTTGTTCAGCTTGGTTTGATAAGTTAGCTACACAAAGATAAACGGGTTTGGGCATTGCAGGACTTACCAGAACCCTTCAGATGGCGATGTATGTTTCAGATCTCCAAGTCAGACCTGTATTAGATGGGGTTTCCCTGCCTTTTCACCATGGAACCTTTTTGATTTTTGGAAGGAGCTTATCTTGGAATTAACATTACACTAGTTTGAGAAATATGGCCTTAGCCCATTATCATTGCTATATTATGAAGGAGTAACTTGGTAATTCTCTGGCACAGCGATGCATACAAGGAGTTCTTTGGGGGTGGAACACATATGTTTTCTATTTTTTGCCCATTAAGTGCCAGCATTGTGATTTATGCAGAGTAAGCTCTTAAAATAACGCTTATTGAATTAAGAACCTGATTCTGAGGCAAAGAGACACAGGACAGATAATTTTGACTGGAAAGATTAAAGTAACAAATGCCATCCCATCTTTTATGAGTAGCTTCATGCTTTAACTTCTAGTTACATCTTTCTCTTGTCTATAAAATAGGGATACTTTAAAAACTCATGCCACCTGGGGTTGCTGGGAGGCCAAAGTAATATAGTATATAGAAAAGAATTGAGTGAAGTTGCTTGCATCTACTTATGAAGATGAGCTAATTTGTTAAAATTTTTCTTCACTTTTGGTCAGTCTGGAAAACGTGCTGCACTGGCCTTGCGCTCATTCGGAGTTGGCCTGCGTGGCTGGGCCACCGCCCGAGACTGGTTCCCTGTCACTGTGGCCTTGCACAGCCCGGCTGGTAGCCCGGGAGGCCTCTTCCCCTCTCATCACTGCCTCCTTGCTCACAAATGTTTGCCCTCTATTGATTTTTAAAGTGCAGGTCGTTTCCGCTGTTATTCATTTGATATCTCCTTTTGCTTTGTTCAATAGGAATAGTGGAAGTGTTCATCATTGTTTGAGCATGTTTTATGGTTGTTTCTTCAGGTTACTAAATAAATCTAGGGCAATTCCAACATTTCCTTTGGCAAGACTAACTTATTTTCCTGGAGAACTTGATGAAACTACCCAGGACCCGACTAATTTATTCTTTTTTTAAAAAAAGATTTTATTTATTTATTTTTAGAGAGGGAAGGGAGGGAGAAAGAGAGAGAGAGAGAAACATCAATGTGCAGTTGCTGGGGGCCATGGCCTGTAACCCAGACATGTGCCCTAACTGGGAATCGAACCTGCGATGCTTTGGTTCGCAGCCTGCGCTCAATCCACTGAGCTACGCCAGCCAGGGCCTTAATTTATTCTTTTTCAGACTCAGTGTGAGTGAAAGATCTCCAAAACTGTCTTTGGCATCCCTGCCCATTTTCTCACCCCCACGGGCCTCCTTCCTTTGTTCTTCCACAGTCCCCTGAAGAGCTGTAAATGTAAAGGTTCACCGCATGTGCTTTGATGTAAGGGGATCTGGGTTCGAATCTTTTCTCTTCCTATTTGTAACTAAATGCTCTTGGGCAAGTCATGTCACTTGTAAGTCCCAAATTCATTGCCTATGAAATGACAATAATGTGATGATTAAATGAAGTAGGAAATAATAAAGTTCTTAATTCAGTATGTGTCAACAGTTATTATTACCTTTATTATGGCATTTTTCCATTGTTGGTCTAAGTGTTCCCCTGGTGGGCCACGAGAGCTTCTGGCTAGGAGTTGTATTTTGTTCAAACTGTCTAGCACTATACTTAGGACATAGTGGCCACTCAGTGAATGTTTGTAGAATACATAAAATTTCTCAAATCAGCAGAAATATGCATCACAACACAAAGCCATATTGAAAGTCAGTGTTGACTTTATGTGTGTTTGCATGACAGAAGTATGAAAGAAGAAAAGATAGAAATAATATTTTTCTTATGTCTGTACTGAGATTAATGTGGTGCATCCGGCTGGCATAATGGAGAGAGATCCCTCAATGGCTGGTCTGTCCGTCTCAGTGGAGCACCGGTGTTTGCTGTCTGTTACAACTGCACTTTTTACCTCTTGAGACATTTTAGAAAGTCAAACTGCTTTTTAAAGGTTAAGTCAAAGTTCTGAAGATATTAAATAAAAGCTCCCAAGATAATCAGTAAAAGTTCACTTTGTAAAATTGTTGACCTTTTAAAAATCTGCATGAATCCTTAGTGTTGCGAACTAAGAACTGAGTGCTCTTTAAACATGGACTTCAGGCACCTGCAGGTTTCCCCTCCCTCCTCCCTCAGGAAGTGGCATTCAAGTCAAACACGTGTAACTGCCAGTGCACCGGGAGGCTGATCTGAAAGGTAGCGGATGGGTCAGGCTAGCTCCAATTTGAAACATGTTTAAATTTGCTCTTTCCTTCCCTTCTCCTTAATTACTGAGTTGCTGCTAGTCCATTGCTCTGTGAATGTTCTTCTTTCTTTAAAAATTTAGGATATGGCATTTTGTGGGCAACCCGGCAGACAGCTCTTTCTAATAAAGTGTGGGTTCGGAGAAGAGCCTATTCATGTTACCAGTGCCTTTTATTACTTTCACACGGTTTACCTACATCTTTAACTGTCTCCAGTTTGTAACCTTTGAAGGATAAGGCGGCTTATGTAAGTATTACAGGATTGATTCTTAAAAAGAAATGAGTTAATTACATAAACCCTGGAACAGCTTCCTACTCTCAGTAAATATTGTGTGTTTTTTTCAAATATCTGTTTACTATAAAATCACTGTTGAGTATGGTTCCTGTACTGAGGCTTTGAAAGACCATAACTCAAAACATCAGAGTTTGGAATAAGGACGGGTTCATTGGTCAAGAAGGCGCCAGCAGTAAAGACTGGGAGACTTAGGGTGTCTCAAAACCATCTTGCTCACTGGGCTAGTTTAAGGATTTTAAGAGGTTACAGGGAACAGGTGGGGGCAAATTTGAATTGGAGGATCTTGGAACTTGGCCATTTATGATAAAGGGTGTCCACACTGGATCTTCCTGGACAATGGACTATTCACTTTGAAAGGGTTTCAGGATTCAAGTTCTGGTTCTGGTTATGGCCTGGTCCTTTGGTTTCCTCTGTGTGTGTGTTGTGTGTGTGTGTGTGTGTGTGAGAGAGAGAGAGAGAGAGAGACTGTGGTTTCTGGTGCCGCTGGAGGTCCAAGTTCTCTCCTCGGTACATCCTTCATCTCGGTGACTTGTGGTTTTGGTCTGCTGTCTCTGAAAAACAGTTCAGTATCTCATTAAATAGAATAGGACTGTTCTGAGCTGATTTTACTGTTACAATAATAATAATAATAATATCCCTTATTTTTAAGACATTTGATTTCAAAGGATGATTATTGTAAAAATGGATGCAAACTACTTATTTTTAAAATGAGACTAAATATAACCTTTACTAGGTTGCTAAAAACAGTCCCTGGTTTTCCTGTGGTTGTGCATATCAAGGTAATTGGGAAAAACAACAATTAGCTCATGTGTTTTTGTGTGCAGGCAGCTACTCATGTTCAGATCCAAAGTGATGCTGTACGATTGGGCCACCCAGTTTCTCTTCCCATGTGGCCTGAGTGTTCCAAACCAGAAAATCTGTCCTTACTACGCAGCTGCTTTTCACTTTCATTGTGTGATTTTTCCACCCAAGAAATATTTTGTTTCTAGAGCTCAGTTCAATGACTTACATAAGTCATAAACTTTACTAATGAGTTCAGGATAGTAAAACGTCATTGTGAAGGGTAGACTGTCACCTCCCTGACCAATGAGTGGCCTCAATACTTTTTGTTTAACCTTTTTCTACCTAATCAATAATTTTACAACAGCCTTTTCTTATGACCATCAAAAATTGCTGGTATTTAGCATGCTATTCCACACTAAAATCAACTTTCCAATATGAGAAGAAAATGTAAGCTTTTGTCCATAAAAGCTACTACTTACAATTTAATTTAGGGAATATTTAATGAATATCCACTATGTATATGGTCTTTTACTTTGTCAGTCACTCCTTTAGGCAGAGCCTTTATATCTGTTGAAATGCGTTAATTCATTTCTTGCTTTGGATCGACTCTTTCATGCACCTTGAGTTTAACTGGCATATGGTATAACCAGTGGGCACTTTACTTGATTCTGAAAAATGTGTTTCAAGGGTCGAGAGGTTCCTTGTGCTATAAAGGCAATACCTACAAGGGAAGCTACTGGAAATGCAGTTTGCCATCACGTTGCAAACTAAAATGTGATCGTTGTCCTTTCTGTGCTTTCGATACCGTGTTGAACAGCTAATTTTAAAGTACAACAGTCCTACTGAAATAGTTTCGTTTGTCTCAAGTCGTGACATTGTTCAGCACCAGGTTATTTTTAAGTTTATTGGAGCAAACCAGTCTTATTCATTGTAGGAACTCAGTAAACATTAAGCCAAATTTCCCATATAACCAGCATCATGGGATTTAAGTTAACATACTTTTGGAAACTGCATTAACTTTACAAAGTCAAAAGGACCTTTATGGCACTCATACAATGGGAAATCCACTTGTTATATGTATTTTCTCAACAGTCAAGTTCAGTTTTTAGATAATGTTAAAGCAATAGAAGATATGGACAGGAAATTCTCATGTGAATATTGTATAGATGTATAGTGAGTGTACCATATAGATGAATAGACTAACATACTATGTAGACATGTGTGTTTTCTCTAGGCCTTGGTGATGGCAAGATAATCATCAGTGGAACAGCCATTTTAAAATATTTTAAATTTCAGATTGGTGTATATATTTACAGATTTCATTCACATCTATTAAATAGCCTTCATTTCTCTTGTTTTTACTTCTATGTTTAGCTATCATCAGCAATTAACAGGTTTTCTGTTTTATCTAAGTGGCTTACTCTTAAAAAATCATTTCTCCAAAAGTTTTTTTTTTTCAGGAAGTTTTCTTGGACTGGTACTGCCCTCTGCCACCACATTCAGGTGTCCTACCAGGGCTTGACACACTCAGCCGAATTTGCCTTCACTTCCATGCAAAGATCCTAAGTGGGGTGCACCTCTGAGCTAGTCCAGGAGGACCTGCTGGGTTAGTGTGGCCGCACAGTTTCTCCTCCTCTTCCCTCTTTGGCTTCTCTTCTCTTCGGTGGATATTAAAACAAGACAGTGGTCATCTGAATATAAGTTGGAAGCCTTTGTCTGGTAACTTTGGGTCGTAAACACACAGGGATATATAGAGGTTCATTTACTATCAACCTATCCATCTCTATGTAAATTACCTTCAGGTTTGTCCCAAATTAACAGCTTTTCCATACCTATCACAGATGAGGAATAGGATATTATTTATCTTTATGGGGACTTAAAGATGCAGGAAGAGTCTGCCTGTTGTTGAAAAGAAGTATTTAAAAGAAAAATTAGGAATGTAGATTTTCTTGTGTTTTAAAAATTTATCACAATGATCTTAATTTCCTGTAAAATGCACATAAATTGTTCTTATCTGAGCACTAGGAAAATCTTTAAACATATTAAGAACCATTACACTATAAAAAAGGTAACTTGAGGAGTTTAATTTTTAAACGGTTTAAAAAGTTGGTTTCTCATTAAAGTATAGTTGGCATTTTTGGAGAGGTTTCGTGGAGGTGTGGAAGGCACCCTTCAGGTCAGCCTGCACTGCCTTTGTTTGTCAAACGGGGGCGGCTGGCTATCGGCTGGCTGCGTAAAGGAGCCCGCTTCCTGGCTTTCCTGTCCTTCGGCCTCTGCCTTTTATTCCCAACGGAAGTCGGAGCGGTGAGATGCGGCTTTGAAAACATAGTTGTAAATTCAGTTACAAGTTACTAGTTTAAAGCAGTGCTTGTGCTGCAGTCTTCTTTGTCTCTAGAGGACCACCGGTCCTGCTCATTTCTATTCTATTTTATTTATTGAATTTATTAAGGTGACATTGGTTAATAACATTATATAGGTTTCAGGTGTGCAATTCTATATATGTCATCTGTATATTGTATTGTGTGCTCACCACCCCAAGTCAAGGCTCTTTCCGTCACCATTTGTCTCCCCTTTACCCCCTTCTACCTCCCCCACCCCCTTTCTCTCTGGTAAGCACCACACTGTTGTCTGTGTCTATGAAGATTTTTGTTTTTTGTTTTCGTTAATCCCTTCACCTTTTTCACCCAGTCCCCAACCATCCCCTGCAACAGTTGTCTGTCTGTTCTCTGTTTCTATTTTGTTAGTTTATTTTGTTTATTAGATTCCACGTATAAGTGAAATCATATGGTATTATACTCGTTTTTCTTTGACTGGCTTTTTTCACTTAGCATAATACTCTCCAGGTCCATCCATGCTGTAGCAAAAGGTAAGATTTCCTTCTTTTTTACGGTTAAGTAGCATCTGTTGTGTAAGAGTACCGCAGCTTTTTTAGCCACTCATCTACTGATGAAATCTTGGGCTGCTTCCACATCTTGGCTGTTGTAAATGATGCTACAATGAAGGGGTGCATATTTTCTTTTGATTTAGTGTTTTCAGGTCCTTCAGATATATTCCCAGAAATGAAATTGCTGGATCATAAGGCAGTTCCAATTCTCATTTTTTCATGTAACTATACTGCTTTACATAGTGGCTGCACCAATCTGCATTTCTACCAATGGTGCAAAAGGGTTCCCTCCACCCCCCAACCCTCCCCTCACCAACACCTGTTGTTTGTTGATTTATTGATAATAGCCATTCTGACAGATGTGAGATGATGGTTCACTGTGGTTTTAATTTGCATTTCTCTGATGATTAGTGACATTGAGCACTTTTCTGTATGTCTATTGGCCATCTGCATGCCGTCTTTGAAGAAGTATCTATTCGGGTTCAAAGCCCATTTTTAAATTGGATTGTGTGTTTTTTTGTGTGTGCTTGTGTTGAGTTCTATAAGTTATTTATAAATATTGGATATTAATTCCGTGTCAAATGCATCATTGGTGAATACGTTCTCCCATTCAGTGGGTCGTTTTTTCATTTTGTTGATGGTTTCCTTTGCTGTGCGAAAGCTCACATGCCCATCTTGAGTACATTAATTTTACTTGTCAAAATTGGTAGGCTGAATGTTGAGGATGACTGTAAGCCTTGTACTAGCAGTAAAAACCATGACTTATGTGATAATTATTTTAAATATTTTTGAGACCTCATGTTTATTATTTCTAGCCGTCTGCACATGCCCTTTACAGTTGATTTAGATCGCTGGATAGATGCGAGTTGGGGGCGCCTTACACTGTTGTAATAAACATTTCCCCTTCTCCTTTGACTCCATTCCAGTCAGCACAAACTGTATCTTTAAAAAATGACACAGATTGTCAGGAACACCAAGTATTTTTTCTGACTAGTTTTAAACCTCTTATTGTTGCTGCTGTTGTCACGTGGACATTGAAGCTGAACCCTTGGTTGTTGCAAGTCTGTGAGCTGTGTGTACAGGGAGAGGGGATGAATGAGAGTGTGTTTCTTGAATGAATGTACATATGGGTGAGACTGGCTGGTGGTGTTTCCTCCACGGTTCATAGAATAAAGGTCATGTGTTCACTGACTCCGTGAAGACAGCAGCAGAAGCAAAACACTTATATCTGTGCCAACATTTCCAAGGGTCCAAGAAGGCCCTCCTTTGTAGGCCATACCGTATTTTCCATGATGTTCTCAGCTCTCAGACCAAGGTAATAAGAACACTTTATAATCAAAAAGGGCCTGCTGACGCCTCACAGGCATAAATCTCTCTAACTGAACAGATTACTAAGAAGTCTGTAGACCTTTCCTTCACTGGGCATTTGGAAGTACCAGGTAGAAATGCTGTGAAAACAGTTCATGTTTGAAAATCAAGTTCTGAGTAGTAGGAAGCAGCAAAAGAAGTACTTTCATTATTGCATGCATTGTTGTATTCATAGCTCTAATGTACTTATTTAAAATAACAACCAGTGCCTGCTATGTGAGTGACATTCTGAAAAATTGAAGAGATACTTATTAAAAGGAGCCACAAACAATAGTATTTTACCAAATACTTGATATGAAGGTATTGACTCAAATTCTGCAGGGAGCTGAGAGAGAGACCATCAGGGGAGGGCTTTCGGAAGGAGGCGGGGCAGGAGCAGGACTGCGAGGGTGAGTCACATCTGGAAAGTAGAGAGAGGACTTCATTCTCTGTCGTAGAATATCATTCATGCTTCTTGTGTCTTTTTCTTCACTGTCCCCAAAAGTGATGACACGTAAGTATTCAGTAAGAGTTGTGATATAATTACATTCCATTAACTCATGAAATTCCCACCTTGTTAGAGAGAATGTCATTTTTAGGGTATTGTTGTTTCCTGTCAATTTCACTCATCATCTAGAGGATAAAATTATTCAGGAGGATAAAGCTATTTGGGATAGAGATTATGCTAACGTTCTCCTTATATGTAAGTTAAACATAGACTATAACATGATTACAATTTGTCAAATACATATAAATAGAATTATATTAAGCATTAATCATATAGTATAATATGATTATCTTATATATCATATAATTATATTAAGCATATAATGGATACTATATTGTAATAAGCAACAATCGACTACTAATACTTTCCTCCTTTCCCGAGTATATTTTTCAACACTCTCTAGTAATTCATGTAGTAAAAAGAAGTTAGTTTGATTTTGTTAGGCCAATTCCCCAGAGTTAAATATTGCTCAGTTAGTGTTCTCTATGATAATGCATTTCAAAAACTATGTCTAACAATACAACAACAAAAGTAAGAAGAACAACAAAAATAAGAAGACCAACAGAAAAGCAACTCAGGTTGAGCTACTGAAGGAGAACTCAGCCTACGGCGTTTCTCCTTGCATCGGCAGCCATTTCCGAGCGTGTCTCCAGCTGCATTTGTCTAGCGCTGGAGTAATGATCATGCAGCTTGTCAAGATGCTTTGGGGAGAGAAATTCGCTATGCGGAAATATTTAGCATTTAACTAATTTTTCCAATTATAGATTTTTGATTAGGGGAAATTTATTTTGAATTATGCCTAATGTTAAACACAATCTTCATTAGCGTTACACAGAACTGTGAAACATTAAAATTATAGATTTATTTCTGGGCTGGAAGGAACACTCTCATTTAAAAACGAGTTGATTGAATTGAGCTTCAGAGAGAGACTAAATGCCCTGCCCAGGGTAGTATAACCTAGGAGTCTCATTTCCTGCTCTATGGTTAGGCTTTCTCTTTGGAATGTCTCCTATAGCAGTGTATAGAGATGGGGGAATAAACATAACTATTTCTTGTGTGGCCACTGACAGTCATGAACTACTTACACGGACTGAGGTCTGTGAGGGAGTTCACAGGAGTGAAATTTACTGATGTGTTTCCAGTTCCTCAGGGCAGAGTTTCCAGACCATATGTTATAAATGGGCATGGGTGTGCCAGGGGTGGATGGACCGGGCCCGGGGTGGCAGGAGAGAGTGTAGGGTGGCAAAAAAATGAGGAAAGGACTGAAATAATCCACTTTAGCATACCGTAAGTAAATATAGAAGATATTATTTTTCTTGGCAGTAGGATCCATTCTCTAGGAAGAAGCAAGCTTTGTTGGAAGGCGGCTCTGATGAACCCTTCTGAAGCTTGGGCTGAATGGAAAGGAGAGGAACATTTGCAGGGGCTGTGTGGAGAGTCAGAAGAGAGAAAGACTCAATGGCCTGTGGTTTAAGAGGGACTCGGGGAATGAAAGAAGTGTGGGATGCAGACGGCAGCAGGCTCTTTGTGGAGCAGATTACTTTGGGAAGTGGGATGACGTGCTTAATCTTGTTTCAGATTAGCACCGGCAAAGCCACAGATTGTCCAAGGGAGGACAGTTGTATATATATACAAGTGGTAATACAGTGATGAGAACTTGTTAACGAAGACCAGCTGCACACTATACCACAGCACTGCCTAGAATACACGAAGGCAGTGTTGTGGGAATGGGAGCCAGCCGTCTCCCACCCACTGACCATTTACAGTAAAGCCTTAGGTCCCTGGGCTGCTTTCTGAATTCAGATCCTGGTCCCAGGAGAGCGTGAACACTGGGGCAGGGCCTCTGGAGGGGTGATGTGGTTTTCACGGCCGACCCAAGGACTGTGTGAACCACGCAGAATGAATCATGTGTTGCTGGAAGTTAGGGGTGCAGAATATAAATAACTGAAACTGGGTAAAGTTTTATTTTAAAAAGCAGTACTTGTGCTGGCTTTTTTATGGTCCACATTAAATTCTAGCGTGAATAAAGTTATTTGTGTTTAAGAGAGTTACATATTTGTTGAGAGTTTTTCTAAACTAACATTCAGCACAGTTTCTTAATAGAATTTTATCTCCATATGTGTGAACATTTATTTTATAAAACACGTTATAGTAGTATTATATTGCATATCTAATAAGTAGCCATATTAAAAAGAATAAATATGTATAGGAACTATACCTGGAATAAAGCACCCCCTTAAATTATTATACAGACAGTAGTGGTATACATTATTGTAACAATTAAAAATATATGTGAAATATATGTGGGTGAAATTTTTTCATTTTGTTTTTTTGCCTTTGAGAAACTCTACCAGGATGATTAGATGAAAATTTCTGTTGGTAATTTATAGTCAGGATATGGGCAAGCAAAAAAAAAAAAAAAAGCCAAAATCTTTAGGCTGATGTTTGAGTGAGAGGGTGTGTTCTCATGAGGAGGAAATAGACTAAGTATACAACAAAAACACTTGTGATAATTTTACTGTGAATTTAGGGTAAAATAACTTCACTTTCATTGTCATATAATTTCAGGTGAAAGTCTTTGGTCTGACTTATTCAGATAATTGCTTTAACTCCCCATTGGATCTGTGCGTAGGCATGACCGTTGGGTGTTCATGAGAGGGGGAGTTCAGGGCCTAATCAAGGGCAAGATCAGGAAGTCGGGATGGGGAGAGTTCTACTTGCGTCAGGTCCATGAATAATACTCATATTGATTTGAGTTTTATTAGCTGCCATTTCTTTGCCAGTCTAATAAAACATGACTTTTTAGGGTTGTTTTCCAAGTTCTCTTATTTGGATTAGAATACAAAGAAAAGAGTGCAGACTAAGTTCCATCTTATTTCTGCTTTCTGTTAAGTTACATACTCAGCTTAGAAGCTACATGGACAGCTCAGGATAAAACTTGAAATTGTAAATGCTGCAGATTCCACATAGTTCAAAGGTATTATGTGTTATTTCACGTATAGAAATAGTACAAGAATCTTGGAAGTGTTTTTTTTAAACCTCAGAAATGCCAGCTGGGCACATGCAAGGCCTGTGGATGCCCAAAGTACTTCAGAAGTAGAACGACAAAAAAAAACCTTGCAGAGAAAAGTTTGTGACAACCCAGCCTTGCACGTATGGGCCAGGGGACTGGGCTAATTCTAATATGAAGAAGAGTCTTTCTTTGTCTTAAGTGCATAAAAAACTAGATTGACTTTCATTCTGTCCTTTATTGCAAGAACATTGGTACTTTTTTCTCCTTACACAGAGAAGAGCATTTTAGAGCATTTTTCCCTTTTTACAAAAGAGAGGTGCCCCAGAGGTGGCCCATTTTCTTTTCTCTCTTTTCCTTACTCCCTTCCCACGAACTATCAGCTGTTGGAAATGTCCAGATAAGGAGACAATAAAGATGATAAAGATGGTTAAAAAAAATTAAGACAGACCCTGAAACATAACATTTAAAGTAAAAGAAGTGAAACAAACTTGAAAACATCAAAAACAGTATAACTAAGGTAGAAAATAAAGTTTAAAGATGAAATAATAAGAATAAGCAAAAGTATTGAAATGTGAAAAAAATAGGAATTTTTTTGCTCATATTTATGTAATGCTCAATATATGCCAAACACTGATTGAAGGCTTAACTCATATAATTCTCAACTCCTGTATGGTTGGCACTGTTGTCCTCATTGCACAAACTAGGAAACTGAAGCCCAAGAGATACGTGATCCATTTATCGTCACAGGCTTGAAAGTGGCAAAACCAAGATTAGAATATATGTATCTATGATATTAAGTACATACCCAGATCGGTACATTAGACACCTATCTGCGTCATCCCTTCCTTCTCCTGAGACCACCTCCTCTCTTCTTGCCTTCCGCCCTTCCTTTTTTGAAGAAATTCTCCTCCTTGCCGTGTGGTTTGAGTGGGAGCTGCTGCCCTGCTCTTACTAGACATCCTTTCTCCTCGCTTCCAAAGCAAGCTTTCTTTCTGCCCCGCCATCATGTCTTGATCCTACAATCTATATCAAAACGTTATCTAGGATTCTCTGCATTTTCATCAGGTGAAACATCATCATCTCCCTTGGGGCAAATGATCATTTCAACTTAAAAAATGGAGCTGTATTAACAATAAGATTGTTATCTTGCGTTCATATTAGATAACTTAGAGGCTAGTAGCAATGAGAATATAATTCTGGTCTTTTGCACATTATTTGTTTCCTTGATTAAGCTCTTTAACCAGATATAATTTTAATAACAGACTGAGAAGGGTATGCACCAGCAGCCCTGGCTGGTGTGGCTCGGTTGGTTGGAGCATTGTCCCATGAAGGGTCACAGGTTCCATTCCCAGTCAGGGCACATACCTAGGTTGCGGGTTCATTCCCTGCTTGGGGCACTTACGAGAGGCAACTGATTGATGTTTCTCTCTCGCATCAGTGTTTCTCTCCCAATCTCCCTCTCTCCCTCTCTCTCTTAAAAAAAAGCATGCATTGGTGAAAATTTTCTAAGACATTGACATTTGTTATCATATTTAGGATCATTAGCTTACAGATGCATGCACATACACATATATACTCACTTGAAATGAAGTTTGATTATCTAGGATATCAAGAAGGTTAGAAACGGAGTGCACATAAATATATATTTTTTAAAGATTTTATTTATTTATTTTTAGAGAGGGAAGGGAGGGAGAAAGAGAGAGAGAGAGAAACATCAATGTGCAGTTGCTGGGGGACATGGCCTGCAACCCAGGCATGTGCCCTGGCTGGGAATCGGACCTGCGATGCTTTGGTTCGCAGTCCATGCTCAATCCACTGAGCTACACCAGCCAGGGCTGCACATAAATATTTTTAAATGGAAGAGCAAATGGCTTTTCATAGTAGACCTGATATGAGGTGAGTGAGAAGATCTAGGCATATTTTAGCTAAAGTATTGATCATTATACCTTGGAGGACACTGGAGTGTTAAGATGGGTGGCTCATTTTGCTTGAAAATACAGTATTTTTTCTAAAGTAGGTGTTGCTATGGTGACAGACTGGCTTAGCAACTGAAGACTAATTTCATTGGTTGAGTGCCTGCAGACTGGCTTGTTGAGTAACATTAATATGCTGCTTCCTGCTCTTTTTTATTGAGGAGACCATCTGGCATTAGCCATGATTAAAGGCACAGTTCTGTTTGAGAAGGAATACTGGGTGATGCACACTGAGATGTTAAAGATAAGTATTGCAGGTATTAGTTGTTTTAACTAGTCAGTGACCAAGAGATTCCACTTTGCATCACTGACTAGTACAGCCAATTCATTCATAACTCTAGGCTGTGACACTGGGAATCAAAGGGCTGCACTTTGAGCTTGCTTGTGTTATACAAATTTAATTGCCTAGATATACACCTTCAAATAATCATGTCGATCTTGATGTGTCCCAAAATGAAACCACTTAATAAACTATTCTTCCATGTTATAAACCATAAGCCATATAGAGATATATTTTTAAAGTAGTGATTGCTGAGGATGTTTTATATATTGGAATACGAATAGTTGTCATTTTTTCTTTTGCATTTTAGGATGATAAACATAATGGATTTTCAAATTAACAGTGAAAAGATGTGACATGCAAATATCTGTTGCGTATCTGTTAAGAGCTGTACCCTTTTCTGATGGAGTTTCCAACATGGTAGGGAGGGGTAAGATGCATCTATATGATAATCAAGACAATATGGCAAGCACCTCAAGGGGAATACAAAGTGAAGTTTGAGATTAAGGAATGGAGGAAGAGCCATTCAACTGGATACCAAGAGGTCCCTAAGGAAGAAGTGGCACCTGATTAGCCTGGACTTTAGCCAGTGTGGATGAAGAGAGGATTTTAGATGAAGCAGTAGCATTCATTAAAGTTATAATGCCAACTGCTCTGAGTGGGCTCTGATGCAATGTTCAGAGAATATCAACAGCATACTTTGTGTTCACAGTTTACTGCACACCATCAGTGTGTGAAGGTTCCAATATTTCCACATCCTCCCGAACTTATTTTCTATCATTTGGATCATGGCCATCCTACTGGGTATGAAGCATTATTTCATTGTGCTTTGATTTGCACTTCTCAGATGGCTAATGATTTTGAGCATCTTTTCATGTGCCTATTGGCCATATATGTATCCTCTTTCAAGAAATGTATTTTCAAGTCTTTTTTCCAGTTTTAATCGGGCTATTTGTTTTTCTGTTGTTGAGTTGTAAGAGTTCTTTACATATTCTGAAATCAAGGTTCTTATCTTACATACGATTTGGAAACTTTTCTCCTATGAATTGTCTTTTTACTTTCATGATGGTATTCTTTGAAACACGAAGATTTTTAACTTTGATGTAACTCAGTTTATTTTTCTTTTGTTCCTTGTACTCTTTTGTCATATCTATGAAACCATTGCTTAATCCAGGGTCACAAAAATGTGTGCTATGTTTTCTTCTAAGTTTTATAGTTTTAACTCTTAAACTTAGATAGTTGATCCAATTTTGAGGTAATTTTTATATAGGGGTCCAGTTCTCTTTATTTGCACATGGTTATTGAGCTGTCCCAGCACCATTTATTAAAAAAGACTATTCTTTAAAAAAATTACCTTCTGTCCCAATATTTTCACCTGTCATAGATGGGTTTTACTGGTTTCCCAGGAGCCAGGGGTTGCTATAACTCTCTGAGGCCGAAGTTTTCTAACTTCCAGACTACACTATGGGAGGAAAATCGTCTATTTCCAGCTGAAGGGCGTTGTTTAGCAAAGAACTGCAATATGAAGTTTACATGAGTGCGTAACGTGTTCCCAGTGAGTATGGCAGGATTCGAGAAATTGTTGGGATAATCTTCCCCAATGAAGTGTATTTCCCATTGGTGTTTTATCGGATTTTCCTCCTTACTCACTAGCTGTATGTAGTGGCAGTGGTGCTTCTTGCAGACACTTTAAGGTTTGTTTCCCAGTGATTGTGTCTACTTTTCCCATTTCATTCAGTTCGTTTGGTTCAACTAAGTATCTCTGTGAAGGGCAAACTACTTTCAGAGAGTTGACTAGATAACAGGGGTTAAAGGTATAAAGTATAAAGACAGTAGTATTTATTTAGAACTCATTATATGTCAGGCTTTTTTAATGTCCTCTCCATTTCATAGATGAGGAAAGGCAAGTTAGAAATGTCATGTGGCCTGCTAAAGTCATCAGTGGTGCAGCAGGGATGAAAACCTTAGATTATTTGTTTCCAAAACCCATACTGTTCAAATATGTCAGAATTCTCAAGCTTGAGCCTGCATCAGAATCACCTGGAGGACTTGTTGAAACACTAGGTTGCTGAGCCCACCATTAGTTTCTGATTCCATAGGTCTCATGTGGAGCCCCCAAATTTGCATTTCTAACAAGCTTCCAGGGATCCTGATGCTGCCAGCCCAGGGACCGACCACTCTTGGATAGCCTTTATAACATGCTGCAATGATTCTCCCGTGTGTGGTTCCCAGTTCAACAACAAGAGCTTTCAGCTGGGATGGAAGGAGAGTCAAGAAAATAGTCTAAAGTCGGTAATAGTTACAAAGGGCTAAGAGTGCACAGAGAAGGAAAACATTGCTTCTGATTAGAAGGTTGGAAGAGTTTCAGTAGGAGACATGGGGATGGATTTGTTTATGGATAAGCTCAAGCCTTTACTCCCAACTGGTGAAATCTCGAAGAAGCCACTGTCCCTTCTTACATTTGCTTTGTCACAAATGTGCCTAGACCAGCTATGTGCTTGAGCACATGAGCAAGCTCGCTGTGGAGGGGGCTGGACCTGCAGTGACTAATGTGAGAAGTGCAGAGAGAGTGGCCAGATCGTGAAACTGGATACAGCAGAGTAACGTGGGTGAGGCTGGTTAGACTTCCAGGCACTCCTCCATCCCACGGCCCGTCTCAGGGAACGATGCCATTTGTGGGAGAGACTAAAAGTAAGTAGTGGACTTAGTTTGATGATTCTTTTTGGCTGAGTCTTTCAATGTACAGATGAAATCTGATAAGGAAAATATCGACAACAGTGGTGTATCACTGCTTTTCTAAGAAGCTGTGAAATGCTGTGCTGACGTCATCCTGCAGCGAACGTGGATGGGCCGGTCTTTATTGAATTGTTTTATACTGTAGTTTATTTCAACTTTATGCTCACCCATAACCTTCATATTGCTGAGTTCTGTAAAGCTTCACCGAGGACGCAGTACTAATGGCATATACATGCTCTCAGGATTGTCTACCAGTTGCCCCTCTTTCTGAAATATTTTTGTCTGTGTACCATCCAAGGCTTTTTAATGAACTAATTTTGAAGATCAGAGGTCTTAATGGGTCAATCTTGAACTATATGAACAATTCACTCAGAAGAATACTTTCAAAATATAAAGGGTCAAAAAGATAATTATTGAGACCCAGAGCTATGAACCAATCTCTTTTTAATGCAACCTGATTATCAATGGCCCTATTCACAGCTGTGCCCAAAGTAGAAATCACACCCTGCTGGGTGAGTAAACGAAAGAGACCAGTAACTCTCTCAGCTGCCAAAGACCCGGCTATTAATGGAGATTTATTTTTATTACGTATTTGGAATCTTGTCATCCTAGAAGGTGCTAAAATAGAATCTCAGTAAAACTTGAGTTAGGAGGCATAGGTCTTGTAAGTTTTCAGCAATTAGGAATAATGAAAAGATAAAGGAGAGGGGACCATATTTGTCTTTGCATTTGTTCCTTTCCCCAAACGGAAGGTGGAATAACTTATTAGAAGATATTTTAAGGGCCCAGCTGAGAACTAGGGATTAGTTTAGAGAACGGGAAAATCTTGCTCCAAAATCGATTTCCTTTCCTTCTTGGTGCTGTTACCCGTGGGTCCATGGGTTGTGTTGGGATCTCCTTCCTGTGAATGCTGTAGGATCTGGGGCTGAAGGACAACAGTGTAGCAGAAAACGTCATTTAGGGGGACGTCAGAGGTAATTTCCTGGATGCACTGGCAGGCGAATCCAGGACCAGAGAGAGTGGTGAGTGGAGGGCACTACACAGCCTTCCCAGTCTTGAAGGAAATAGGAAGTGATTGTTTCAGTATTACCTTAGGGGATCTTGACCATAATGTTACTGAATATAAAAATCTAGCTCATTGTTTCTGAGAGCTGGCCTCTTTCTTCTCTCTTGGAGGGACTATTTCCTCCCCTTTTCTCTTCTGTGGAAAGAAATTATTAAAACAAAAAGGTGTTATTGAAAGGAGACTCTGTTTTAGTATATACGAGAGGTACGCCCAGTACTTATTTATTGAAAAAAATGGACATTCTTTGTCAACTGTTTTCCTTCCTTCTTTCCTTCTTCTTTTTTCCCTTCTTTCCCTCTCTTCCCTGCTTTATCTCCTTTCTATCTTCTCTAGATCCCTTGTTTTATTTAATGTATCTCATTCTGAGGAGCTCACAGTCAGCCATCTGGGAGAGTGCACTTGACATTCTACACAATTGGTAATCAGTGCCATATCAATTGCCTGGTCATAGGCCAAGAGCAGCCTTGATCAGTGAATGTATCCTCCCCTCATTTTTTATTGAACGAAGATGGAAGTCAGCTTTCTTCTCTTTTAGGGGCATGGCCACTTGAATTGTAATTTTTATAGTATGCAATGGAAACCTGGTGATGTACTTTTCTCTTGGATATCTAGATACCTGTGAGGGTGTAGGGTACATGGCAGACACCTTCTGTTTACTTGGTCAAATAATTAATGCAATAGATACTTTTATTCAAAGTGAACAGTGTGCACTTTTTACAGGGCGTGTTAAATCATTTAGTAGATTCTGGTTCTGCTAGATGAAACACTACACCTATTGCCAATGATTTGAGGAGGAAACCTTTATCAGGAATGGGTATAAGAGCAGTGTGGGGAAGAGAATGGGCCTGAGTGTCTTAAATTCCTCCCTGAGAATAAAACCACCTCTTTAAATAGGACACACTTTCCATGGGGGAATCGTGTTTGGAATCATTCATAACTTTTGGTACAGCAAATGGCTCCTTAGCAGCTATCTTTGGCTGAGCTAACACATCTTTAAAGATGTCAAACCTACACCTAAGGGAAAACTTTTCTAGTGGAACAGCATCTGTCTACATGCAGAACAGGTTTAGGTGATTTTGGAGGGCACTTGGGTCCCAGCCAGTTTGAAAGTTAGGTTTTACAAATACATTCAGCAGAAGTTTCGTTTAAAAGGTAAAAGCATATTATGGAAAAGTTAAGGCAGAAACAGAAGAGAAGGATGTCAGTTTACTTTTATATAAAAAACAGATGTATGATTAATATAGAGACTGTAGACTTTTAAAAAGTATATAGTTTGGTGGTGAGGAAAATTTTAGACATTAAATGTATTTTATGGTTATTGTGACACCTTACAATTACATAATCCTTTATAATTTTCAAAAAAAATTAACATTGGTAAACACTGCATACTAAAAACAACCTAGATGCTGGAGAAAAGGTGATAAATAAGACACATTTTTCCATTAATTCCTCTGAACAAAACTTAGGAATCAGTTACCAGTATTATTTCAACTTGACATATCAGGAAACTGAGGCACAGAGAAGTGATATGACTTGTCCAAAATTTCACACTCAGGAAGGAGAAGAGTCAGACTTTCTTATTCGGAGCCCGTGTTCATAGCCACCACACGGCCCCTCTCTGTCACTGTTACTGTGAACTTGATCTTGAAAACAAGGCACTGCAGGTGTTTTTCTTCGCATTTAGAAAGGTTGAAAAACATTAAACGTGACCTATTTAAAGTAGCACGCCAGGAAGAAGTTCTAGAGTCTTCTTCATCTCTTTCCTTGATTAGCACCTCAATCTGCTCCCTGCCAGCCGCTGACAGCCACATCCCTCCATTTCTTTTTCTCCCATTATCACTGAGCCATTTTTCTCCGACGCAGAAGTCTGTGTTTCCCGTCAGCTTCAAACCCTCCCATGGTTCACTTGCACCCAAACTTCTCAGCGTGTTCTCTGTCTTATAAACTGCGGTCCAATGAACATATAACATGCTGTAAGTTTAAGGGTTACCTGTGTTGATTTGATGCACTTACCTGTTGCAGTATGATAACCACCCTAGCTTTAGCTGACACCTCCATCCTGTCACGTAATTGTCATTTCTTTTTTGTGGTGAGAGTGTTTAAGATCTAGTCTCGTAGCAACTTCTGAGTTTATAGTTCAGTATTGTGACTATAATCACCGTGCTCTGGAGACTTCTGGGCAGGTCCCTGCCTAGTCTGCAGCTTTGTCTTGTCCCTGTGAGCTGGAGTCCTACTGAACACCGGCCGTTTAACGAGACATTCTCTTCCTTGCCTCTTTCACGTTACAGGTACTGTTTCTTCTGCCTTAAACACCGTTTCCTCCTCGTCCCCCCTCGTAGTCTGCTCATCTTTTTAAAGTGGCTAAATCCTAGTCCTTTTTCAGTCTTCGTCTGGAGACCACCTTTACACAATGCAGTTGTCCGTTCGTCACTTTCTTCACGGGACTGGAAACCCCATGACGCTGTGGCCAAAGTGGGGGTGGAGGGATAAGGGCGGGGGGGCTTCTCACAGTTCTGTCCAGCACCCAGCATAGTATTGCAGAATTTGTTGCATTAACACATTTAACCAGTTAACGGACATCCTCTGAACACGTGCTTTGGCTAGATGTTGAGCAGAAGTGTGGTATAATGGAGAACTGGAATGTACCGGTAATCGTGTACCTCTTAATTCTAGCTTTAGCTTCATCACCTACTACTCTTGAGACTTTAACCCAGTTATTTAACCTTTCTGAACTTGTTTCCTCAAATAAAAAGTGAGGATCACTAAAATGGCTTGGAACTGCCGTGTGGGCAACTGACTAGTAAGTAGGTAATTACGGCGCACGCGGCGTGTTATGGAACAGGCACTCGCAGTGGAGGGAAACCAGCCCCGCCCAGGGACCGGGGAAGACGCTGGTGAAGCCGCTTCTTCCTCCTTGGAACTCTGGCACAGACAGGCCTGGGGAAACAGAATTGGCCAGCTGTTCGTCTTTCTGAAAAGTATAGTTCATGATCTTTCTCAGCACGAAGATAGAGCAAGTGATCTTCCATTCATGAATATTTATGATTCTATTCTAAGTTAAATTATTAATAGCATCTGGAGAAATATCCTATTTTTAATATGGATAAAAATGTTCACATTTTGTTTCGTAAGTATGCTTGCTTATAGCATACTGGGAAAAGTGTCTTAGCTTTGTCAGTTTCTCAAAAGACATATATATATATATTTGAATATAATAGCAAAATATAATTAATTACTACTTGAAGAAAGTCTTTATCTATTGATCAGATGGACATATCTTGAAACTAGTTCTTTGTCTTTAGGTAAAATCTATTTTATTCTAGAAAAAAACTTTTTTTTATGAGAAGTAAAAACAAAGCTATAAAATTTTAAGAATCTTACAGTGAATAGGGTGACCTGCTTTAAAGAAGGTTGAGTTTAAATAATCTGAGTATATTGGTACATAACTTAAAGCCAGATGTTTTTATTTGAAAACCAAAATTTGTGATGCTTCTAAAAATAGTTTTTATGTAAGAAAAATAAACACACTGGTGCACTCAGAAGGCTATGAACATTTTCTTGCATATACAGGGTGTGTGTTCCAGCCCAAACATGTTTCCTTGTCGGCTACGTGGCTGCGTCATTATGGTAATTTGGTGAAAATCAACTAGTGTACACAATTTGTCCAAAGAAATGTTGAACAAAATTAACCTAAATGACGTGTACATGTGAAGTGAAGACTCAGAAGATGCATCTAGAAATAAAAATGAACTTTCAAAGTACCAACCCACTTGCCTGCAGGGACGGCTGCTCATGAGGTTAGGATAGTACTTGCATTTTGAAGTGAACTGCAGTGACTTTGCACAGTGCCAGATTGGGAGAGCAGGAAACCAATTTTCTTTAAACAAAATATAATTAATATTAGAAGAATCAGTTTTCCTGTAATTATCTCATTATTGTAAGGGATAATGCTTTATAGTTGGTAAGGGCTATGCCTGAACTTGAACCCAGTGCTTAAGAATCCAAATCCAGGATGATCTTATCCATAAGGCACACTCTTCCAGCAGGGCTGTCTTCTGTTTTTAAAATCTCATTATTATAAATTAATCCCAAATGAATATGTTTAAATGAGACATTGGTGTAGAATCTTTATATCATCCTTATCTTGCTGCTCACAAATCACAAACAGGTACTATCAGTGAGAATGTTAACAGAGCCAAACTGGACCGTACCCAGATCAGTGACCTTCCGGTTGGTGGAGTAGCCTCTTCGGGAAGTTTTCTACAGGATTCCACGGTAGCGAGCGAACCTGCTTCTTCCCCCAGCATGGGGGCAGCAGACGGGGAGGGGGTGTGTTTTGGTCTGTCATTTTGTGGGGCCTGTTGTTGTTCTCTAAGGAGCTTTTGTGTAAGAACTGACTTGAATTACCCTTTTTCCCCTCTTATAATTCATTCATTCACTCATAAATAAATATTTATTGGTAGTAAGTGTTTTTCATCATTAGTTTTGTATTTTTAAAAGACTTTATTTATTTATTTAGAGAGAGGGGAAGGGAGGGAGAAAGGAAGGGGGAGAAACATTGATGTGTGGTTGCCTCTTGCGTGGATCCTACTGGGGGCCTGGCCTGCAACCCAGGCGTGTGCCCTGATCTGGGAATCGAACCGGCGACCCTTTGGTTTGCAGCCTGCACTCAATCCACTGAGCTACACCAGCCAGGGCAGTTTTGTATTTTATTGACGGTAACAATTGCATTTCATTTAGAGCCATGTTTTATTTTTTTATTTAAAAAAATAAAAATATTTCAGTTGACATTCAATATTATTTTGTATTAGTTTCAGGTGTTCTGTATAGTGGTTAGACAAGCATATACTTTACAAATGTTCTCCCTGATATTTCTAGTACCCACCTGGCACCATACATAGTTATTACAATATTATTGACTATATTCCCTGTGCTATGGTTCAGAACCACAATTTTAATACAAAGAAAACCACTTATGAAAAGCACTAAATTAAGTAGATCATGTGAATATAAATTTGAAACTTTACCATTTTACTCATCTAAATGTGTCTAGGGCTTTAAGTTCAGTTCCTGTTATTATGGCTATAATATCTTATTTGTCTTTTGTTTTAAACCATTGACTCCCCAGCCCTTGGAACATGGTGGGCACTTAGTAAATAATTTATAGTGGATGACAGAAATTAGAACCATAAGTCATTTTCTGTTCAGTGTTAACAAAGTCTGACTTTTTTTTCTTGGTTCTGTGAAAGGGGCATTTCACTGAGTATAAATTATGAAGGACTTGAAGGATCCAAGTTATACTCCTTGCTCCACTCACTGTTAGAATTGAATTCCTAGGGGACCTGGGAGTTCCTTGTCCTCTAAGCCTTTACTCTAAGACAGATGACACCAATGCAGGTAGTCATTGCAAATTATAGATGCAGGAATTGAATAAAGGTGTTGGCATCAGCCAGCAGTGATGCAAACATGTTTTATAGGAAAGAGAACTTGGTCCACTGATTGACATGCAAGACCCATTGGGAGAATCAGGAGACATGAGAGTGGGAAGAGCCCTCAGATGGGAGCAGCTATGGAAAAATGCAGAAGGCCAGAAGGTGGTGCGGGAAATGCCAGACAGCAGACGGTGGAGAAAATGGAACAAGCCAAGAAAAATCCTGTTTGGCATTAAATGAGACAGATGGTGACAGGAAATATTCAGTGAGGGGCGATTGTGCTAAAATCACAAAAGGCTATAAAATTATTCATCTATAGTTTGAGGTCTGGGGGAAAAATGAAAACTCTTTGCTAGTATTACAAGAAAGGGTGATGGTACAGAAACAGAATATTAAGTAAGTGTGAATTTGTGTCAGGATGCTAGAAGTGTGAGATGCAGTATTTCATTAGAAAAGAAGTTTTGTTGCTTAGAGATTGTGACCAAAATTGCAAAATGTGTTTTTGTTTTGCATAAAAGGAGTTGGATTTCTATTAAATCTGTGCCTTTCACATTTTTTTCCTTTCACATCTTTGATGTAAGAAAGAATTCTCCTAAGAATGTTAATAGGTTGCTATGGTAGCAATAATAATTTTTTAACTGAAAGAATGTACAAAACATTCTTCCTTTCTCTTTTTATTTCTAAAGAAAGGCCTTTGGAATGTAGGAAACAAGAAATGACAATGTTGAGGTTTAAGGTAAATACTTTAAATTTGAAAGTTGAGAAAAAAATTATAGCAGAGAAAACTGATCATATAGAATGGTATGAGGGGCATTTGAAAAAAAGTTTATCATGAATGTTTTAAGATAGACATGGCTGAACATTTAGAATTGGGAGTCATTTTAAAATTAAGGACCTAATTTTCTGTGCTTAAATTTTAATTCAGAGCTACTCATTCCACTTTCTCATGGTGGTGTCTGACCTACATAATCAAATAAGCCTGGGTTTTTACGGTCCTCTTCTAGACCACTGAAGCATTTCTGCTTGAATATGTTTTTGATTTTATTCATTGGAAATATTAGATGCTCCTCTCTCTCTCTTTAGAAGTAGTCAATAATTTCATGTACTGAATCCTTAATCTATTTTAGTTGTTTTACTCTTGGATTTTTAACCACGTTTACTTAAGTGTAACTACTGTGTTTTAAGATTAAATGAATAAAATAAAAGGCTGGGAGGTGGATTGTGTGGTGATGCGTCTGCCCTTTTTGAGAACGGAAGGCAAAAAATTAAACATATTATGAAAATTTATTTTATGTTTAAAAACAGTTTTCCGGACAAACAAGCTTATATCATATCAGTATATTTTTAAATGAACTAGAATCATGAAATCTAGACACTTTACATACGTTATTTTATTTAACTTCAAAACAACATTTTAACGTAGTTGTTATCATCATCCTCATTTTGTAATTGGGGAAACAGAGGCATATACACCACGTCAATGTCCAGAAGTCACACACCTTTACTTTAACTACTAAGTAATGGAGTCAGGCTTTGAACTCAGTTCTCCATGTCTTCCAACCCTTCCCATTGCGCCAGTGCTTCTTAATAGGGAAAGGGGTTTTGCACATACAATTACTTAATCCCGTTGTCCATCTGACTACGCACTTGTCCTTTGCACCTGTCCAGGGGTGTGCCTAGGCGTATCTATATTGAAGAAGTTTCAGAAGAGGTTCTGAGTTTAACCTTTAGTTGGGGACCACTGTATGCAAAATTTCAAAAACCAACCAACAACCCCTCCTCCCAGTCTACTTACTGTTTGGTGGTAGGTGAAGATTTAAACATGATTTTCTGCAAGTTGCCATTGATAAGTTCAATCTTCTTCACCAGACAGTATTTTTAAGTCACAGATTAAAATGTCTTTTCAAAAGGTATTAAGAAATATGAGAGGTTATTTCTTGGAAATGCATATATTGTATATATACACATATCTGTTTCTTCCTGTGCTTTTATATTTGTTCACTTTTATGGCTTTTCATGTGTTGGTATTGCTTAATATCTCAAAGGGTTAGTTCTGTCCTCATTCTCATTCTCAGATATCATCTCTTCAATAATATTCTTTGTTTTGTTATTCTCATGATTTCTGTCTTCTAGGAGGTCTTCAGAATCATTTTATCATGTAACAAAAAATACCCTCTTTTATTTTGACTGAAAGTGCATCAAAACATGAATCTGGGCAAAACAAAAATATATCTTCTGTTTCTCAGAAAATTCTAGCCATTTTGTTAATATTGATAGTATACTTCTCATTATAGTCATTTCTATAAAAAATAGTATACAATTTTTTCCAGAAAATTACTTTATTGAGGTCCATGTATGTATTAATATAGTGGGAAATGGCCCTATTTTAGTCTACATAATACAGGAAAAGTACAGGCCTTAACACTCTGCCTGATTATTAGTTATTTTCCCTTAACTGCCTAAGACTGGTCTAATCAAGCATGATGTTAATGTGGAAACTTATTGGGTATGCAATAATAAAGTCAAAAACACTTTACAATCCCACTCTGCTTTTTCCTTTTCCCCCTGTACTAGGAAGTTAATTGCTCTATCAAAAGGTGTTCTTTTGGGACCTACATGCCTGGTGATAGCTCCTTGTCCTCCAGTGGGCAGAGAAGGCACTGAATCTTAATTTTGCCGTCCCTTGTGTGGTTGGGTAGCAAACAACCATGCTTCTATTCTACCTCTTGAGTTTGGTGGTTTATGGCACCCATTCCCGCGGGTCTCACTGTCAGAGACTAGGCTCACTCCCAGAGAGGTGAATTTCTTGTCCTTTTCCAAGGTTGACCAATGGGCTGACAAACCCTCTGTCTTTCCTGCTTTTACACACATTAGGGACCCTTGAAGTTTCTTTGTCTTCCTTTATATAAAATAACTTTTGGCTCAGGAAAGGACATTTTGAGTTGGAGTTATAGAATGCTCATTTAAGGTTTGATTTAGGCGAAACATCTTGTGCTCACATTTTCATCCAGCTTATAAATTAACAGCTAGTTAATATCATCTTGACTTTAAACTCCAAATTATATATAAACAAGAAGGCATGTCTGGCCTGCGACAGCTTTCTAAAATTATGTTCTCTCACTTTAATTAATGTGCAATGTGCATAACATTCCATCTGAACACATTATTTTCATTTATCGTTTCTAATCTAATTATTTTGTTTTTTCCATTAATAGTTTTGCTAGCAGTTTGTCTGGTTCAACATTTCACAAGCTATTCTCAGAATACTAAAAAAAAAGGCAAGCGAGCTTGGGAAATTGTACTAAATACCCTTCTCTAGGGCTCCGAGTCAAAGTACATATTAACATAAGAAAAGATCTGAGAAGTTTTAAAGTAAAGGGAAAACATGTGAAGTCTATTTAATGTTTTAAAGAACTTAAAAATAAAGAACTTATTTGTGTAGAGGAAGACTTTTTCTTGGCCCAGCTATTGATTTTCCCCTGAGCACTAATTTGAGAAGTCCTCGTCCATTTCATCATCATTCTTGCTGAAATAAAGAACTTTGGAGCTTATTTATTCAATTCATTTCTTTCTTTCTTCTTACTTTTTTCTTATCCTTTCTTTTACCTTTATATGTAACTTTTACCCTTTTTATAATTTAAAAATAGTTAAGTCCATTTCTTTTAATAATTAAAATTGAAAAAGGTTAAAGCTTTGATGATGTCTGGATGCACCTTTGACCAATCCTAAAGATTTTGACACTTAGCAATCGCATTATTGCTATTTTATAAATAAAATGTTTTATTTTTAATATTTTTCTTTAATCTCACACTTTTTAAGAAAAAGTTTTAAAATTTCCAGTTGTATGTCTTTTTTAGATGAATTTTCAGTTTGTGTATGGTTATGGAAATGTGATCTGTATTCTTTGGTATTTGTAAAATTTTGCTGTTTAAAATTTATCAAAAAACTTTTAAAACCAATTTTATAATTAGCCATTATGTTTCATGTGCACATTAGAAGATGAATTCTGTTTCTAGATTATCCAGTTTCGTATTCTTTGATTAATTTTATTTTTTCTTAAAAAAGTCTTCAACTAACCTTTTTGTCTATTTGACTTATTATGAAGACAGGTTAGTCTTTTATGTAGTTTTGCTTTGATTATTTTCCACTCATACTTCCATAGGTTTTTGCTGTATATACTTTTCTTGGTGCATTATTCAGAGGTATATGCTCAGTAGATAGTACAACTTTTCAAAGTACTACTTAATGTCTTCTAGAAACAGTTCAAGTCAACTGTGCATAAGTAGTTTACTTTTTTTGGCTTTGTTTGATATACATGTATATATTCTGTGAGGTCCTTTTTTTTTGTCTTTTTTCCATATCATTTTTTCTCTTGTCATTGTAACCTAAAGACAACCTAGACTCCCATATGTACACCTTATACATTGTAGCAGTTTTCTATGTGCTCTGTAACAAATTTCCACAAACTTGGTGGTTTAAAACAACAGAAATTTATTCTCTGCAGTTCTGGAGGTCAGGAGTTTGAAATGAGTCTCACTGGGCTGAAGTCAAGGTGTCAGCAGGGCTGCGACTCCCTCCTGAGGCTCCAGGGCAGAGCCCCACCTTCCCTCTCCCAGCTTCAGGTGTCTGCCCACATTCCTTGGCTTGTGGCCACTGTCATCCAGTCTCCTCCTTGGTAGCTGTGTTGTCCTCTCCTCTTCTGTTACTGGAATCTCCCCCTTTATAATGATGCCTGTGATTGCATTTAGGACCCGCCCAGGGTAATCCAGCATAATCTTCCCCTGTCAAGATTCTTAATCCCATCTGTAGAGACCCTTTTGTTTTTGCTATATAAGGTAACATTCACCGCTTCAGGGATTAGGACATTGAAATCTGTTAAAGGGCTGGGTTTATTTTTTTCAGTCCACCACACCATAAAGACAACAGATCCAAAATGGACTCACTTATGCTAAGCCCCATGTCACCAAACTTAACCTAATTACAGTTTGAGCTTTTCCAGAATTGGAATCTCAAACCAGTCAGTCAGGAATCACCTGATTAGCACTCATGAGGTCAGCTGCCGGAGAGGCCCCTGCCATCCCCTAAAGCAGGGATGTCCAAACCTTGGCCCGTGGGCCATATGAGGCCGAACACAAAATAGTAAATTTACTTTAAACCTTTTTTTTGCTCATCAGTTTTCATTAGTGTTTGTGTATTTAATGTGTGGCCCAAGATAACCCTTCTTCCACTGTGGCCTAGAGGCGCCAAAAGATTGGACACTCCTGCGAGGAACTTTTCAATAAACAGCCCACTTTTTTGTGTGTGTCTGCCAAGTACAACTTCCTTGTTCTTGCTTCCTTCTGCCTATAAGTTTTTCATTTTGTCCAGCTCTTTGGAGCCCCTTTTTATCTGCTAGATTAGATGATGCCTAATTTGAATAAATTTTTGTTCAAATAAACCTTTAACATTTCAACGTGCTTCAGCTTACCTTTTAACTACGCCAGTCTTTAGTCTGTCTCTTACCCAGTCCCATTGCTCTTCTCCCTGTATCAGTTACCTATCTCTACATATACGAACCATCCCCAGAATCCGTAGGTCAGCCTTCTGGGCTGGGCTCAGTAGGGCCGCTCTTCTGCTCTTCTTGCCCGAGTTCACGTAGAAGCAGGCTGGTTCAAACGCCTTCACGTACATCTGACTGTGCAGACCCCAGTTTTCCAGCAGCAGAAGGGACGGCAAAAGCATGTGAACGCAGGGGTTGTGATTCTTTGGAGGCCATTCATTTAACAATTCCTGCAACTCCCATTTTTAACACTTTTGGAAGTTCAAGTTTATATGAAAGCATTCCCAGAATAAGCATAGTGGAAAGATTCTTTGTTCTTTTATACACACTTTAACAAGTATTAAACTCCTCTCACATTACCAACGCTTCAAGTTTATGAGAAAGATTAAGTATATTTGTATTATATGTAAAATGTAAAAACAATAATAAGCAGCCAAGACCATTATAAGGAATTACAAGTCCTTGTTCATGTTGTGCTCGTGTTTTTGGTTATATTTTCATGCTGTACATATGCTTAACAGGTGAGAAAAAAAGTTATGCTTAACATTTAATCCCTAGGGAAGTCATAACAGCCAGCACGAGGCCAGCCACTACTGTGTTGGGAGCCCTTTGCAGGTAATTTCTGTGCATCTGGAGAATTTCCGATGCTTTGTTTCAAAGCTGAGTGAAAATGTCAAAGAAAAATAGAAGTAGTGTGATTATTTTTCCTGTTGTGCTCTTTAAAATGAATGGATTCTAGTCTCTTTATTTTCTACCAGTTTTTAATAGCTACAGAAATCCCATTGCCTAGAGGTCGTTTTTATTTAAAAAAAATTACTGCTTGCAAGTAACCATATGTGGCCAAATTGATTGCATGTGTTGATGCAATTTTTGGAAGAAGTAATCTTAGTCATATGTACTACAAGACTTTCTTGTTCTCTGAGGAAAATGTCACTTTGGGGAAGTTGCACTAAAAATTATTTAAAAGCAATGCAAAACAACATGTGGCAAAAAAAAAAAAGTATTTTTTTTGTCCTGGTTCCAAACCTAAGTGCTTGGGATTTCAGAATGATGTTCTACAGAATCCCATTTCTGTGACATTTTGAAGGTAACAGACTAAAACTTTTGCCAATTAATTTTTAAGTTATATCATTTCTATTACAAATCCCAAAGGAAGATGATAAGGACTTTCTGAAATTCACCATATGATTGATGGTTGAAACTGTCTTGTAGTAAAATATATAGTTTTCACCCCATTTTGGTGTTTAAAAAAATGTAGATCTGTATGAAAGTGGTTTTTGTTTCTATTTAACATATGCCTTACAAAAGAAATGTAAAAAATAAATTGATTTATGGGCATATACCTTTTAGGCCTACTAAGAGAAGAGTGAAATTTAGGGTGAAGAAGTGATATTTCAAGAAAAAACAAGAAGAACAATCAGAAAAGGGTTCAAGTTAAATTTTAAATATTTGGATTTAGCCTGAAGAGTGCTGGCACAGTCTGGAGGAAACTAGAAACTGAGTGGCAGAGTGGACGAGACCTTTGTCACCATCTCATTATCACTGGTGCCGCACCTTGCCCTAGCAGAAGGAGGTCTGGTAGGGCAAGGTGACCAGCCCTACGCCCTGCCTTTTTCCAATAAACCTGCCTTATTTGAATGGAGACTTTGTGATCATTTATTCCAAAGTCAGTTCTTGGGCACCTGGCTCAGCTCCCTGCTGGACCTCCTTTTCTGGAAGGGAGACTCAGTCATTCCTAATGAGTTTCCAAGGCGTGCCCTGCTTTTCCCCAGCATCCTTCCTGCCCTTCCTGCCTTAGATCTCCTTATCTTGACTTAGGAGCCGTGTTTACACTAAGCTTCAGGTGCTGTGTCTTTCCTCCCTACCTATCAGTTCCTGCTCTGATAGGCCTTCCCTATCCTAATTTGATACCTTTGTTTTCCACTGTTCACAGGTACCTGGGTTGGTGTCCGCATTTGTTTTTGCATCTGGTCCCTACCAGTCTGGCTATGTTAATACTACAAAATCTGGCAAAACAAAACAAATGAAGCAATCAATGTAAGACAAACATTGATTTTAAATACTCAGAAATTGGAAGCTGATCGGTGTAGGCAGATTTGCTTGTGGCTGTGTTCCTTTCCCTGGTTTGTGGGCACAGCTGTACATGGTCACTGTGTTGGGCACAGGTGATGATAGAGTCGCCGACTCCTGATGGGTTATTCTAATTTATCTCTAAAGTTCATGGGCCAGTTCCTGTTCTGCCCCATTAAACCTGTTTATTCTTTGTTTTCTGCCTAGGTGGCCCTGCCACCTCCCAGCTGTTCTGCCACAAACCTGGGAGTTACTCCAGATGCCTCCTCCTGTCCCACTCCGGCATCACCAAGCTCTGCCAGTTCTGCCTAGTCTTTCTCGCATCTGTCCACTGCCTTCCATGACCGCCACCACCGCCCTAGACCAAGCCAACAGCACCTCCTGTGTGGACCACCACAATATCTCTGACTTCTTTTTCATTACCTTCTTGGTCCCTCCAATTCATTCTCTACACCATAGGTCGGCACACTTCTTCTGTAAAGAGCCAGATAAAAAATATTTCTGGCTTGGCCAGCCCTATGGTTTCTGTCTCAATTCCGCCATTGAAGGGGAAAGCAGCTAGAGCCAGTTCATACACAAATGGGAGTGGAATTCCAGTAAAACTTTATTTATAAAACAGACAGCAGCTAGATTTGCAGTTGGAGTCATCGTCTGCTGAGGATCCCTGCCCTTCACTCGGGCTAGAGACTTGACTGGTGCCAGACCCGCGCTTAAAGCTATTTAAGTGCTTTTCACTGCTGCCTGTGGGAACAAATTGGTGGGTAATGCTTCGCTTCTTTATTCTGTTCTCCGGAGCTCAGTCCTCCGGGAGCATTTCCAGCCAGTCGTCCTGGCCTTGTTTCATTCAGATCCCTTGAAAGCTCCAGGTTGCTTCCTGACTTGGGGCGGCCGCACAAGCTGGTTTCCCCTCCCTGGAGAACTCCACTTTCCTGACTCCCACTCAAACCTTCTGTTCTCAGCGAATGTCACTTGCTCAGGGAAGCCTTCCTCAGCCTAAGGACTAATTTAGGTCCTTCTGTTCTATCCACACTTTCTTTTGTAATTTTATCTTAATTTTGATGGAATACTTGTATGATGATTTGTCTAACGTTTAGCCCCTTGCTAGGCTGTAACATCGGAGGGTCAGAGAACGACTCTGAAGTTCAGCTGTGAATTCTCAGCATCTAATCCTGGTCCTCGTATGGTGGGCAGTTGGCAAACATTTGTTAAATAAATTTAAGTCTCTGATTTCTACTTTTTCTACTTGTACTGTGAAAATTGATATTAGACAAACTATTGCAAATAGGAGAATCAAAGTGAAATAGAGATATTTGTAGGGTTTGACTAGCAGCCAAGGGGAGCACACAAATTTTGCAAGAAAAACTTTCAGGCTGAGCTATAGGAAACTGCCTGCATTTGACTATTCTTGACCTTCCATAAAAGGCAATTTAATGTGCCTCAATTGAAATCCCCATGTCGTACCCTCTTTCTTATAGCTCCTTCTTTCCAGCACCGGAAGAACTCAGTGGAACCCACAGACACTAACATGAGGTCACAGTGCCCACTTGGCTTCTGTTACACTGACTGTTGTATTTAAGACGCTCCCGAGGCCCCATTGCCTGCATCCCCAGCCCCTGGCAACCACCATTCTGTTGTTTGACTATTGTAGATACCTCATGTAAGTGGAATCATGTGGTAGCTGTTCTTCTGAGATTGGTTCATTTCATTAGCATAATATCCCCAGGGTTCATCCATATTGTCACGTAACACTGAGTTTCCTTTTTTAAAAATATAAGGCTGAATAATCCCATTGTGTGTGTATGTGTGTGTACCACATGTTTTAATCCATTCAGTTTAACTCTCTCGAACAGTGCTGCACTGAACACGGGTGCAAATATCTCTTTAAGATTCTGAGTTCAGTTCTTTTGGATAAATATTTACTCAAGAAGTGGGTTTGCTGGATCATATGGTAGTTGTGTTTTTAATTTTTTGAGGAAACCCCATGCTACTTTACACAATGACTGTACCATTTTGCATTCCCACCAGTAATGTACAAGGGTTCCAGTTTCTCCACATCTTCACTGACACTTGTCTTTTTATTTTTTTAAATAATACCCATCTATGCTATAACAAAATACCTCGGATTAGGAATTTATAAACAACAGACATTTATTTCTGAAGTTCTGGACGCTGGAAGTCAGAGATCAGGGTGAATATTTTCTTTTTAATGATGTTATTTATCCTTTCTACTTTTTTGTTGTTTGTGTTTTAAGTATTAATTTTTGCTTATAGTTTTTAAAATTTCCTACTCCTACCTCCCTTTGGCTAATTTTTGTATTTCCTTTGGCTTTGAAAATATAAAAGAAATGACAAAAAAGTTAACAGCTTTTAAAAATAGTGCCAGTAACAAGTTATATATAGTAGTGGGAAAATATTCCTTTCACAATTACATACCCAGGAACAGATTTAATAAGAAAGGGGCAACTCCTATGTGAAGAAAATGTACATCTTTGTTGAGAGGTGCCGAGTCAATGGAAGTTGAATTCATATGTTTCATTAAGAATGTTTTTGACAAGATATCTCAAATCATCCAAATGCAGAATCCTGAACAGCAGTGTTTTGGATTGTAGATGTTATTTACTGGGGGCGTGTATGAAATGAAAGGCAATTGGTTAATATTTAGTAACTTTTTATTTTTTCATTGAAGCCTGGTGCTTTGTATTTTATTCAGCAACATATTTTGATATTCTTTTTACTTATAAATGCCTATAAAATGTTTATTTAAATTAACATTAAAGAATCCCTAAGGGAAGGGACAGGTGACATACTAATACAAACTAATATAAGATCAGAAATTTCTAGTCTTTTGGAGGGCAGTGTGTATCTGTTTAATTATCTACTTGGCCTTGTATGAGATTTTTGTCCATCATTTTACTACCTTCTCCTCTTCATTGGAAAAAAAGAATCCTCTAAAGGGCTTAGTCCTGAAAAAATAAATAAAAGAGTATCAGAAGAAGGGTGAGATGGAGTGGGGGATAAAATTAGAACAGTAGCAGTGAGTAAAAATCTTGAAAGTACTTTAATGCAAGAACTATAAACAAAATATGATAGTACATGTCCTGTAAGAATCCATGATAACTCATAATTTATTCACAACTACATTAAAAATGTAGAGCTGTGCATAATTATTTAATGTATATTTAAATATTAAAAATTGAATTTAAAAATTGAGAGGAACAATACACTTTCCTGTAATCTGAATAGTTCTGGAGTTTTGCAGGGGTATTTCAGTAAGCCTTACAATATTCTACCATCTTCCTGCATCTAACGTTGGATTCAGTGCACATTAGCAGCTGTTTTTGGGTCATGCAGCTTAACACTTACAGTGAATCTTAGACCTGAGACCACATAGTGGCTTCCAGAACTTTGCTGGGCATGCCTTTTGGTGGGTGGACACTCAGATTGGTTGGAGTGAGCCAACAATAAGGAAGAAGAGCACTCAGGTTTCTAAAGAGTTCTTTTATCATTTAAAAGTCAGTGTCTCTTGCTTTCTCCTTCTCTGACCCTATTGGTTTTGGAAGTTCCAAATAGCCTTTCTACATTCAAAGAGCTGTCTGTAGGCCAGCAGCATGGACATGCTTGGGAATTTATGGGCGCTTCAGGCTCTCAGGCCACACTCCTGACCTGCTGAATTGCAACCTGCATTATAACAGGATCTTCAGGTGATTCACGGCACGTCCAAGTTTGGGGGGCCTATTGTATGGGATAGGTGGACACTAGGCTGATATTTCCTATACTCCTGAAAGGACTGGCTAACTTTCCAAACCCACTTACGTTCCATAGATCTTTGAAAGACCTCAGGGGCACCTCATGATTCTGTTGGAAGCTTCTGTATGTCTTGAATAGGGAAGGTTGTTCAATTATGTTAACAGTGTAAGTCTGGGCAATATACAATCCATTGATTAGTTTCCCACTAGTTGTTGGGCACAGTGCAAAATGTCTATCTATTTTTTTCATTTAATCCTCTCACCAACTCAACAAAAGTGACTTTAATAATCCAACTTACAGAAAAAAATACCATTATGTGTGTTTTTTAAAATTTAATCTTTATTGTATTTTATCCCATTACCATTTAGTCCCCTTATGCCCCCCTCCCCCCAGTAATCACCACACTGTTGTCTATGACCATGAGTCCTTTTTCCTTTTTGCCCAATCCTTCCACAATAGGAATTCAAAGAATATTTGTAGAATAAAAAGTTGGATGTCCTTGTGGGGGTAAACATACTAAGATTAGGGTAGAGGGTTACTTGTTCAACATTAGATATACTGTGTTAGAGCTGAAATTCCAACCCAAGTCTGTTTCACCCACGCCACACTCCCCAACCCCCTAACTTTTTAAAAAACAGTGCTATGTTGCTGGCAGGCTGCTGTGTTTTGTTTGCTGTAAGGAAGGACATGGAATAGTCTTCTCCTTGTCTGGGCTCAGAAAACAAGCCCAGGTAAGAGATGTCTGTTGATATTTATGGTGGCTGTGGTTTCCCTCTTTATAAATGTCTAGTGTAAGATTCCTTAAGTTCGTAAAATCTTTGCATAATTTTGTGGATTCTTTCTGCAAATATGAAGGAAAATAATCCATGGTTTTGTTTAAATCAAATTTTCAAAAAGTCCTTGACCCATAAATTAAGAACCATTACCCTACGCAGTCTGTTTCAATGGCCTTCAGCCTTTGGAATTCCACCTGTCTGCTGGTGTCATTGAACTTCTTTTCATAAGTATACTTTCCCTGCATTTACCTCCAAACCCATTCCTTCTCAGTCCTGGAAGGGCATCTGAATCACTTCTAAATCCTTGAGAAATACAGATGCTCAGGCCCCTTCTCAGACCTTTTGACTCATGATCTCTGGGAGGAGAGCTCAGAAATCTGTGTGAGTGAGATGCACAGTAACTCCGACATAGGGAGTTCTAAGTCAGCACAATTTTCTTTACAAACTTTGAGCAGAACAGGGTACATCTTGCATGCCCTGCTGTGGAATAATCTGGAGGGAGACCTGGAGTAGACCCAGTCCTCCCGCAGGGAGTCACCACCAGCTAGGCATGGCCTCCCTTGTGCTAAGGCACGCAGAAAGACCCACAAGCATCCTTTGGCCCTTTACTCTCCTTTAGAAAGGTTCTATTGCATTGCTTAATGCTTCTGATATGGTTGCATGTTTAGTGCTGCAAGTCTTTAGTTATGATGTTGAAGAGAAAAAACATCCTGAAGATGTTTTGACAAATCAGTTTGACGTTTGAGTTACCTTCTTCCTGAGAGAGGTAGAAGGACGGTTCCAAGGAATTCCTGGAAAGAGATTGTTCAGCTAAGCTTTTACATTGCTGATTTTGTTCTGGGTCATTAATGTTGCTACCACTTTATCTGCTTAACAGCAAATGGAAGTTTTTCTTTTTCATTCACTGGTGTCTGCTAAAGTGCCTGACATTTCCACCCCCGCAGGTTCTGATGACATCGCTGTTACTCATCCTCTCATCAGTTTGCTTTTGAAATGGGACGAGTTGTTCGTTCATGGGCACAGGCGAGCTGACCGGTGGCAGTGGACTTGTGTTTTTCCATTACTCTTTGTAATTGTGACTCGGTTCACTACCATGATCTACATTTTCTCTTTGTTTTAGAGAACTGTCAGAGTTTTCAGCTAACACTTACAGAGAACTATGGTTGGTTTTTACTCTTTTGCTTTTCCTTTGTTTCTTTCCCCCCTCCTTTCTTTATTTTTTCCTCCGCTCTTAGGTAGAAGAGTAATCTATTTTTATAACCATACTCACCCTCTTCCTTGGTTCCTTGGGCCTCTGGAGATTTGCATTTCTTTTAGGAATATGCTAGGTATTTTAGGCCGCTAAGATGTGCTAAAACATGAGCCAGTTAATGATGTTCTTATTGATGAGTTCTAGAAACTTGCAGGGTTTATTCTACAAGAATGATTTATAGGCTATATGCTAGTAGGTCCAACAGGTGGAAACAGTTAGTAGCACTAATGTCTGAAGCCCAGGTTTACCACTGGGGCAGGCAGATCATTGATTCAAAGGCCCATCTGTTCCAGGCATGTTACCAACTTGCTTGCATAGTTGTTTGTGAATCAACTCAGTTCAGTGATTGTGCTGCTTGTCTAGCTATTTGCTTGCTTCTCAAAATCATTGGTTATGTGCACATTTTACCACTGTATCTTTGTGGGTTTTATTTTTGGATACTATAGTCAATTCAATGTGTGTTTAGTACATTACATGTACTAGGAACATATATTTTGAATTTGTCACCATCTCTAAGAATTGTGTAATCAGTGAGTTAAGCATATAATTTCAAATGAGTGGACTTATGTTTTGGTAATAATTTGATGTTAGCGAAAGAACAGATTCATCTGAATGTGAGTTCAGCTCTATTTACAGAATGAAAGATGGAAGCGTTCTGATACTATAAGGAAGTTCTTTCTTTTTCGTCCAAAACATGAGGATGTCCAGCATAGGGAATATAGTTAATAATATCGTAATAGCTTTGTAAGGTGACTTATCATGGTGGTCTCTTTGGATGATATGAAAATGTCAAGTCACTATGTTGTACATCTGAAACTAATATGTAATGTTCTATGTCAACTGTAACTAAAAAGTATTTGTTCTTAAAATACCATTAACCTACTTATTTTTTTGTAAACAGTGATGCTGTCCTTATGTAGAATTTCACAATTTACAACATACTTTCACATTTATCTCATTTTTCATTAGATATTTTCCCTCTGCTGTTTTTTTCCCATATAGAGGTTATTGAATAATTAACTCTAAGATTTAAAAGGAAACTTAAAACTTTTCAGGTCAATAACTCCACCCAATGTTCAACCAATCAACTGTTTCTAACGGGAGAAAATGTTAGAGAGACAGACAGGCTGATCATTGGATCAAATAAAGGGTGAAAGAAAATTTTTATTTTTATGAGAAAGGCAGACAGTATTTTTTTTCCTCTTTACCTGACTCTTTTTTTCAGGCTCAGCCTACCGGGCCTGTGGACTTCTGCTTTAGCAGCTCTCGGGACACTTTAAGGCTGTTAATTCCTACCTCTCTGGGGGCTTTGTTAATGTACCAGTCCGCTTCAAACCTCAGCTACACGCCAAGCCTAAGGATTGTGAGTTTCTGGGGTGTAATTTCTTTAAGGGCGTTTTGTTGTTGTTGTTGTTGTTGTTGCTTTACTGATTCAGTTATTTTAAAACACAATATACCGTGGGGCGAATTAAGAGTTGTATGGAACTTAAAATCATTTGCCTGCTCTGGTTTGGAATTTATTGAATTATTTCTGAACTCCATAAAGCTTTGGAGCCTATTTTTAAAAACTTGTAAGTTATTCTTATCTTGTTCTGAGGAGAACACAAATCCAATCAGGCACATTAATTGTTCTGTGATACAGATGGAAGAGATGGAAACTTGGCCCAGGCAGGCTGGAGTAGGTTTGTGAGGAGATTGTCTTTTACCAGCGGCATGATTGATGATTGTGTGTCCTGTGAAGGGACTGGGAACTGGATAGTTACACGAAATAGTGAAAAAATTGATGCGACAGGGAAACTGTGCTCCTGAGCTGATGCCAGGTGCCCTGTGCAAATACCACGATTCCCGGTCGCAGGGTCAGGAACTCAGGGTCACTACTGCGTAAAAGGGAAAATGAATTAGGTAGTGAGTGAGGAGAGTAAGATGAGTGGAAAAACAAGCGTCCTCAAGTGTACTGACAATAGTTCTCAGTGCCGTTCCTTCCTGTTGCTAGGAGAGGGATGAGCGTGGTACCTGCACATTACCCACTGCACCCACAAGGAATGACGTACCTGCCAGACCTGGGATTTGCTCTCGGTAGACACTGTAAACAGGCATACATGCGTCATCCATTTAACAACCTGTTGTAAACTCTGTGTTGTCCCCGCAAATGAAGTGAGGATGAAAAGCTGTCATTCCTTTGCTCAATAAATTGAAGGTAAATTGACACTGGGAGGCTTATTCAAAGTCCAAAGTCTTTTCACCTCTTTCTGGGTTAAGGATTCTGAAGGCAGTCTCTTCGAAACCCTTGTTTAGAATTTACAACAAAAATGCCTCAGGAAGCTGCTTGCCTAGAGAGGTTTTGTGGTTCTCTTGTGACCATGGAGATTAATCTTCCAGGCGAATCAGCTGTTCACAACACTGCTGCCTTCACGCCCAAAGATTTCCCAGTTCTGCCTGAGAATTTTGGATACAGCAACAAACACTGAGCCCTCTTAATGCTCTGCGCAGGGACGGGGCTCACTGACACTGGCGCAGGTCCCCTTCAGCTCTTCATTTATGCCCGTCCCTGTTCCAGAAGGGCGCCCAGGCACCCCGGCTGCACCTGCATCTCAAGGGCATGCTGTGCTGTCAGCTCTGCTGCTGGGATGATGGGGTTAGAGGCAAGGCCACTCATTCACACATTCGCTCATGAATTTGTTTTATGGCTACTTACTGGGCCCTTACCGTGCTTGTTTCCCGCTCTACAGGTGATGCACTAGTGAGTGAAAATAGATGCCATCTCTGTACTTGCCCCCATGCAGTCTTGGATGGGGGAATTAAACTAGTAACTACATTGGTTCATGTATATTTTCAAATGAGATATGAAAAATAACAAAGGAACTGGGCTTAGACTAAACATAGTCTGAGAAAACCATATTTACCCACGATCAGAAGGATGTGAGGCCCAAATCTGTGTGTGAGAAGAACGTGTCAGAAGCAAGAGCCCTGTGGCCAAAGCAAGTGTGGCTGAAGGACGATGGGGTGGGGGGGGTGCTGATGGTGGTGCCTCAGGAGTGGGGGAGGTAGATCAGCCAACACCACATGGGAGTTAGGAATCCTGTAGAGAATTTTTGGGCTTGACGGTAAATACAAATGGGAAGTTAACTGACAGATATTTAGGTGTTATAGTGGACCCCAAGGGGTTGCGTTTGAAAAGATGACTAATTGTGGCTTTGGGAGGGCAAAGGGCCAGAGAGGTGGTAGGAATACTCCAGTTTAGAAGCTGGAAGATAGTTGTTTATGATCCAACATTCCTTCATCACTGCCTTTCTCCTGGACACTGTTTTGGGCACGTCTGTGTCCTTCAGACCCGACATTCCTTGAGTTTAGGAATGCTGCTTTATTTGCCTTTGGATTCCTCGTGATGTCTGACGCTGAAATTTGCATATATACTTCCAGCAAAAGCTACAGTTCATCTGTGGCTCTTCTCCACCTTACAAGACAAGTCTGCAGGCTTAAAAGAAGACAGCCCTTCTATATTCTGGTGACAGCATTATCTAGCGATCTAATTTATTCCTGAAGACAGAGGAAGACAAAAACACTCTTGCCTTTTCTTTTGCTAACTCACGTGCAAAACCGGCACTGGAAATCTTCTGCATTTGAAAACCGGGAGTTGCAAACACAAGCGTGTGAAGTGGGTTAGACAGTCGTGGTGCCTGGGAGAGCCGGTGTTACCCCAGAGCTTTCAAATTCAAATGCAGAATACACCCTGACAGCTGCACAAAACATAGGGGGCTGAATGACCCTGCATTTGCCATTTCTGATTTAAATGGATAAAGATTTTTTTTTTAATCCAGAGAAGCAATAGAGAATTTCACTGTGCTCTTATGGGTCATGGGCCAAGCTCTTCTGAGGGACCGAAGCTTCAGGGCTGGGCCGGGTTGAGGGAGCAGGACCAGAATGCCTCCTGCAGTGCAGTGTTCTCAGAGAACAGCAAAGCAGGCTCTGATGTTCCTCCGGCTGCTCCGGCTCTATTTCAAACGGACTGCTCCAGTTTCTCCCGGGCTGCTGTCAAGTGAGTGCATCCAGTCAGGGGAAGGTGTGCGGCACCTGCGTGTGACAGAAGGGGAGGAGGTTCTTACGTGTTTTGAAATCAGAAGCAGAGAAAACATCTCTTCTCACACGTCTCCAGAGAAAACATCTCTTCTCACACGTCTCCTGGGCAAGTCTCTTGGAGGTGGTTTCATTAGAGAGTTTCCCTGAAAGTAAAAAATGAAGGGCATAGAAATAGCACTGACCTGCTCCCATGTGATCCTTAGAAGAAGATCAGCTTAAGCTCAGGCCAAGAGGTCACACAGGACATGGTTTTCTGTGGCTAGCAGTCACTTAAACCACACTCAGGAATCTGCTGCAAGAAATATTTAGATGACATAATTCCAGGAGAAACATAATGCCAACTATTTTTTAAACCAGACGGAGCAGACCCAGTGGTTTTGTAAATGGGAGAATCTTTGCTGCTGGCGAAGTCGGGCCTGTGAGAGGGATGAAGCTGGTAGGAGCAGAACAACAGGATCAGCTAAGTCACTTCGCTGTTTTATTCCTCCTCCTGAAATGCAGTGGAGATCAGCAGAAACGGGCGACCGTGATTTATGTTGGAATTCTGAGCCCTTCAGCAGAACATCCTTTCTGGGCTGCATTTGTACAATAATAATACAAATATCTGTCTTCCCCCTTTTAGTGGGCTGCTATAAAGAGAAAACTAGATTGTGTATACTAAAGCACCTTACAGTGACAAGATAATATCACATATAATAATAATAATATTAAAATAAGTGTAGCAAACCCATAGCATTTGTTACTTGCCAGGCACTGTTCTAAGCACGTACACTTATTATTTCACTTAGTTCTTACAGTCACTGCCATGAAGTAGGATCCATCATCAGATTTGTAGACGGGTAAACAGAGCCACAGGCTGAAGTAACTGGCTCCAGGCCGGCCAGTAAGAACTGGTGCTAGGACTTTAACCCACAGAGTCTGGCTCCAGAAGTTTAATCACTATGGTTGAAAAAAACCAGACAACCAAAAAAGCACAGACTTTTAACTAAATGATGAGATAAGCGCTTAAATCCTGGCTCTGGCTGTGTAACTGTGCTCAGACCTCTTAAGTTTGCTCATCTTAAAACAGATGGACAACAAAGCCTGCTTTTAGATGTTTGGTGAGGACTGGACAAGGACACATGCGAAGTTCAGTGTTCAACCACTAGGAGGCACACAGTGCATTATTGTTCGTTACTGGGGAAACTGGTGTATTTGTCTACTCTGCCGTAAAATACGTTACAGACTGGGTGCTTAAACAACAGAAATTAATTTTCTCACAGTTCTGGAAGCTCCGGGTCTAAGATCAAGGTGCCAACAGGGTTGTTTTCTGATGAGACCCCTCCTCCTGGCTGGCGGGCAGTGGCCTTCTCCCCGGGTCTTCATGGGGCCTTTTCACTGTGCACCTTGGAGAGAGGAGGAGATCTATGTGTGTCTTCCCCTTCTTCGAAGGACACCAGTCCTGTTGGATTGGAGCCTGCACCCTTATGACCTCATTTAACCTTAACTCTCTCCTCAAAGGTGCTGTCTCCAAATACGGTCCCATTGGGGACATAGGGCTTCCTCATAGGAACCTGGGGGACACAATATAGTCCATAAGAAGTGGGTAACTAGGCGGAGAGAAATAGAACAGAAGGTGAGTTTGGAGTATTTTGATATTCAGGGTAGATGTCTGAGGCATCAGTTCTGGAGGGAAAAGAAGTTGTCAGCTCTGTGTAACAAACTAGCAGACATACAATATTTTTGGCCCCGAACGTCATTTCCCTTGTATGGGTGTTACAGAAAACATCTCCATGCTGTTTGATCTTGTAGGTGAGCCTGAATTTAAATACATTGGGAACATGCACGGCAACGAGGCTGTTGGACGGGAGCTGCTCATTTTCTTGGCCCAGTACTTGTGCAATGAATACCAGAAAGGGAACGAGACGATAGTCAAGCTGATCCACAACACTCGGATTCACATCATGCCTTCGCTGAACCCCGATGGCTTTGAGAAGGCGGCATCTCAGGTGCGTGCGAAGAGCCGGGCCTGCGTTCCTCCTGTGAGTCCGCACACGTGGGCTGATGTGCGAGTGCTGAGCTCACGTAAGACTTGCGGTTGGTGCAGGAGGAGAGTATGTGTCACAGGTCTTGCTGGTGAGAGAAAAATTCAGAAGGCAAAGGATAATGGGTGAGAGTTTCTTCAGCAGAGATTGCAAGTGAGAAATGTTGTTAAATCAGTATTTAATCAACATTTTTGGGAGCTGTTCAAGAAATCGCATTTACTTATCCATGTCACAAACATGGTCAATGTCCTAAAAATCTACAAATATGTAAAATATACACTGATCTATATTAGAGAATAACACCATTGCTGTATCTCAGTGATTTTCAACCTTGTTCATCTCATGGCACACACGTAAACTAATTACTGAAATTCTGGAGCACACCAAAAAATGTTTTTGGCTGATCTGACCAAAAAAAAAGGTATAATTTTGATTCATTCACACCTGACATTTGTTGCTGTGCTGGCTCTTGGCTTTCATTTTTTAATTTGACGGTCTAAGGGAAAAGAGGTCAGTGTCCTGATAAATAGGTATCGCACGTTTAAAAATTTCTTGTGGCTCAGGTTGAAAATCGCTGTATTGTCTGAATGAATTGATGTCATAGCGCCCTCTACTGAAACCTAGGAATAAAGATTTTTGTTGGCCGGATCAGTGGTTCACTGATACTTAATCCTTGTCTGTATGTGATGAGTAAAGTAGAAAAAGAAAACAAAACAAAAAACCCCTCCTTCCTCTACACTAAAGTTGATTTAATACATTTTAACAGTAAGAGAAGCTGGAAAGGAATGATGTTTTGAGAGAAGACACATGGTATGTGTTCCCTTTTTGTGTGGACAGGGACATTACATTTGTTGTTTTCTGCAGTTTCAAATGATTTTTTATATATGAAAACATAATAAAGCATATATCTGCTATGTATATATAAAGTTGAGAAGTCAGCTTGTACCTTAAACATAATAGATCCAGTGACCTGATAGTTTGACATTGTAAGAAACCCCAGACAATGAGTTTCTGTAATGAAGTGTAACAGTGATATATAATTTCTAAAGTTACGGGAGAAGAATTCTTGTAACACAGAGAATTAAATCATTTAATGTTCTAAGGTGATGTGCAGAACTGTAAGAATGGACAAAATATTATCTTTGCTATTTTCTATCTTACATAAGTTTATTCCTCACAGTCTAGGGTATCTGAGCTTATATGACCTCAGCAATCTGGACATTATATAATAGATTTAATATAATTTCACTGTAAAACAAAAAAGTCTAAATTATGGAATATAACAATGTGTTTGAAGCTCATTGAATTTTCAGGTTATACTTAGTGAAATGAAGGGTTTAAGGTTGAAGAGCAATTTCTCAACTATAAAGCTCTAGACTTTTGTTCCAGAGTTCATATTCTTTTCCATGAAGACTCAAACAAGAGTTTTAGAGTTCATTTTTTTTCATGAAAACTGTAAGAGGGAGGTATATTATTAATACATAAATAATTAATGTTAAATTAATTTACGCTTCTGATCTCATTTAGTAATTTATTCTTTTGAATATTTAAAAACAGGTTGCTGTGATTTACAGAGGCAGTGAATGTTTACTTAAACCTTAGTATGGAACGGCATGATTTGAAACACGTCATCTGTTACCAGCTAATATTTATTGACTTTTTTGCAACTTGATGATGAATGTCTTTTAAATGCTATTATTGTTAACATTAATATTGTTATAAATAATGACAATATTATTTATTGAAAATATCTTCAAAATAACCGTAACAGTTATTTTAAACCTGATTCCTTCATGTTTATATCAGTAAAATAGTGAAAATGCTATTATGGGTTGATACTGTTAAAATAAATAATCAATCAATAAATTTTTCTAAAAATTACTAATGGAAACCTTAAATACAGAGTAACAATAATAGTAAGTAACTGGTCATTTTTCTCTTTGATTTCTCTTAGCCCGGTGAACTCAAGGACTGGTTTGTGGGTCGAAGCAACGCCCAGGGAATAGACCTGAACAGGAACTTTCCCGACCTGGACAGGATAGTTTATGTTAATGAGAAAGAAGGCGGTCCTAATAATCATCTGTTGAAAAATCTGAAGAAGATTGTGGATCAAAACACAAAGGTAGAGATCATGTCCTCTAGCCTAAGGAAATGTGTTCTAATGTCTTCATCACAATGAAGGACGTGGGAGTCATGTCCAGCCCTTCGTCCTGGTGGGATGGCTCACTGTGGCTGGGGACGTCCAGGCTGGAAAGGCTGGAGCCTTGATGGGAGTCCTGTCCCCAGAATCCGGCAGGGTAGTTGCAGGTGGGGGTAGGAGAGTGGAACCCAGCTGTGGGTGTCTTAGAAAGTCACCCCAGCCCTTTCAGAGGTGCTTATTGGAACATCTGATTGGCTCCTTCTACAGCATTTTACACTGTTGATCTTCTTTTCCAGAATCTTCTCATGTCTTGTGTCAGACAACTCCTCTTTGTTTTACCTCTTCTACTGCGTTTCGAATCACTGTTTGGTTTCTTCCCCTGCTTCTCCCACCTGGGCTTCAGTGCTGGCTTCCAGGGTCCTACCCGCTGCCCCTCTGTCGTTCCTTAGGTTTCCATCCTTTCCTGGACCTTCTAGGTCTCCCAGATCCACGCTTGTAATGGCAGCTCTCACGTGGAGCTCTGTTGTTCCATTTCGCTTGCTATGGAGTCTCTTTGTCTGGTGGCACCCAGAGCCTCAGGCTCGGCCTGACCCCAACTGAATATTTTCCCCAAGAAAACACTGTTCTCTCATTGAGCCATCGTCATCAAACACTGATTTTTTTGTGGCTGTCACTACTTGTCAGCAACTAGTTTCCAGATCTCAGTGATTTCACCCCCTGACACCCGTCCGGTCTTCCCCTGCTCCGCAGACTCTCTCCACGGCTCTGGGGCAGGCCCCTCTGCAGCCCGGGTGACTGCAGTGGCCCCATGTTCTTGGTTTGGGCACAGCGGAACTTGTGTCTCGAGCTCACACAGTCTCTCTGTCAGATGCTTTCACATCGCTGGCTGCAGCAATATTTATTTAAAAGATGCATGTTTGTAGGGCTTTTAAAATGTGAAAGCTTTTGTTTTGAAAACCTCAATGCCAGTGCTTCTTGGTAAACGTAAATTGAAGAGGAATATGTAAAAAATTAAAGTTTAGTCTCTTGCCTGGAACTGAGGCATGGTTTGTTCACGTTACATGGAGTTTCCACATGACACTGCCCATTCTCGTTCATCTTCTTCTGTTTCCGTTTTTGTTATTAAGACTGACATAGTGGTTAGACCCACTGGTACTGGGCCTGGTACTGGGCGAGGTAGGCATTTCGTTAATGCTATTGCACATCCTCCCTTTCCCAGTTCACCTTCTCGGGGGGAGTGATATACATGTAGTATCTGTATCCCTTATGGTGGTCCTTAAATGGCAAGGTTTACTTATGTTTGGTGTAATAGAACCAGGGGCCAGCAGTGCAGATGCCTGTGGATTCCCACTGAGGAGGCCGGCAATGCGTATGTATAAGAGCAGGGCTGGGTGAAGGAAAGGAACCTGTACTTTTACCAAGTTCTTCAGATGCGCCTCCCCCCCTCCCCCGCCCCACGCTCCTGAACCTTGGAATAAAAGCTCTTTCTCTCCTGGAGTTCTTTCCTGCTAAGCCATTTCTTACCTGCTCTTGAGCTTTTCAGCTGGGTCACCTCCACTGTCATCTGGGCTCAGTACCATGACTGTTGGCCTGGATTGCTTGAAAACAAAGTGGCTTAAAATAAACAATTTTTATTAAATTTATACTTGTCTTTAATAGCTAAAGTTTGAAGAAAGCAGAGTAAAAATAGCTTTAATATATTTTAAGGACCAAAGCCATCTAATTGTAGAGCATAACATTAGTGCTATATTTACACTCTTTAAATGAAAGTTTTAAAAATAGGTCCCAGTTGAGCCTAGTTTGCATTAAGGGCTTGATCATAGGGTGCTCCAGAAGCTTCTCTGTGGATCCCTTAAATATATAATTATAGCACTTCGGGGTCTCAGCATTTAGTCAGCCTGAAAGACTCTATTAATACTCGAAGAGGAACTTCCTTCATGAAAGTGTGGAATTTGCTTGCTAGCTGTTGAGCATACTGATCACATGTATGTTAGCAGCAGTGGACACACGAGTGTGAGAGCTAACAACAGGCCACCCCTAACAGCTGCACACGACTGTGTGTTCAGGATTGCGTCTTTAACTTTACTTCAGAGCACAGTTTCTTCAAAGTGTTTTTTATCACAAAATTAATATTTTATTACAAACAAAAAGCTAAAGTGAATATAAATGAGGAAAATAACCGATTAGCCTACAGTCTTAAATGACCACCATTTCCCTTTGGCTGTGTAGCCTTCAGAATGATTGTCTATGCATGTATCAACCTATAAATATATGGAAATATGCCAGTAAAGCTTTTATGTTATTAGTTTTAAATCAAAGAAGTACTTGGGAATTTGAAAGTCTGCCTACTTGCTGTTAAAAACTCATCACATAAAAATATCAAGCTTTTGGCTCCAGATTAATTCTTTGGAATAAATTTCTTTCCTCCTTTATTTTGTTTCCAAGATATGAAAGATTGTGACTCATTGAGAAGACAACGTGAATTGCTAAAACTTTTGCCTATGTTTTCCAATTTAAGAGGATCATTTTGAACGAAGTGAACTGATATTTTACAGTGCACTGTGACAGAGACCCAGGCTAGTATTTTTTATAGGGATGATGTTTGAAGTAATCGAAAGGAATTAGAATAATAGTAAGCAAAAATAAGAAATAAAATCGATCACGTTTCTGGAAGTGAACCACCATGGAAAAGGAACCCTGTTCTGTGGTGTTAAAAACAAAATTCAATGGAGTAAATTTGAAGATCTCAGTTGGCTTTGTTATCAAGCAATTCATGAATCAGGTCTACGGAGTGGAAGGGCCCTTGGAGGGGTTGTAGGGAACAGAAGGGTGAGGCAAGGGCGGGGCAAGGGAGCTCTTAAGAAAAGAAAAGAAAGTATTTCTTTAGACCAGGACAGCTTCTGGGGGGGGAAAGTGAACTGCCAGGCTTTTATCATGCAAATTGCCTCTTATTTCTTTGCCTGCCGGGAGACTACCTTACTGATGTTTGACCATAAAATTCCAGACCGGTTGGTTGATTACGATTGTATTTCTGGGAGAGATTGAAATAGCAATAGGTCAGGTATTAAATCCAGGTTTGGCATCATGGACTTCAGCACAAGTGATGCTATTTTGGGCCTGTGGTTTTCTCTTTAACAGGGTTCAACTATTTTCTCTTTGTCTTATCCTTAGCTATTATTAATGCTGAAACATCAGATGGCTATATTCCAAAATTTATAAGTGATTTACATGCTTGTTTTCAGAGAGAGAAAAGTGGCAGCCCACATAAGTAGAACTTGTAAGGAAATTTAAATGCGATTAAAATATTTTTTATTGTAAATCTAGGGAAACATAGGGATGGAGAATGCTGTTCATACAGGAAACTTTTTTTTAAAATGAAAATGAGCCACAGAGTTGTTGACCAGCTTTTAGGTGATTTTTAAACCTTTTCTACATCTTTTCTGTCAAGTGATCTGGCTGATGATTGCCAATTTATAATCCTTTTAATCACTAATCTTTAATACAGCTCGCTCCCGAGACCAAGGCTGTCATCCACTGGATTATGGATATTCCTTTTGTGCTCTCTGCCAATCTCCACGGAGGGGACCTCGTGGCCAATTACCCGTATGACGAGACTCGGAGCGGTAGGTGGTCTCTCCGTTTCTGCAATTGGTTCAGGGTTCACGGTTACTTCACAAGGCTTTGTAGGATGACTTTTATGATACTCTTCTAAGAACTCATCATTGAATGGTTTTGCCTGTAGAAATTCATATATTTAACAGGAACATCCCCTAACTATTTCATACGGCAGTGGCTGTATATGTTTGGCAGGAAAGGACTGTAACTTTTTAAAAAAGTTTATAAGAAGAGAAAAGTAATCTCGACAAAATACTCGGACAAAAAGAAAGGGAAAAAAACAGAAGTCGTGAACTTGGGTCACTCCTGGACACCGGTAACATGGAGAGATCATGGATGTTGTGTAGTTTTGTGTACAAGATGGCTTAAACGTGGAGGCAGACTCTTGGTGCTGGACCAGGCCCCCCCCCCCCGGAAGCGCACGTGTGTCTCACCGAGCTCTCGCACTGTTGCGTTTGGGACCGTTTGTGGTGGTGTCGGGGAGGGAACGCGGTGCTTTGATTTTCTCTGACATGTTTTTCTAAGTTTCAAGCTTTAGCCAGATAGATAATTTCAGCTTAAGTTTTGTTGCCCCAGGAAATTTCCAGCTTTGGGTAGATTCTCAGGGACCTTTGAAGAGTTAGCTCTTTGCAAACACAGAATGATAATTTTGGATACTGGAAACTTTGAGTTTTGAAGAAAGTCTTTGGTAAAATATTGTTAACATTTAGAGATTTTTTGTGCTGTGTCAATAGCTAGGAAATATAAAAGCCTGGCACAGGAGATTTTTTAAAACTCTAAATTCAGATACTGAAAAGTATGGGTGAGAGTGAGTTATGGTGGCTATGAGGTTAGTACAGGTACATTTTTTAAAAAAATTAAAAATTATTTTTCAATTACAGTTGACATACAATATTATTAGTTTCGGGTGTACAACATAATGATTAGACATTTATGTAACTTACAAAGTGATCACCCTGAAAAGTCTAGTACTCACCTGACACCACACACAGTTGTTACAATATTGTTGTCTGTATTCTCTGTGCTGTACTTTACATCCTTGTGACTATTTTATAATTGCCAACTTTACGAGTACATGTTTTAGATTAATAATGTCAACAATGGAAATCTTACTGTTCTGCCGGGTCCAGTTTACTATGAACATATCACTTTTTCTTGTGAAGCTCTGAATTCATAAGTAGAATGTACATCCTGTGAGGTTTTTATTTCATGGTATTAGCAGTGGAAGTTATATAACCTAAAAGCTAGGTGTACTTGCTGAGTACTTAAACCTTCATTTCTTTCTCACAGTGATGTAGCTAAAAAAAAAATGTATTAGCAAGGAGTCAACACTGACTCACCCTTCAGAAAACATGCCATCTCCTTGGTCCCTGCCCATTTCTTTAATCTTGTGCCTTTATTTTCTAGGTAGTACTCATGAATATAGCTCCTGCCCGGACGATGCCATTTTCCAAAGCTTGGCCAGGGCATACTCCTCTTTTAACCCACCCATGTCGGACCCCAATCGGCCACCGTGTCGCAAGAACGATGATGACAGCAGCTTTGTAGATGGGACAACCAATGGTGCTGCGTGGTACAGCGTCCCGGGCGGTGCGTTTCCGTGTCACTCTTCAGTTCTGTGGTAGTTGCTTATTTATAGTTAGTTTGGATTTAGAGAATCTTCCATCCTCCTTAACCGCTGAAAAATAGACAATCTGTAGTTCATTCGTTAAAATTAGTTTTCTGCATGAATGATCACTGTATTTGTTTTTATTTTATTTTTTATTTTATTTTATTTATTTTTTAGAGAGGGAAGGGGGGGGGGGAGAGAGAGAGAGAGAGAGAGAGAAACATCAATGTGTGGTTGCTGGGAGACATGGCCTGCAACCTAGGCATGTGCCCTGACTGGGAATCGAACCTGCGATGCCTGGTTCGCAGCCCGCACTCAATCCACTGAACTACACCAGGCAGGGCATAGTTTTGTTTTTAAAAATCAAGATGCTAATTGAAGAGGTATAGGACATGAATGGGAGATGTCCTTTGGGAAAACAGACATTGAATATTAACTACCTTACTTTTGAAATTCTGGCCTTAAGGAATAAGACAGCATCCTGATTATTATATGTTAGTCATGCTTGGACTGTAGGTAAATGTATGTTTCAGAGGGCAGTCTTTGACCTTTCCCATATGTTGGGCCACATGCTTTTTTGATTTTATTTTATTTTAGTGGAGACTATTTGATGTGGAATATTTATTTTATATTCACTGCTGTTGTAAGCACTATAGGGTCAGGAAGCTCTTATGGAGTCTGAAAAGGGAAAAGCTCACGCATGCATCTTCTCGAAAACATCAGTGCACTCTCGTGGCTCCCTCTGCCCCGACGTGGACCGTGCAGAGACCTCACTTGGCTGGCTCCTCAGGCCAATCACAGCTGTGCAACCCTTGCCTCTACCAACGATGCGTAGTGAAATGTAAAGGCACTGATGTGTTTTTCCTCCTCGGCTAAGAATAATATTCTACAGCCTACTTGGAAGTGAAAAAGAGAATTAATTAGGACAGTAGCAGTGATACCTAATTGTAGGATTTTGGTTTGTTTAATATGCTTCTTTTGTTGAATTATGCCCTGAGAAAAATATTCTTCCTGATTTCTTTCTTTCTGATACATGTTTATCGTGTTGTAATGAATATTTTGCACTAGGTCAGATCAGATTTAGCACACTCCACCCCCTCCCCCATGGCTTGAGAATATATCAGATTTGAGGACTTAGAGTATGTCAAATAAAATGGGAAGTAATTTTATACTTCGGTTTTTCTAAAAACTTTAGTAGTAATTCCTTTGAAATTACCTTTTTGGACAAATAGTGCATTGTCTACAGGATATCAAGTTATCTAAATCAGTTAAATAGCAATAATATGAATAATAAGATTTTAATCATAGTCAGTGGTTATGTACCACAATAATTAAATAGTCAAAGAAAGCTGTGATTTTCTTTAGCAATATAGTTAGTGAGTAAAATCAGTGTCTTAGGTCAGGTATTTTAGAAGCAGAACCTGAGACAGGAGTTTGGGTTCTCATACTTTGTCGAAGGACTGTTTTTTAGGGAAAACTCTGTATGGAAACAGGGAAGCGAGGTAAGGAAGGAGAGAGAGCTGAGCAACGATGTGGTCACAGGTGCAGTCTAACCTTGGCCCGAGCCATTGGGAGGAGGACCTGAAGCATAAGTTACAGGCAGCTTGTCCTGGCTTGAGGTCAGGGGACCAGACTTTGGTGGCTTCATATCTGCAAGTCATTGATTGTGAGATTTTTTCTTAATGGAGGCACTTATCACAGCAAACTTCTTCTTTAGGACCACGTTTGCTGCATCCCATAACTTTTGGTATGTTGTGTTTCTGTTTTCATTTGTTCAAGATGCCTTATTTCTCTTTTGATTTCCTCTTTGACCCATTGGTCGTTCAGGAATATAATGTTTACTTTTCTGCATATTTGTGAATTTTTCCATTTTCCTCCTGTCATGATTTCTAGTTTCATATCACTGTTTTTATAAAAGATATTTGCTATGATTATCAGTGTTTTTAAGTTTGCTAAGACTTGTTTTGTGTGACTTATCGTATGATCTATTCTGGAGAATAGTTCCATGTGTGGAACTATTTTAAGAAGAATGTGTGAACTAGGCATGTACCCTGTCCGGGAATTGAATCCACAAACTTTTGGCTACTGGTTGACACTCCAACCATTGACAGAGTTCTGGCCACACCAGCCAGGGCTTTTTCAGTGGACCCCTAGAGTTCCTCAAAGACACTCTATTCATGAGTGATTGTCCAACTCAGTGTTCTTTGGGGAGGGAAGACCATGGAAAACTCCTGTTTTGCCGCTTTGATGACGTCATTCCCCAAAGAACACGACGTCTGTTGTGTTCTTTGAAGCCAACTCCAGCAATGTGGCTGGTGTGTGAGCCCCTTGTACTAGCAATGCATTAAGCCACATGATCACTTAAGAAACTGAGAGAGTTTGTGCTTCTGAGGTAGTAATCATTTCCCAGGTATGTTATTCTCTCCTTTCGGATAGGTGATTTTTCTTGTGGTTTCCCTAAGGCTCCCCCAAGTGTATGGCTTGTATCTTTTACTTGGCTCTCAGTTGAACAGAACAGCCTGTGTAGAGTTTTGGTCACCACATGCATGCTGAGACTTTCCATTTGGTGTTTTGGCAGGAATGCAAGACTTCAATTACCTGAGCAGCAACTGCTTCGAGATCACCGTGGAGCTGAGCTGCGAAAAGTTTCCACCTGAAGAGACTCTGAAGAGCTACTGGGAGGATAACAAAAACTCCCTCATTAGCTACCTTGAGCAGGTAAACACAGTCTTCCAGTGTAAGATGGAAAACTGAAGAGCAATTAAGCCTGGTATACAGTAGTCTTTTAAGAGTAGCCCCATCCGGGGGAATGCATCTGACCCAGAATGAGGATGCTACATTTGGAAAATGTGTCAGTAGTGGTTCAAATAGGCTTTCATTTGTCATAGGTGTTGTGGTTCATGAATATGCACCGAGAACTGATTAACCTGGAGGGTTATGGAGAAGTGAGGGGAAACCCTGTTTTCATTCATATTGCTCCAAGCAAGGACAATCCTAGGACTGACCTCCACCCCGGTCACCTTGGGCCTGTTCAACATCCCAGGCAGAACTAGGACTAGAATGAGCTAAGTGAGGCATCTAGGATTTAAGGAGGCATTCAATCTCAAAGTCATGCAGGCATGGGGTCAGCCCCTAAGAGTGAGTGCGTCCTTAAATCTTGTGCCCCACCTGCCTCACTCATCTCACGCTAAACTCATCTCAATGTGAGATAATAATAATAACAATAGCTTACATTTATTGGACATTTACTATTTCCCAGGCATTCTTCTAAATGTCTTACATAGAGTAATTAATATATTTAATCCTCACAACTCTATGAGGGAAGCTATATCAGACGAGACCTGGTGTGTTCAGGGTGGTATGGCCGTAGACAGTGAGAAGTTATACCATTATCTTCTCTTTCTCCATCATCATGATCATGATCATGACCATTGTCATCAAAATCTCTGAATTAAAAATGAGGAATCAAGAGCACAGAGAATTGAACAGCCTGCCTGAAGTCACCCAGTCAGAACCTAGGCTGCATGCACGTAGTTCAGAGTCATTATGCTGGGTCACCTCTTGTGACATAAGCCTCGATCTGCACCAGCTACCTGTGTAGCCATTCCAATGGGATCTGCACAGAATTTGGGGGCATCTCACCATCTAGCAGAATAAAGTGCCTTCCCTACCCAGGCCAGTCCCCTGCTAACCCCGAGTCTCTGTGCCGTGTAGACAGTGGCACCAGGGTGGTGATGGTGAAAAGCCCTGAAGACCGTTCCCTGTGTGTAGTGCCTCGGCAGATCTCAGATTCCGCCCTTCATGCGGCCGTTTATACCCAGAGTCAAGTAGAGCAAGCAGTGTTAGTTTCACGTGCCAGATAGTCCAGACTAGTTTTAAAGTAACTTCACATAAACAAATGCTATTTAAATAAACATATAGCCATTTGCATGTATGCATACATTCATAAAGCAGATACATATAAATCCAATGCATTTAAAACATGTAAAGTCAGCTTAAAAATTCTTTTACACACGTCAAATATCCATACAAGGGGCCTCACTAAAAGGGACTGTCATGGAAAAATAGATCCACGGCGACAGACAGTGATGTTTGGAAGCAGCCATCAAACAGAACTTTGTCAGTCGGCGGATTCCCATTGCATGTTAACATAAAAAGGTATCTTCAGCAACAAAACTGAGGATTTTAGCCACGTTGACCCTGGAACAGCTTCAGTGGGGGCACCTGTAGAATGTCTCCTTGGAGGGGAGTTGTATTGGAATGGATTTTCTGAGAGCAGAGTTAACTGAACAATGGATTTTGGGGGTGGAGGAAATAAGATGAGACTGTTTGGTGTGCTTTCCACTTCCGTGTCAAAGAATGTCCCCTTAATACAATGCTTTTCATTTTTATATAAATATTTTTCAACAAAAATTTATTGAGCTACTTTCTTGTCTTTGGTATCATGTGAGACTCTGGGGCTTGTGGCCACCCTCAAGAAGGCTTCATATTAATGGGGTTCAGAAACATGAATAATTCCAAGAGAGGGTGATAAATGCAAAAACAAAGGTTAACTAAAAAAATGACAATACATGGAAGGGTCCCTAACCCAGGCCTGGGACTCAGAAAAGGCTTCGTGGAGCTAGACCATAAGATTTAGTACAGTCGATTTCAATAAGATTATTACTCTTAGTTCTTGAGAAAAAAAATCAATACAAAACAAAATCAAACACAAATGTGTGCCATTAGGAAAGGGGAGAATAGCGGTCATATTTATTGTTGCAGGTGGGCATGCATCAATCGACCTAAAAGATCTATCAATTTATATAGAAATAATCTGGAAAGAAGAGAAGCCAGGTCATGCAGACCTGTTTTATGCCACTTGGAATGAGAATTTGGTCCGTCCGGATGTCTGCGTGATCTGCCCCGGTCAGGCACCAGTGTTAGGGCACAAGCTAGGTAGAAGCAGTGAGAGTGGCATTTCCCGTGAGCTCCTCAGAGCACAGTCTAGTCAGACCCTCGGATCAGGGAAGACTGCCAGAAGTTCTGTGTTGAAATTGTTTTCTTGACAATAAACAGGGCTTGGTGGTGATTAGTAATTGAACACCTGGGCCTAACATGTAAGCCTGGACTAGTTTACAACTCCTGGAAAATAGGTGATTAGGAGATCTGCTTCTGTAATTGGTTGAGAGGAAATCTCTTGCAGAGTTCTAAAGAGGCGTTTGCAGGAACTGGAATTGTAAAGTCGATTAGGTAGGTGGTTTGCTAAGGAGAGTGCCCCACTCAGTAGCTTTGGAACAGTTTAGTTCTCAAGATTCCCAAAGAATTTGTCATGGGCATCTGCTTCAGAATTATCCAGGTTCTTGTTAAAAATGGGTTTCCGGTCCCACCCCTGCCCCTAATCTCTACATCAGCAAGCTCTCTGTGACATCTCAGGGCACATGGGTTGAAGGACTGCTGATGTCAACAGCCCTAGTGACCGTGGGGAATCTTCTGGGTTTTTTTCTTTTTTGAGCATTACAAGAAGGAAGAAGTGTACTGAATAGCTTCTCTTCTCCAGTTACAAGTGAAGTTTTCACTTCTGTGATTTCTTTTGCAAAAGCCAGGGAGGGACAGGGTTTTCCAATTTACCATCATCTGGAGTTGTGACAGCCTATCACACTTCGATTGAGATTTATTACTACAGTGGAATTTTTTAAACTGAAACGCTTTGCTCCACACTTGTCTTTATCAGTGATAGACATTTACTTTTTTATTTGTTAAACCACAGACTGTAATGTCTTGGGTTGCAGAAGCTGAAAAATGTAAAGTCATGGTTATTGACTGGGTATACTCGGGCCTAATGCAGGTGAATTATACGTATGTTTTAGAAGTGATGGTTTGACTTATTTGCCAACGATGAGGCACTTTCACCCTTTCATTTCTCTAAGGTTTGTACTTGTAGGGCCTCAAGATGCATAGATTCATCCCCACAGTTTTCTCACCCCCAGTGACTCTTTCACCTTGTGAATTTCACTCAGAAAACTGTTTATGTTTCCAGTGACTAAATTTTAATCTGTTAATTTTGTTTAGCTAATTCGTAACTCGGTTTTGGGGAAAAACCAAAGATTCATTAGACCCTAAAAATATTTTTTCTTTATTTTTAAAATGTATTTACTCTCTTCCCCCCATACTGGTTGCCAATAAAATGATCATTTGTTATACCGACAGGATGTATAACTTTTTTCATTTTTAAATTGCCTTTAGAGAAAAGAGTGTGTTACTTCTATGGAGTTTCAGGGTTTTTTTTTTTTTTAATCATAGTGAGAATATTTCTATTTGGGAAACTAAATATACCAAAATACAAACTTACAATTTCAACACATTTTCAATTATTACAAATTATAATTGTATGTACTTCATTTTTAACGAAGTGCACTACCTTCTATAGAAAGGGTGTCCCAGTGATCTATTACTACAGAACAAACCACCCACAGAGGTTGTGGCTTAAAACATCAACAATTATTGTATTATCGCTCAGGGCTTTTGAGGAGTCAGTAATTTGGGAATTGCTTGGCTGGGCGGTTTTGATGTGGGTCTCTCCTGTGGTTGAAGGTCAGATGGTGTCTGGAGCTGGAGTGGGGGTGCTGAGGCTGCGGGGGGCGTCCCGGGCACCTCTCCATCTCCACGTTGACGGGGGCCACGCCACACGGTCTCCCTTCTTGTGGTTTAATTTGGGCTTCGTCACACCATGGTGACTCCACAGGTTTTGTTTTCTTAAAAAACAGGGCATGCAAAACATTTGCTGATAATCCGTCATCTCTTCCATAAAACAGTGTACCGCTGACAAATTTATTCTCCGATGGCAAAGGGATACGTGAGACTTACTCTGCCTTCTGTAGGGAATAGTCAGATGTCATCAGTAGCACAAGAAAAATCATTTTCTGGGGCCAGACTGAGAAGCAGTCTGAGCATTTGGGAGGTCGGGACATATTTTGTTATGTGTAATGAAACTTAATAATTACCATTTAGTATTTCAAAAGCAGTACTTTCTCAAAGGCCTGAAGTGACTCTCTTGTCACTTCAAACACATATTGACTTAGTTGAATTATTTAAAAATAAAGAAAAAAGCTGTTTTTGTAGTTTGCATTGCAAGAGTTACTTGATGGCTTCAATTTAATTCAAGGGTGTTGTCTCAATCATACTCTTCCAACTTATTTCTGACCACAATTTTCAGTTATGAAGTTCCCTGATCTTTCATGCCACTTACTTTCAACCAAAATAGATTGTTAATGGGTTTAATGCCAAAGTAGTCTCAGTGTATATCTTTTTATTAGAATGAACAAGTATTTAATGGCTGTAAAGTTCTTGTCAACTGACAGTGACCATAAGATGATCACAGGTGACCAGTTGAAAACAGAAAGTAATAGAATGTGCTAAGACCGGAACTGTTTTACAGACATGACAGACTTTCTATTTTTGTTTTGGTGGCTCAGAAGGTACTCGAAAGTTTTTCTTTGACTCAGAACAAGATACCAATTTTGGGAGGATTACTTCTCATGTCCGCTTGAGAAAGAGCAGAATAAAGACTGCGAAAAGCATTCAGTGACCTTTGGAGCGTGTTTGGGGATCTGCAGTGTGTTGCTAGAGAATAAGGAGATGTTTGCTGTGAGGTGGGTTTTTAGGTCATTTCTAATGTAAGTTTTGTGATTGTTCTTGACCTTCACAGATACACCGAGGGGTTAAAGGGTTTGTCCGAGACCTTCAAGGCCACCCAATTGCCAACGCCACCATCTCAGTGGAAGGAATAGACCACGATGTTACATCCGGTGGGTATTCTTTGCCGTGGTCTGAGGCTCTAGCACTATCCATAGGAGCACCATTACTTACTATCATAGTTATAATTCTTATGGTGTTCTAAGCAAAACAATTTGACTGCCTTCTGTCTCATCACCTCCTCCCTCCCAGCTTTGATCTGGTTGAATTTCCTCTGGGGGGCGAATTCAGGCAGTGACTCAGGATGGGCGGCTGCTGCGTGTAGAAATCAGGGTGCAGCAGATGGCGCCCTGTCCTCAGCTATCTCCCTGCAAAGCTGCGAGGTGGCGCCATCCACTGGAGATTCTCGGTCATCCTTGAGGCACAGGAAAATGCACTTGCTGGCGTTCAAATAACAGTGTCTTTCCGATCTCTCTAAGGAGGAGGGGCCAACGAGCTGTGCATTGGTGGGCCTCAGGAGGGAATGAAAAAAGTAGGAAAAAGAGAACCTTCAGCATCTTGTGTGTTTAGGATTTCTCATGCGTTTCTTCATTTAATCGTGTAATAAATCCAGGCTTATTCAAGGTTAAACAGGCTCTTGCAGGATTGTGGTTGACGTCAGTTGTTTTGAAGTTTAAACCACATTTCAATTTTCCCAAATCACTTGTACCGTTACCTCTTTCTTAACCTCCATATTTATAACTTGTATTTTAATCTTTATCACTTATCCTCTAAAACTTCATTTATTTACTTATTCAACAAATATCTACCAACAACCCACTAGGTGCCAGCTCACCTTTCCAAACATGTACCAGAATCTGTGCTGAGATATTGTCCCCTTAGCCCTGCAGGAGGTTGGCTTTTGAAGATGGCACCTGGCCACAAGCCGCCTCTCCTGCCTGTGAACCCTGGTGTGCCTGCCATACAGATGCTACTTGCTCTGCATTCTACGATGTGAAAATATTAGTAAAATCTAGCCTAGGAAATAAATACAGGTAGAAAGGAGTAAAAACGGAGGGTGGGTTTTAGAATACGCAAGCCTTTTTGGGGCAGGACAATGAGGAGGAACTGGCAATGGAGTCCAAGGCAGGGAGGAAACTACGCATTTCCCTGGAAGCCTAGAACAGTTTTAAGAAAGAAGAAATGCTAAAGAGTGTCCAGTGTGCAGAGTCTTAAGAAAATGAGCTTCAGTGGGGTGGTGGGAGCCCGATCAGGGAGGTGTAAGGAAAGAGAAGAGGAGAGACCACAAAGACAGGGGATATTGCCAGTCCTTCTCCAGAATTTTTCTGTAAAGCAAAGAAGATAGCATGAAGTGCTGGCTGGAAGGAGATGTGGGGTCTGGAGGTAGCCTGGAGGAGATGGTGACGGGGACTGGTTTCTTTTGGGTTGTTTCTGTTTTCGTTGGGAAATAAGCTGTAAAGCAGGGACTGAGAGGGAGGACGAAAGCTGTCTTAGGAGTGCTAGCAAACAGGGGAGAGTGTGAATTGTTCCCCAGGACCTTGCTGCTCAAGGTATGGCCCCGGCCAGCAGCTGAATTCTGCGTCACCTGGGAGAAATGCAGAGTTTCAGGCCTCACCCCAGAGCTAGAGAGTTAGAATTTGCATCTCGACAAGTTTCCCAGGGATCTGCACTGATCTAGAAAAACAGGAGAGGAAAAGGCTAGTGAGGGAGGCACTAGCAGGAAGCAGGACAGTCCCATAACCTGTGTATGGTTGGTGTTTCTAAGTCAGAGACAGACCGCATGGGAGTGTGCTTTCCCCAGCCCTTTGCCACCCCATGGGGCAGGCAGAGAGCAGAGAGCTGGGAGTTACCCAGAGCTGGTGCTTTGCCAGGCACGTATCACGGAGCAGGAAAAGCAAATGAGTGCAAGGCATGCGAGTGACAGTGGTTGTACTGGTGAGCTTGGAATCTCATCTTGGTGTTCAGGAACTACGGATACTTGGAGAATGAGAGGGTGAGAAACGTAACTCTGCTTAAGAATTCTCTAGAGAACTTGCTGAAGATAGAGTTCCTAGGAGGCAATCCAGACCAACATGGCTTGAATATTTGGAAATTCCTAGCAAGTGCCTCAGGGATTGTGGTGGGACTATGTTTGGACCACACTTTGTGAAACCCTCATCTACATGTTCACACTATTAGGTCTTCACCTGGCAAGGTACATGGCAAGAATCAAGAAGATTCTCTGACCCTACTGCCTGGGGTCTCTGTGTATCTTGGTGTTCCTGATATGCTTATGAATAATCACTATCTTAGGAAATTTACTACAGATAGTTTCACTTTCTTCAGTAATTGCATCAAATTCCATTAATATCTACTTTAAGAATGGGAATAAAAGGAGTTGAACTGTGGTCTAGTGGGTATTCCTTAGTTGGCATAACTATGCATTTCACACATGTGCCTTGTGTGTGATATTTTGTTTCCTTACAGCAAAGGACGGCGATTACTGGAGACTGCTGATACCTGGAAACTATAAACTTACAGCCTCAGCTCCGGGCTACCTGGCTATCACAAAGAAAGTGGCGGTTCCTTACAGCCCTGCTGTTCGAGTAAGTAATCATATTAACAGCTAAGATTCATTAAGCACTTCTGTGTGTCAGGCATAGTTAAGGGACTTGTATTCAATCTCCACAATAACATTATAAGGTGGATACTATTATCATCCCCATTTAACAGATGAGAAAACTGGGTCCTAACAAAGTTAACTTGACCAAGGGCTCATTGGTTGATTTAATACCACTCAATGTGAAGCTCTGTTACTATTTCTCAGTTTTTGATGAGATCCATAAGAAAAATCAAACGACCTAAACAAAATTAACCCCCCCCTTTTTTCTTGCCACATTAATTTCAATCTAAGTGAGGTTCTGTTCCATTTATCTTTTTATCTTGAGTATCTAGGATAATACTTTACACAATGAGTATTCAGAAAAATAAGTTATTCCTGCAAGATAATTTTAGGCATTAGCTAAACACTTATTAAGCACGTACTATGAGCAAGACCCTTGCTATCAAAAACTGCATTAAATTTAAGTAGATACCATTTCTTTTGCTAGCAAGGTGATGGCAATGAGACCAAAACTTCTCTTAGAGCAGGATTTTACCACTGCTTTGTATCACATTACCAGTACCATGGAATGGCTTTTAGGATTTCCAATCAAAAGACTTACTTGAAAAGAATTTATTTTACTTTTGTTTATGTGCCCACAGTTTGGAGTATCTATGCTTGGGTTTTGCAAAAAAAATATCTTGAGTTTTTAACGGGTGCTTTGGTTTTGGTTGTGTATATATGTATACTTGGCTGTATGTGTATTTAAGTCAGGAGGGAAATTTAGGCAAATGAAATCTGGAAGAAAAAGTAGCCCCGGAAACAGGTTGTAAAAGTTTCAACTATTTCAATCCTTAGCCTTGCTAGTACATGTTACTTCAAGGAGGTTGTGAGTGTCACCATGTTCCTAAATAACCAGGGGCTCAAGTGGCCAAATCAAGGGACTCTTAGTTCCATCTGCAGTGAGGCCCAGCTATGTAGAGGGCCCGTGGAGGACTGGGGTTGTAGGCTGCGCGTGCTGAATATCCTTTATGCGGCGTGATGGATTCTCCATGGATGAGGATGCCTAGTTCATGAGGAGGGCTGAGTGTTCAGGCACCGGCCTCGCTGGTGGTTTGGAGGTATATGGAGTTTCTTCAGCAGATTCAAGATTCTGGGAAGCAGAGCCTTGTGGTTTGAGATGTCAGGACATGGAACTGCATGTTCCCTTAGCTATTAGGAGAAAATTCAAGGTCGACAGGAGAAGCTCCCTGAATATTTGAAGGAAGATAATTAACTATAAATCACATCTTTTTACTGGGAGAAGGAAAGACTGCCTTTATGTATTCTGCCATTAAATAATCTGCTTTTAAATAATCCCACAAAGCTATTATATCAAAATACATTTCGAATATAATAGTGTTTGATTATTTTTCCCCTGAAAGTGTCTTTTATCATGAAAGATTTTTAAAGGATATACATGAACTCAGGTGGCGAGTTTATTCTAGTGAGTTTATTCACATGAGTTTATTCTGAAATTACTCTTATTTTTTTAATTCCAGCTTTTAAAGGACATGTGCACTCTGATAACAATATATTCCTGATTTTCTTTTTTAGGTTGACTTTGAACTGGAGTCATTTTCTGAAAGGAAAGAAGAGGAAAAGGAAGAACTGATGGAATGGTGGAAAATGATGTCAGAAACTTTAAATTTTTAAAAAGGCTCTAATTAGCTGCTTTTGTTCTGTCTGTATGATGTAGTCTGATGTAATGTGGCCATTTTCGTTTAGATTTTGTGCAGTTAATATTTAACATTGATGTCCTTTTTAATCATTTAAGTATTAATAGACATTACTTAAATAATTAGACTCTTAGATGAAACTATAGTAACTTGGCCTATTTCTTCTTATATAACATTCATTTTCCTATATATATTACACAGAGGGCGGTGGAGAAGGTTTAAGTGATGTGGCCATGTTAGACTTAAATGCAATATTCCATGGTTATTTATAATGCAGGACTTTTTGAGTCATCCTAGCTTTTAAAAATTAATGAAGACCTTTTGATGTAATTGGTGACAATGTCACATAATGAATGTCGTAGGAAAGGTCAACAGTTACAGCTTGGAGTCATGAGCACTGTATTGAAAGACCTAAATAGCTCAGTATAAATCACATTTGTCTCTTGTGCTGACCAGCTATATAAGCATGATCTTCATTAATGTATTTTTTGATGGGAAGAAAACGTAAGTGTTTAGCAAGAGGTTTTATGAAGGGAATGGAAATCAACTTCTTGGCTTGTACATATAGGGCTGTGCTGCTCTCTTACTCAGCCTGTTAACACTACTTCAAAGTTTAGGGTTTTCTCGGGTTGTAGACTCGCCCAGAATTGTATTCTAAATTAATAAAGGTTTAAAAATATCTCCATGGTCTGTTTTTTAATTCTCTTATGATTTTGGTCTAGAGTGGTGGTCTTGTGATAAAAAAAAATGTATTCCCTTGACAGTTACCTGTCATTTGTTCGTCCTCTCCATCCTTAAATGTGTGTCCTGACTGCTGGATGCCAAGCACAGTGTAAGCTCTGTGGGTGTGACTGTGGTGGACAAAAGTTCTGATTCCTTGGATCTTTCGGATCAGCTGTGGACACAGACTTTAAATATACACACCAATGACTCTGTGATGATGAACTGTGATGAATAAAATGACAGGAAAGGATAGTGTGTGGAGAAAGAACGTGTCAGAGCAACTTAAGTTGGACTGGGCGGGTGGGGGGGGGTGGCTTGGGGATGATCCCTCAGTGCAGATGAGCCCAGACCTAAAATGTGAGTAGGTGTGAGCCGTGCAGAGTGACTGAGTCCAGAGGTGTTGTGTGTGTGTGTCTCTCTCTGTGTGGATAGGGTTGATGAATGTTCCAGGTATAGGGTTTAAAAAAATAGTGTCAACTGTTATAATAATAGACTCCCAAATATATAATGGCTTAAGCACGATAGAAGTGTGTTTCTTACTCAGGGACCAGTCCTGGGCAGAAGACAGAAAGATGAGATGGCTTTTCTGTCCAGTCATTCTGGGGCCCGTTCCGGCAGAAGATCAGCAAACTCCTGCGTGTGGCTGGTCATCCGATTGCAGACAGGAGGAACATCCACGGAGGAGCTGGTGGAGGTTGTCCTTCGGGGCCAGGCCTGGAAGTGATATAGTTGCTGCTCATATCACATTGCCTAGAATTGTATTCCCTGTCCACGGTGACTGCAATGCAGTCTGGGAAATGTGGTCCAGCTGCACACCAAGGTGGAAGAGGAGAATGTGGTCTCTGGTGAGGATCTACCAGGCTCTGCCACACAGAAGAAACTTCAGGTGCAAAGGCCTCTGGGCAGGAAAACACACAGCTTGCTGGAGGCCAAAGAAGGATGGAACAACTGAAGCAGAGAGATGTGGGAGGTGGAGAGCAAAGGCCAGGAAAGTGGAAGGGACAACATCACACAGGACCTTGTGGACCAGAATTGAGACCTAAGGACTTTGTTGTTTGAATCACTGAATATTCTTCAGCTAGGCACTGTTATGATCTAATTTGTGTTTTAAAGGCCATTCTGGCTGCTGTGTGGAGAGCAGAGGCAGGAGTAGGATCTAGTTAGGAGGCTGCAGCAGGTCCAGAAGAGCAGTGACGTGGACCACGTGGTGTCACAGAGATGAGGGGACGTGGGTGGGTTGGTGACTTATTTCAGAAGTAGAACTGACAGGCCTTGGTCAGAGATGGCATGTGGGTGACGAGGGAGAGGTGGGTGTCAAAGATGACATCACATTTCTAACTCAAGCAAATGGGTATGTGACACATAGCATATTGAAGGCGCAGCGAACTGGGAAAGGCGAGAAGAAAAATGTTCAGAATAGGAAATGTTAAGCTCGAGATGCCTCTGCTTGTGAGACAGACAAGTGGAGGTGTCGAGTGTGCGGTGGACGTGCTGTGTGTGAAGCTCTAGCAAGGGGCCTGCAGTTGCAAACAGAGATTTGGGTCTAATTGCCATATACATAAGGTGACTATATTATCTCATTATCCAAACCGAGGCAGCTTTGAGAATGAAAGGGGCACAACTGATTTTGCCGGCACACCAGGTATAATCCACACCTATCTGGGACAAGCTTGGAGTAGGGTCCCCTACACATAGGTCATATTAAAGTCATGGGAATATATAAATCCCTTAAGGGGAGGCCATAGAGTTAGAAGAGAGAGCCTTGGAACTGAGTTCTGAGGAACTTCAGAATTTTGCTCCCTGTGGGTTATACAGGAGAAGTTAGACTATGTTGCAGTAGAAGCAACCCTAAATGTCTGGTTTAATTTGACAGTAAGTGACTTTTCATGAAAAGTCTGTAGGTCTATGTAACTGTTCAGGAAATCCGTCCTACATGTAGCGACTCCACAAGGCAGTATGTGTCAGCCTTGTGGCTCAGCCATCTCAACATACCATTTGCTCAGTCTCTTGTCTTGGTTGCAGGAAGAGGTACCCAGAGTCAGTTCCATCCACAGCTCATTGGCCAGAGCTAGGCACAGCTCTGTTGAGCCACAGCGTTTGGCGAGCAACACTGTCGTCACCATAGTCTTCCCTTCTGGTTTCCAACGTAACTTGGTTCATTTTTTTTTTTTCAAATAGATGTTTCACCGAACTCTTTCACAGGGGAGGCAACTTCAAGTCGCATCAAATCAAGGCTTTGAGCTTCAAGTTTGGGACTTTGAGTGATTCCACAATAGCCTCTGTATCAGGTCTGCCTATGGCCCCTCTTGCTCCAGAAACCTATGAACTAAGAAGACAGGTATGCATCCCTCACAGCCAGCAGGTAATGGTAGAATAGGGTCGAGATACGGCCAGCAATCACTCCACTTGGAACAGGAGGTGCACAGTGCTCCCCAGCCCGCAGCAGTTCTGAAGTCTTGCCTAGCAGATGTTTTATAGTCCTCCTCTTTTGGGGGTGGAGACTGTTCCTGGTTTCAGAATTGATTCTCTACTCTGGAAAGCACTTCCTTCCCTCATTGTTCTCCATGGCCATGGCCATGGTCTGACCCTCTTGAACTCCTCTCTCATTCACTCAGGACCTAGGTTAGCAGAGGCCCTGCCTGGCGTAGCTGCCTCTCCTGGAATGGGAGACCTCTGCAGTCACCACAGGAGAGGGACAGTGATACTAAAGAGCCAAGAACAGACTTTTCATTGCCTTAGCCTGCAGGTGACACACATCAGCCCTGGCTCGCATTGGCCAGGACTGGTTGCAGGGCCTCATATAAGTGGACAGGATGCAGCAAATGTGGCAGGGGGAGGTGAGTAGAATGCATGTGTAAGATCAAGTCAACTACCCATTCAGCGCTTGGAAGGAAAGTGTTATTTCCATGTAGTCTTGTGCTTTCAAAGGTCCCCACCATCCTGGTCATGCCCTCAACCTGCTCTGAGTTAATGTAGTGAAGGGTCTAGGATTGGGCGCTGTTGGGAAGGAAGCCCTTTCCTTTGGTCAGTGTTTCTGTGTCGAAGGACCTGCACTGGAATAAGACTCATGGCCTCCAGTCCCAACCTAGACTCACTCCTTACAGAGAAGTCAGGTGATGACAGGTAAGCTAATCGGACTGGCAGCCTCCCTGTTCAAAGTTCCCTGCCCCAGGCTCTCCCCTGGTGCTTTGGTAGGCTTCGGGTTTGTGTGGGGCGACAGAGGAAGGGGCTTGTGGGCATAGAGTATTAATCTGGTCCACATGTCAAATGTCATTTTCTCCAGTTAGTTTATTAATGATAAAACTGACACTTTAACCTCCGTCTGTTGGTCTCCTGTGTTTTGTTTTTCAACCAGTGCGGCATTATTTTTGTTTTGTTTTGTTTTGCAAAAGTAACGTGGGACCAACACCTCTCACGTTCTGAATACTGTACTTCTCTTAATACAGTCCAAGATGACACTGACCTTTTGAAGGGTACATCACATTATCGCCCCATATAAAAAGCATAAAATGAAAACTCTGAATGAAGGCTTTTGCTTTGGTTTGGGGCCAAAGGTTAGAGAGACAAGGATGCAGAGGATACGAGAACTGAGAGCTGAAGAGATCTGGATGACGAACAACAAGGGGCAAATTGTTTGAGGTAACAAAAATCAGAGAGGGGGTGGGGTAGACAGTTTATTTTAATGAAATAATGAACGCATTTTGAACTTCGTACCCCCTCCATTGTCAGTGAAAACCAGACACATTACTATGGAAGGAATAGCTTATCTAAACTCACATTTTGATTTTCAATTCTTTATAGAAACAAAGATAAACATTCCTTGCAGAGAGGGAAGCGTGAACTTTGATATTCATCTGTTATTTATACAACTTCTGAAATCTTTCCATCATTTGATGTCGTGGGAGGCTTACAAACCATTGTTCATTCCAGTGTATGACTCAGCTTCTCTTTTCACGATTCTCACGAGGCTTGCCTTCTGCGGCTGGGGCTGGACGGGCATTTGGAGTTTCTGCCTCGGAAATGTCAACAGAGAATGTGCCTGGGCCTTTAGGTCTTACCTTGTAAATACACTGCATCTTAGTCTTGCTCTTCTTTTTTCCTTTTTTTAAAAAATGGTTTTATTTATTTTAGAGACAGGGGAAGGGAGGAAGAAAGAGGGAGAGAAACATCAATTTGAACGAGATCCATCAATCATTTGCCTCTTGCACACCCCCAAATGGGGATCCAGCTCACAACCCAGGCATGTGCCCCGATTGGGAATCGAACTGGTGACCTTTCAGTTCACAGGACGGCGTTCAATTCACTGAACCACACCAGCCAGGGCTATTCTAGCTCTTCTTGAACATCATTTTAGGTACTTATAAATATTCTGTTTCCTTACCATTTAATTTTTTTCTACCGGACAGTCAGCCTATGAATAAACTCAATTATAACATGTGTTTCTAGACTAATACATGCTTTACTGTATGCAATTAATTGAAATAAGTGCAAAGTTCCCTAAGAATCAGTGTTCTTAAAAACAGGGCAAAGCTTTGGCTTAGCTGGATGAAGGGTTGCCAGAGCTGCCCACAGTGACAGTGAATTTGGTCTGTAATGCCTCGACGGGAAAAATCACCTTGATGAAGCTGACCGGAAGTTTCTGTGATGCCAGAGACCACAGGCTGGGTTTGTAGGTTGCTACACTTTCCTCTACCTCTTCTAGTTTTTTAACCTATCTTAGCTTTGTTAGTATTCTATTCCTTTCCTTTCCTTTTGTTCCTTCTTTTATTTTGGAGATTTGCTCGGTAATTACCGCATGCTCCCCCTGTGGTCTCTATCAGAGCGAATGCACATCACTGTGGTCTCTGCTCATGGCCACCATCACTGGAATTATTGTCACTACCGTCACCATCATCCTCACCATTACTGAGGGTATATCTCGGTTACACCCTGCTAGGCACTCGAGATGCGGTATTTCGGAATCCGTGTATAACACTAAGACAAGGAAGTGTTGCGGCATTCCTGTTTAACAGTGCAAGAAACGAACTCAGAATTTATATTCCTCACCTCTCAGCTAGCATGTGACTGGTCAACTCCCGTCTGCTTGACCCCACATCCACCCTGTTCCCACCTCCCCCACCCCCTGTACCATGTGTGAGAACGGCTGTAGTCTTCTCAGTTTATACCTTTGCTTTATAGTCTTCAGACTATTTCACACATGGTGATTGTTATACATTGGGTTTATTATCTATTTATTCCCTGTTCTGAAAGAAGGCCCTTTAAAGATAACTTTAAAATACTTTGCAAACAAATGCAATAAATCTTGTTTTACAGCTCCTTGTCATGTGGAATTGCTGGGAACCCAGTTAGTTTGATCCAGTCCCCTGCAGACATGTAACGTTTGGCACAGATGTGTGCACAGCCCTGACACAAATGCTGCGCAGAGACGTGTTTCAGGACAGACCAGGGCATGGTTGGGAACTTCGGGCAGGACAGGGCAGTGGGAGAGGAGGACGTGGCATTGACACCTGCCTCTAACTGCTCCACTTTCTCCACTGGGGCAGGGGTTCCTGGGAAAGCTACAGGTTCTGAGTGTAGATATTCAGTCTGTCTGGAAGTTCTAGCCTGGGCAAAGTTCAGCAGGTGTAGGGTAGGAAGGTATACAATGAAATATTATGAGCACTGAAGTCAGGTGAAACATTGATGGAGACAATACTTCAATAGAGGGACAAACAAAGGGGTCCAGACTCCTAGTCCAGGGCTACCTGTGCATCATGCGGCTTCCACTCCAGGATGAAGGCTCCTGTCAGTCTGCGGTCCTGGAGGGAAGGCTGCCAAGGAGGGGCCGTGGTGCCCATGTGAAATGAGTGAATACATGTAAAGCAGTTAGAAAACTGCCTGGCATGTAGCAGGTGCTTAGAAATGTATTTATCATTATTTGACAATGTGTTATTACTACTCAAAAATGTAGTACTGCTCTTTCTCAAACATGCTATTATTTTTATTACTACTGCTGTTACTGCAATGTTAAGTTAGGAGGTTTGGTACTGAGAAACTGGGACTATGGAAGAAACCCACGTAAAATATCCACAAGTGGGACCAGTGCTTGGAAGTGAGGTGAAAACCTAGATATTGGAAGAGCTATGGTGTAATATTGGGGTATAGATTAGACTCTAGGAGGCTTTAAAATATCCCTGAGTCAAATCACTCTTGGTCTAGGCACCTCCAGATGACCTGGGTCTGCTGATGGTGTTCATTGGAAGGCACAGCTAACGAGGTACGGGCCTCATGCAAAAAAAGGTACTCTTTTTTTTTTTTTTTAGATTTTATTTATTTATTTTTAGAGAGGGAAGGGAGAGAGAGAGAGAGAGAAACATCAATGTGCGGTTGCTGGGGGACATGGCCTGCAACCTAGGCATGTGCCCTGACTGGGAATTGAACCTGCGATGCCTGGTTCGCAGCCCGCGCTCAATCCACTGAGCTACACCAGCCAGGGCCAAAAAAAAAGGTATTCTTTAGTAATGACTTTAGTGTCAACTATAGTAGTATTTAAATAACTTAAACATTATTTAAAATAATTATTTGTATTTTTTATACTCACTGTTGTGTTTACTGAGCAACCATTTAATACTAAAGCTAGAATAATAAAATCAAAAAGAGAGATAAAACCATAATGAACCCAATACTTTGAGATTTGTGAGGCTATTATTCAGCCTACACTGTGAAAACCTGGTGTTTCTGAAACGTTAATACCTAAGCACCCATGTGGAGACGACAGTGATAGAAGGTGGAGCTCCAAACATTCAGTTATAAAATACGGAAGTCGTGGGAATGGGATGCAGGGCACTGTGACTGGGGTCCCCATAGTATTGTGTGTTTGCCAGTTGCTCAGAGTGTAGATCCCAGAAGTTCTTCGGTGAGCAGCATGCATGTGAACAAAGACATTCCGACATTAACCTAGAAATCCAATCAGAGCCGTGTCAACAGCAAACAATCTGACACATTTAGAAAACGTACCGAGCAGAACACACTTACTGATGGAATCGACATGCATACCACGCCCTTTTTTCTTTAAGCATTTAACAAATGGCCAACTGCAATTGCTGCAGAACTGAGGGAAATACAGTCTTTTTCTCACATTTATTTTCTGTATACTATTTCAGATGTAAACTGTTACCGGCCCTGTGTCTTAAAATCGATCTGGCTGACATCCTCTCCATAGCCTTCAGAAAACTGGCATACGGGATATTTAATGAATTCCTAAGAAATCACAGTTGGTTATAAAACAAAACATAACACATGTACCAAACATGTAAATCAGAAAGTGATACAGCTTTTTCTAAGAGCCGAACCAGTGTTTGCGTTAGTCAGGTTTCACGAGTTTGAATATGATAATAATGCATTGTTTTTTATGGTGCTGATCAGATGACTTTTGCAATTTTCCGGTGAACCCTCTGGAGGAAAGTGCCGTTTCTTCTTACCCACACTGACACTAATATTTAGTCTATAAATTCCTGAAAAATCAGCCCTGACACTACCAGCCTCCCTTGCGCCGACATAATCTCAAGGCGGCTCCCTAGTCATGCGCCTGCAGTCAGCCGCCCTCTGCTCCTGGACCGCCTCCGCAGCCTGCCTTTGTGTTTGTTTTAACCCTTACATTTGACGAGCAGGATGGCGAGAAAATAGCCTGGTGTCTAGCCAGGGCTTTGTAAGTTTGTTGCTGCCGCTGATCCGGCTTCGTGAATCACTGCTGTGGGATTTGGGAAGCTGGTGAGGGAAGATTAAAACGGCGGGTAGTGCAGTATTTTTCGCTTTAAACCTAAAAGATTTTTCCTTGTGCATTAAGTAGATGGACGCATTTCAAAGCCAAGTACGTGTGTAATTAAACAGGAAAGTGCCTATTTTATGTGCGCACCTGAAGGTCCAGACCACCACGTGTGCGCTTTGTCAGTCCACAGGAGATGCCAGCAAACGTGCTGAGCAGACAGGCAGATGTGAAAAGAAGGATTAGATGCTGGATGTGGGGCAGAATCTGTTGCCAAATGGGTGCTGCAGGCTCCTGCCTGCACAAACTGGGTCGTGTTATCTTTTCTTCCTTCTTTCACCCACGCAGAAGCGAGAACACACCCCTGGCAATCACAGCACGAGACTCTTACTCCTTAAGCTGGGCAGCTGTGGACCACCCAGGCTCACACACAGCACGGGGCCTGCTTAGATGTTTGGCTAGTGTGCCCAGGATTGACAGATCCTTTGGGATTGTATATAAACAAACAAACAAACAAACAAAAAATTGGAAAAGCAGAAAGCCACTTTTTCCCCACTTAGGACTCACTTTCAAACCCAGTGTTTTATTTTTGAGTTTTTGCAACATAAAATATGGTGCCGATTACTCTTGCATTTCTGCGTTTCTGGTTCTTTGGTTAGCTGCCTCTCGTACACATTTTGTCTGTCGTGAGCGTCCATGGCTTCCCTTTGCTTGTCGCCTTTCCTCCTCTTCTGCCCCCTCTGTCTTCCTTTGCATTTGCTCCTTCTGCCTCTTTGGACTTCTCTGGGTCACCATGACAGTTAGCCAGGCCAGCAGCTGAGACCAAGCGGCCTCTGGAAAGGTCTTCCTCACAGAGGGTCTTCCTTGGCCCCAGCCATTCTCTGGTCAGCTTGCTCTCTGGAGAACCGCCTTGACCTTCCCCACAGCCCTCATTATACCCTCAGTCCCGACCCTGACCCCAACAGCCCAGATCCTCATTCTGGAGTCTGCCCTGCCTCACCTGAGATCAGGTCTCCCGAATAAAACAGAATTTTCCTAAAGAATTATGTTGCTTCTCTCATATCGACAAATATGAGAAACTGCAGCCAACCCAATGGACCGCCGGAAGGATGAACTCCGACCAGTCCGTGTGGTAGAGGAGAAACAGCCCTGGACTCGCTCAGAACACCCACCTGCGCAGCAGCTGTGAGTTGTCAAAGAACAGGCCAGGTGAGCTTGGCACCTTTCAGAACCTCAGTATCCTCATATTAACTAGAAGACAGGATGGTTGCTTTAAGGTATTTATGAAAGTCATTTTCCAAACATTTTCATAAGTCTACAAATAGGAAATGTCCTCTATCATGTAAGGGGAGGTCAACACGGAAGGCATGCTAAAATCTTTAGGTTGGGATTTTGAGTATGTTTGGATTCAAATGCACCATGGCTCAGAAATAGCTTTGTACTGCCAGCAGATCTGGACATAAAATGTTATGCCTCGTAAATGTCAGTAATGTTGACTCCCTGAACAAGACAAGCCATCAAATTCTTAGACATACTCCCTCCACCGCCGCACCCCTTGTGGAGTGAATATCAGGAATTTAATGAAGCCTCTGAGTCTGATAAAGCAGCCAGCGAAACCTGCGCTGATAACGGGGCATGGGGTGGGGCACAGCCAGGGCAAGAGGGAGCCAGGCGGTGGGTGGGAATGCTGCAGATGGGGTCAAGTCTCAAGTGTGGGATGATGTTCTGCGTGTGGGGTCAACTCTATCCTGATATAGGTCTGTCTGTCTGTCTGTCTGCCTCTCCTTCTCCCCCTCCTCCTCCATCTGCATCCTCACTCTCTGACTCTCTAGGCAGCTGTGCCCAGGCACTGTGAGCACCTCAATGCAGTATCAGGCACACCCACTGGGGCGGCAGGGGCCAGAACACCGAGGGAATTCTGTCCCGGAACCAGAGATGTGAGAGAGGAGGACAGGAAGGCAGGTGACGCCACTTCTGCCTTGGTCTCTGCTCTGTATTAATGAGACCTGCTTCTTTTCCATTTTTAAGGACCCTGTGTTAAGAACGACCAATTCTTAGAAAGAGCTGAAATAAGCTGTCTTTAAACTTCTCACTATTGTTTACAGGGCATTTTAAAAATAGTTTTCCTGCTTACTTATCAGAATAATGTTGATGAACAAATTAGATTCCGTGCTATTGACCTGTGTGAGATGATGATGGTACATATTTCCCTGTGGACGTGCGCCAAGTAACAGCGAACCAGTTAAGATGCTGTTGGGGGGAAATCATGCGTAATTGCTTGGAAAAAGGTATCTCTGAATTTTAAAAGGGATATTTAATTTTTCTTGTAGTAGGTTGTTTTGCTAAAAGGCGAAAGTAAATGTATATCTGTATCCAAGTGAGAAAAAGACACTCTGTCTGAAGCTGCTTTGAAGTCTTTGTAGACTTCAGATTATGTAAACTTCTGACAAGTTTTGAGTGTTAGACTTTATTCTGTGCTTGCAAGTCTTTTCCCTTCCCCTTTCCTTTAAAGACCAGGAGACAAGAAGAAGGCCAGCGATGCTGGGTAGCCAGTGACTAAACACTGCAGGGTGCCAACATAAACTCAAACCCACAGCAGGCCTCCGCTGCAGCAAGTGGTGCTTGGTGCTTCCCATCTCCTGGGAGTAACGCTTGGAGGGGGCTCCTTTCCCTTTTCTTTTTTCTTCCCTCTGCACACACCACTGACGGTCCCCAGGAAGTGCTGAGCACAGTGTGGAGGTCATGGTAAATGACCCTGAAACGCTACCTATTGTTTGCCTCTGGCTTATTTTGGCATCCTTTGCACAGTGACTTACAGTATGTGTGAAAAAAAAAGCATCACAGATTCTGTCAGGCAAATGAGCCTTGGCTGTGTACCTAGGGCCTAGAAGACATCACAGAGGCACAGAACTCAGGCTGCAGCCACTGGAGGTCACGAGGAAAAGAAGATGAACATTCCGGTGCTCAGGCCCCATCCTGTTTAGATTTGGTTTGGCCTGGGTTTCTTTGGAATCTTCTGCTAGAGAACCAGTCTGTTTGCTCCAGCATTCATGACCTCTGAGGTCCAAGCCTAACCACAGTGGGATGGCAGGGTGGGTGCAAGAAGCAAATCGCATGTGAGATAAAGGGGCAAAGAGTTGTAGATTCTATCCAAGGGAAAGGACTGGGGTGTTTCAAACTTGTTTTTTAAGTTGTTAGAAAAGAGAAGTGACTGCCTTTCGGCAGGTACTTGCTACAGGAGTGTTGGGTAGAGCCCTCCCCCAGGTCCCCGCAGCCCCGTGGGGCACATTGGCTGTGGCTACCCTTTGAGTGCCCCATACCCATCTCCGGTTGCTCAGCATCACAAGTGAGGGCCCCGAGTATGGACAGCTCTTTGGGACCATGACGGTCCTGGAAAGGGCACAGCAATGGTATAGGTTATCTGTCTGTTCAAGTCCAGGTTCAGCTACTTCGAACCTGTGAGGTTGGGCAAGTTATTGAATCTCAGAAACTCAATATCATAATCCAAAAGCACAAACACTTCTGTTGCCTTTTTTTAAAAAATGAGAATGACTTGAGACAAAGTACACAAACCTCTCCTTATAAACACTGATCAACGTCTCTGCTGGTGCAAATTCATGATTTATGGAAAGCAGTCTTCTGCCCCTTTTAAAACAAAAAACTATGTTTAGAGAACCATGTAACTACCTTAAAATAAAATAATGGAAACATTGTTTAGACACATAAGTGAGTAGTGAAAAGACTAGTATTGTTATGGCCAAACCAAGACAAAAACAAGTATAGAATAGAGATTTTTTTCCTTTTTATTTATGAAATAAGAAAATGGAGAACAGAAGCCCGAGTCTGCCCTGGTAATGATACTTGGTAGTTCAAGGGAAATAAGACTCCCATTTAGCATCCTGTTGTACTTTGATCTATTTCTGTGCAAATGGACTTTGGGTTGGTTTTAGAATTTTTGTTGAAGATCAGCCCTTTTTTTTCCCGGCGATCTCGTGGAGTTGGGCAAATGTTGAAAGTGTGCATGAGAGGGTTGTTCTGGGGCAAGGCAGTGGTGGGATGGATGGTCCCTGAGACTCAGGTGGTGGCAATAGTAGTAATAACCATGGTGAGGATCAGAATTATAGTTGGCATTACTGGAGAAGTTACTGTGTGACACAGAAGATGTTAAGTACATTTTTCTGCATTTTCTTCTCTTTACTTTCCCAAGCAAATCTAGGCACTCGTTCTGATCCCTGTTTCACAGACGGGGAAACCAAAGTGCAGTTGAAAACGCTGTTAATTGACAGTGAGAGGCGGCCCGTGGAGCCCAGGTTTGCAGCGCGGAGCAGGAAGCAGTCATCTAGCGCCTCTGAGACGTGCCCTTAAAGCCTTCTGCTAACACCTTCACTGGGGTTAATGCGGATTTGCTCATCGTTTCTGCAGTTACAAATTGTTTGCCCACCTGGCATTCCTGGAATATTCCTTTACATCAGGGTTTCCCAACATCAACACTATGACATTTTGCAATGGATGATTCTCTCTTGGGGGTGGGGGTGGGGCTGCCCTGTGCATGATAAGATGATTAGCAGCATCCCTGGCCTCTACGCAATAGATACAAGTAAGCACTCCCCGAGTCTGACAACCAAAAACGTCCCAACCATTGCTCAATGGCTCTGGGGGGCACAGTAGCCCCTGGCTGAAAACCATTGCTTTAGAAAAGTCTTTAGAAAACCTTCTAAGATAATCACAAAAACACCACATACAGTGTAGTAGTAGAAATATCTTGTATTGCCTAGGTACTGGTCATCTAGGGTGGTTACAACATAAAATTTATGAACACGTGTGAATACTAATGACATTGGCCTTTCCAACTTACAACGATAACTCATCCCTCCTGAAATCATTGCTTCCAGAAGTTTTTCACGTGTCATATTTCTCCGAAGCACAGTCGCACTTGCACGTTGACTCTGACATATGAGTTATCGCCTCATGTGTGCATGGTCTACCAGTTTTCTGGGGCCACTATAATAAATGGCTGCAAACTCAGATGGCTTAAGACAGTAGAGATTTGCCAGGTCATAGTTTTGAAGACCAGAAGTCTGAAATCATGGGCCAGGCAGGCCCAGGGTCTGTCCCCAGCCTCTAGGGGAGGATCCCTTCTTGCCTCTACCTAGTTTGCTGGCACTGCCAGGCATTTCTTAGCTTGTAGATGCATCATTTCCATCTCTGTCTCTACAGTCATGCAGCATTTTCCCTGGGCCTGTGTCCACACTTTCCTCCTCTTACAAGACACCGATCACTGCGTTAAGGTCCACCCTCAGCCAGCAGGTCCTCATCATAACGTGATTGCATCTGTTAAGACCCCATTTCCAAATAAAGTCACATACATGGGTTAGCCTAGGGATTAGGACTTGAACATACAGTTTTGGAGGACCCGCTGTAACCCCTGACACAGGGCATATTCCCATACTAAATGGAACATATAAAGAATCCGTGCACTAACTATTTATTCTGTTTATTCCTCCAGATCCATCTTTATATTTCATGCTCCATTCTGGATGGCATCTGTGGGCTCCTTTGTTCTCAAACCTGCGATGAGGCGACACCGATGGCAGGCATCGAAACTGGGAGTCAGGAGGAACGTGTTCATGTGCTGGGCCACCCCCTGCCCTGGGGCTGTGGGCAGGTGGCATTCTCCTACCAGTTCCCATAGCTCCTGTCAGGTGGCTGTCCCCATACAGCTGCCCCCTCCAGGTCCCCTCCCCACTCGTCCTCAGCCCAGGGCGGCAACAAGTGGCTCTGCTGTTTCTGTCCCTGACCACGCCTGCTGGCTTTCTCAAGCCTGTCCACCCTCGTTACACTCACCTCCGGAGCCCGCGGGAGGTACCCTCCACCAGAGTACCATCCCTGCCAGAGTGTGACTGGCCACAACACTAAACACAGCATTAGTTTGTTTAGATATAAAGTCTGTGTCTGCTTCTTGGAATTATAGACAAAAGCTCTGTTTCAAATTCATTTCCCCGCCTCTTACAGTACATGAGAGGGTAAAATTTCTGGCAGGTTGGCTCTGGACCCTTTGAGATGAGGATGTGCAATGTTCTCCTATTGGGTGCTTTGGCCTGACTGTATGCAAGGAGCAGTGGCTTTTGTGGGGGAACAGCCTCCTCTTTCAGGAGTGGGTCATGATAGCACTGTCCCTCTGTTTTGCTTATGAAATCTCCTTTGCCTTTGGCTGCAGCAGAGCACAGGTGAGGAAAACTGGTCTCTTAGTATTTGGAACCATACCACTGAGAGCTTATAAATCATTCATCAAAATGGCAAAGAATTGCATTTCTGGGTTAACCCATAGCAGCTGGAGCCAAGTTCAGTGCCAGGAAGCAGCTCCCTATGGAGGGCAACACAGTGTCAGAACCTGGGCTCCGTGGCTCCCTTCCTCCCTCTGTTCTTCCTTCTGTAAATGGACATTGTTCCTTGGGTACCAGGTCTGGGTTACATCCGACCCCACCCATTGGAGCCTTTTGGGAAAAGTGTTGGCGGGTGTGGAAGAATGCCAATCTTGTTGATAGTAAAGGCAGCACATAGTAAACCTCACTTTCTTCTTTCTTTGTTTGCTACTCATTTTTTCTAATTTTAAAGGCAAGTGAAAGAGGGTGTGGGGGCTGGGCTTGGAGAGGGGCCTTTGGAAGAGGAGAGAAAACACTGGGTCTCAGAGAAAGGAGGGCAGAGTTGTGGGGTGCGGTGTGTTTGTAGCCTTGTTGGCTTGTGGAAGATTTAATTGCAGACATGTGGCTTGGAGGCAGTGTCCAGGTTCCTGGGGCCTTTGAGCACACCCTCCCTCACCCTGCTTTCATGTCTGTTTGGCTCTGTGGAAGTCATGGTGCCTGCACTGGGCCTGGGGGAAAAGAAGCAAGCACTGGCTGTGAAGACTCAAGGGAAACCCTTCCTTCCTGGTCGATCAGCCAGCTCAGCAGGGCAGGACAGGGAGTAGAGCTTGTGGGAAGGCCTCCTGGCTGGAGCCAGGCTGCCTCCCTCTGGGCTGCAGGCAGGAAGAAGGACCAAGGAGGCTGACAACAGGTTTCATGAACACAGGCCTCTGGGCGCCTGGAAGCAGCAAAGGCGTTAGGGGAGATGGAATCTCACTCGATCACATCAGAGTATTGTCTGTTCTTAAAAAAAAGTCTTTGAAGCCCTCATTAGATCCTGATAAACATGTCGTAAGTTAAAATACATTTAAATGCACCTAACCTGTCAGACATCATGCTTCGCCTTGCCTGCCTTTCAACGTGCTCAGGACACTCACACTGACTTACTGTTGGGCGATTATCTTGAGTTTCATCTCGAGAGTAATTGCCTTTTTCTTTTCGCCAGAAGCAGGAGACACAGATGAATGTTTTGTAGATATGACAGGATGTGAAAACACAATGTGCAAAAATGTGCTGGCAGCACAGTCTGTTGGAGAGAGCGGGCTGTTTACCACTGTGGCCGGCGGTGTGCTGGGAGTCGGGGCTCGCTGCCGCTGCGCAGTGTCTCCAGGGCGTATTGTACTGCATGTGCCTAGCTCAGGAGAGATCAATATTCCAAATCTGAAGAACAGTTCCTACTGAATCCATGTAACTTTCGTACCATTGAAAGCTGACAAACTGTAAATCAAACTCTCGTAAGCTGGGAGCCAACGGTATCAGTCACCCTCGAGGCTGAATTTAATAAATCAACCAACCCCATCTATGTAACAAAGTCTCGATAAAATCTCTGAGCAATAAGCTTGAGCGAGCTTCCCTGGTGGACAAAACTCTGTATGTATCGTCACACACCGATGTTAAGAAGGTAACATCTCTCCTAAGGACAGCAGAGGTTTCATATTGGAAATCCCTTCTGACTCTGCTCCATGCATCAATTTCCTTACTGATTTTAATTTGTCTTTGTCCTGTAATAAACTACAACCATGAGTATAACTGTCTTCAGCGAGTTCTGTGAGTACTTCTCAAAAGTTGTTATCCTTGAGGTTAGTTTGGGGAACCCCTCAAACTTGAGTTGGTGTTAGAAGTGAGGGGGGATGTCTTGTGTGAATTTTCCCCTATCACTTTGCTGTTGGACTCGAAGTCTTCGCACTCAGTATCAGAAGTCTCAAGCAGACTTGGCAGCCAGCAGGATTGTGCCCTTGAACTTCACAGTAGCCTACCTCCATGTAAGTAACCTGTTCAAAGCAACCAGAGACAGAGACACAAGTGAATTTAAATGCTATAACATGACTACATATAACTTCGTACATATATAACACAAAATGCTGTGAATCACTTACTATGATATACCCTAACAGGAAAATACTGACTAGTGCAGAAGTTGCCAGAGCATCTTGCAGTAGGAACAATGGGCATCATAGCATCCAGAAAGTGAGAGGAAGCTGGGAGAAGTCAGGTCACCAGGCAAGGAAGCAACAGGACTGAGAAGGAATAACTGAGAGCCCTGGCTGCTGTGGCTCAGTGGATTGAGCGCTGGCCTGAGAGACGAGAGGAATGCCTGAGAGATCCTGGAATTGATCAGGTGGCACATGGGCCAGGGGCCAGGGTGGTAGTGACTGACAGGTCTTAACCTTATTCGTCTTTAGGCAGACCCTTAGCTGTACTGAGATAGTATTTCCACCCATCAAAAGCAGGCAGAGGGAGCAAAACTCTTCATCCAAGAGCTCTTGAGCCCACGTCTAGCAGTCAGAGACTCCAGCTTTAGTTGTTTGTTTGTTTTTTTTTAATTCCTCACCTGAGGACATTTTGGGGGAGGGCAGAGAGAGAAATATCTGTGCGAGAGAGAAACATTGATTGGTTGCCTCCTGTATGTGCCTGACTGGGAATCGAACCCACAACCTTTTGGTATCTGAGACAATGCTCCAACCAACTGGGCCACATTGGATGAAGCCACTAGCTTTAGATTTTAAGTCACATTTCCACAGGCTTCTGGCCTACACTAAAGCAGTGGGATGCGTTATGAGATTCAAGTATCACACTGACTTTTTCTCTAGAGATTCTAAATTGTTGCTGTTTCCCTGCAGAGATTTCAAAATCCCAGAAAAAAAAGCACAGCTGCAGTAGCAGCAGTGTGTTCCCCTTGAAGCTAATGCGAGATGTTTTATAGCACAGCGACGCAACGACCCAGGACAAGTTTCATACTGCCCAGGGCCCAGGAGCCCCGGGAGGATTGTGTTCAGTCACGCCACCTCTTGTTTTCAAAGAGAGCAATGCGCATAATCCTCCAGAAAGTCTGCTCTAATGTTCTGCTGAAATCCCAGGTTTATTCCAAAAGGCACCAGTGGAACCACTTTGGCTCCCTTGAGCAGTCCATTCAGTCCGACAGCATGGCTCAGTTAAAAGCAAGCATTGAACGAGTTACTTGACTGCATTATCGGGTAGAGAGCATCTTAAGGCAACCGGGGAGGCTGGGTGTGCAGCCACGGCGCCTAGGGAAGTGAGGGGGAGAGCGGGTCTCTGGGGCCCCCATGTACTGGCTGCTTCCTGACGTTTTTATCCACACACCCGCCTGTGCCAGTCCTCTAAATGTGCCCACCATAGAGATGACACACTGAGGCTTGGGGAGAGGAAACAACTTGCCAAAGTTATTTTAAAAAAGCAGAGACAGCACTGAAACGCAGACCTTTCTGTTAAGTCTTGATCTTCGCACAATTCCACACTGCCTGCCCGTAAGAAATGTAATTCAGAAATATGTCACACCATTGGGGCATCCCAGGGAACTATTAACTTAGGGATCTAAGTAAGAAATTCTAAAGTGTGATCTAATTTCCATCTCTGATTTATGGGATATATAAATATGTATATTTATGGGATATAAATATCCTTTAAATATATATAAATACACAAAATGTATATATGTGTATGTACATGTGTACATATATATATATAATATGTGTGTATATAATACATATATATTTCCCCCTTGTCTGAATTTGTAGAATTCAAATAAGTTTAACATATTGATATATTCACTAAACATAACTTGTCCAGTAATTTCTTCTCCTTTTTGTAAGAGAGACTGATTACAATTTATAAATTGCGATGAAGAATTAGTTCACTTACATTTCCTTTGTACATTGTAGAGTTTATGCCCAGAATTGTGTTGCATTATCTGTCACCTCTGTATCAATACACATTATAGTGTGCTCAGTGTTTTGTCTGAAGCAGTTCCTGCTCTAGGATATTGTGTTACGTTTTAATAACTGGCAACCTAGGGTGGCAGCACATCATTCTGCCATCTAGACCTGAACGAAGGTAGAGTTCACCCCTCCGGCCTCATTTCTCAACCTTACCCAAAACTTTCTTTCCCTTATAGGTACCTAATGTACCTCGTACTTTCTCTGGACTACAAAAGGATGCCCTTCCCTTGAAAGACTGAAACTTCAGTCACACAACTATTCATTGTCTGTCCCAGGTGCCAAGAAGACAACACTGAACCAACGGACCCGAGTCCTGGCCTCGCGGAGCTTCTGTTCCAGCAGGGTCCTGCCCCCTCAAGCTCCTCTTGCTGTGTCCTTGTATCTTAGCTGGTTGTGAGGCAGTTCGGTGGTCAGATTACAGAATGCCCAGGTTAGATGTGAGTGATTCACAGGAAATCTTCGCTTTACAAAAACAACCATTAATGTAAACATTTCTTTGACTGATGAATAACATCTAAGAGATACATACTCTTAGTCTTTCTTTCTCCTTTCTACCCCCTGTGAGAGGGGTTCTTGTCACTTGTTATTAGAGAGACAATAAGTTTTACAGGGGCGTTTAAAATTAAACTGTCACATGGCAAATTCTAGAATTAAAGGCTATTTCAAGTTTTTCCGTTTTCCTTCTTTATGTGTACATTATATGTTTCATGTGGACATCACTGGGATAGAGATGGTGGCTCACGCTCTCACAGCCATCACGTGAGCAAGCAGGGTCTCCAACTCAGCCTAAGTTGGTTCTTAGACTGTGGTTAATTCTCTAAACGCTGGCTACTTTTCCACACAGCTGTACATAGTTTTCACACAGTGGTGACTATTGATTTAAAAACCTGAATCGTAGTGCTGTCTTGTTTTCAAGCTTGCAATGACAAGAGAGAAAAATGCAAAAGAGATTTCAATCTCAGTGTCCGTCTGAAATGGAGACAATCTAATAGGGGTTTACATCCAGTTAAAATATATCTCTGTGGTCACATTAAGACCTTTTTAAAATTCTCACGTGAGGACATGATACTTGATCTTTAGAGAAAGGGGAATGAAGGGGGGAGAAAGGGAGAGAAAAAGGAAGAGAAACATCAATGTGTGAGAAAAACATCAACTGGTTGCCTCTCGTACGTGCCCTGATTGGGGACCAAACCCACAACTGAGGCATGTGCTCTTACTGGGAATTGAATCTGTGACCCTTCAGTTTACAGGATAATGCTCCAACCAACAGAGCCACACCAGCCAGGGGCTATATATTAAGATCTGTTACACTTCTTGCTAACTGCATTTCAACAGCATACAAGTCAAACAGCAAGTCAGACAGGACTGTGGCTGCTGCTTGGAGCAGAGAGCTCCAGATAACTTGATAACTTCTCTGGTTGTGTTACATTTGGTAAAACAAACAAACAACCCCCTCCCACGTTGCCCGTGGACTCTGCTGCTTTAACTTTTTCCTGGGTTAGATATCCAGAGGTAGTTTGGCAGGCAGATCCTGTGAGGTCAACCACAAACCTGTAAGATTTCAAAGAAAGAAAGCTAAAGCCTTTTGGACAACTTAGTAAATGACTATCAGTTGGTTTTTGTATATATCTGTGCTCTTCTAATCTTATTAAGAAATGAAACAGCCTCTCTAAGACTGCTGTTGGCAAATTTGAAAATAACCAGTGGACGAGGTTAAGTGAGCAGAGGTATTTTTTTTCTTCCTGCAGTGGTACTGGAATCTCTTACTGTCCTTTATTGCGTCGGGACGTTGCTAGTAGATTATCAACTTCATCCTAGGATCTGTTGCTAAATGGTCTCACTGAAGAACGCTGTGCTGACTTGCCTACAGAACTGCGTTGAAAAAGGAATGGGGGCAACACATCCAGCTTTTCTCAGGTGGGGATGACCCATCCAACCGCGGGAGAAACGGCACAATTTCGGCCGTAGCCTGGGATTGGCGCCCTACAGCGCTGCTTTCCCACCCACTGACGTGCGGATCGACACTGTGCGGCTCTGCTGTCTGCCGGCGCTCCAAGCTGATGGACTAACTGCTTAAAGCCAGACTGTGAAGGATGCACTATACTTGTATAGTTTAGTATTCTGGTCAAGTAAAATTTACGATAAAGTATTATGTTCTTGATATGTAACTGAACTGTGTAATAATTAAGCATAAGTAGTAACCGGTTTCCATAAATGACAAAATTTGTGTTAATTTACTGAGAAACTCCATTTTTACTTTTCTACTCTTTTTTGTTAATATTTACTGTTTTAATAATTAGTCTCACATTTCCTACTTGGTCTAACATATGTAATGTTTTAGCATCATTATCTTAATTGTAATGCTCATCATCATCAAAACACAACTGATTCCCTGGCTGGTGTGGCTCAGTGGATTGAGCACAGGCTGTGAACCAAAGTGTCGCTGGTTCGATTCCCAGTTAGGGCACATGCCTGGGTTGTGGGCCATGTCCCCAGTAGGGGTATACTGGGGGTGCGTGCATAAGAAGCAACCACACATTGATATTTCTCTCCCTTTCTCCTTTCCTTCCCCTCTCTCTAAATAAATATAATCTTTTTTAAAATTTTTTATTGATTATGCTGTTATAGTTGTCCCATTTCCCCCTCAATCCCCTCCCCCTGCCCACCCCCTCCCACCCACATTCCCCCCCTTTAGTTCATGTCCATGTGTCATAAATTCTTTAGCTTCTACATTTCCCCTACTATTCTTGCCCTCCCCCTGTCTATTTTCTACCTATTGTCTATGTTACTTATTCTCTATGTCTTTTCCCCCCTCCCTCCTCCCACTTCCCTGTTGCTAACCATCCATGTGATCTCTATTTCTGTGGTTCTGTTCCTGTTCTAGTTGTTTGCTTAGTTTGCTTTTGTTTTAGGCATGGTTGTTACTAACTGTGAGTTTGAAGTCTTTTTTTATTGTTCATATTTTTAATCTTCATTTTCTTGGGTAAGTCCCTTTAACATTTCATACAATAAGGGCTTGGTGATGATGAATTCCTTTAACTTGGCCTTGTCTGAGAAGCACTTTATCTGCCCTCCCATTCTAAATGAAAGCTTTGCTGGATAGAGCAATCTGGGATGTAGGTCCTTGCCTTTCATGACTTGGAATACTTCTTTCCAGCCCCTTCTTGCCTGTAAGGTCTCTTTCGAGAAATCAGCTGACATTCTGATGGGAACTCCTTTGTTGGTAACTGTTCCCTTGTCTCTTGCTGCTTTTAGGATTCTCTTCTTCATTTTTACCTTGGCTAATGTAATTATGATGTGCCTTGGTGTGTTCCTCCTTGGGTCCAACCTCTTTGGGACTCTCTGAGCTTCCTGGACTTCCTGGAAGTCTATTTCCCTTGCCAGATTGGGGAAGTTCTCCTTCATTACGTATTCAAATACGTGTTCCATTTGTTGCTCTTCCTCTTCCCCTTCTGGTACCCCTATAATTCGGATGTTGGAACGTTTAAAGATGTCCTGGAGGTCCCTAAGCTTCTCCTCATTTTTTTGACTTCTTGTTTCTTCATTCTTTTCTGTTTGGTTGTTCCTTTTTTTCTTCTGGTCCACTCCATTGATTTGAGTCCCAGTTTTCTTCCCCTCACTATTGTTTCCCTGTGCGTTTTCCTTCATTTCTCTTATTGTAGCCTGCATTTGTTCATCTAATTTCTGACCAAAGTCAACCAATTCTGTGAGCATCCTGATCACCAGTGCTTTGAACTGTGCATCTGATAAATTGGCTATCTCTTGGTCACTTAAAAAAATTGGTTCTGGGGCTTTTAATTCTGTTTGAGCCATCTTTTTTTATTCTTTATTTTCCTTTGGTCTGGTTGCAGGTGTTACATAAGGGTAGTGGAGCCTTAGGTGTTCATGGGGTGGGGCACCCCAGTCACTGGGTTGTGACGTTGTATGTGTGGGCGGGGTCTGAGAGGGAACAATGGCACTTGCTTTGTTTTCTCTAGGACTCCAGTCCCTCTGCTGCCTCTCACAAGCAAACTGGGCCCCCCTGGTGCTGGCTCCCGGGTGGGTGGGCCCGTGCACTTTCTCAGACTCTGTGGGTTTCCCTGAGAAGTCTCCTGTGAGGCTGAGAGAATCTCCCAGCCTCAGCTCCCACAGGTGTTTTCAGTGGGTGCTCTTAGGCTTTGTTTCCCTGTGGCACTGGGGCCCTGGGTTGCGCAGTCTGTGTTGCTGCCCATTTTCGCTTAGTTTGCGCATGAACGTGTAGCTGTGGCCAGCCAGCTGCCTTGCACGCCTCACTGGGTCTGCTTGTTGCCTCCTGTTCCCAGGGTCTGCCACTGGGTCCGTCAGCCGCCCCTGCACTTCTGGGGTTCCCCAACTGCCGGGGTTCCCCAACTGCCGTCTACACCCTGCGCGCCCACCAGCCACCGCTCTTTCCTGCCGGGACCTCTCACCCCTCTCCGTAGGTCTCTGACTCCGCCCCTCCTTACCGGTCTGGTTGTACGGTATTCAGACTTCAATTCGGTTCATTTCTCTCTGTTCTGGTTGTTTCTTATTTCTCAATTTTTGTTGTCCTTAGTTTTGGTTGCGTGAGGAGACACACTGCGACCACCTATGCCTCTATCTTGGCCGGAAGTCCCTAAATAAATGTAATCTTAACACAAATGACACACACAAAGGACAGATATTCTGAATTTTATATTATCAGATATAGATTGTCAAATAAAAAAAATGACAACACACAACATAATAGCCCTCCACTGTGAATAAATGAAAATTGTACCTATTTTTTTGTCAGATTGGCAAAAAATATATTTTTTGGTGTAGCACAGAATTTTAGTAATTAGTTTATGGGTGCCATGAGATAAAAAAGTTGGAAACCACTGCCCTGTAGTCTGCATTGCCATCTTATTGATAAATACAGGGAAAGGTGAGATAAAGATGGCCTGTAATTGCATCCTTTGGGGTAAGCATGATGCAGAGTCCTTTGGTGACATGGAAAACAGAAGACATCATGCAAAGGCAGCCACCACATGTGACCTTCAAAAAATCAAGCTTTTCTTTCAAAATTGGAAGGCTTCGTAGCTTTCTCCTCTCGCTAGCACCGAGGTTTCAGCAGCAGAGCAGTGGTACTGGACAGTGGAGGAAAGAGGCAGGACCTCTGCAGCTCAGCCATGTGGTTCAGGGTTCTCAGATGCGTAAGGAGGATGGAAGTGTTCGGGAGGCTGCAAAGCTCTGCGAAAGTTAGTGTATCTCAGGGAAGTGGGGAGAAGCTAAGGAGTCGGGAAGCACTGTACTGAAGTTCCTGTTCTGCTGAACACCTTGCTGAGTGGCACAAGGCCCTGAGCACCCTCTGCGTGGTCAGGCCTTGTCTTCACAGAGTGGCTGCCTTGAAGCCACTCTCTCTCGTCCTCAGTTCAGTTCTAGAATGCGCCAGCCTCCTTCCCACCTGAGGACACCTGGTGTTGTTGTTTCCTGGGGCTGGAATCCCTTTCCCTCCCTTTCCTCACTGGCCACGCTGGCCTCTGCAGCGTGGTTTCTCCTCACCCATCAACCTCCATCCTTCTGTTAACTTTCTCAGAGATGCCAGGTGGGGCACAACATGGAGGCATTTCATACATATTTATAGAATGAGTGAATGATTTGTTGTGGCTGAAAGAGGTAAGGTATCTGAAGGATATGACAGAATGTCTGATGAGCGGTAGGGGCTCCTGAGTTACTGGTTTCCTCATCTAATGTTTGGAGTGATTCTGAATCAGCCTTCGACCACACAGAACACATCAGCCTTGGTTGTAATCCCAACAGCATCCATGAACCACGCAAACGTTTCACCATACATACTATGTTTTAAAAGAAACCCATCAGAGAGAGAATGAGAGCAGTGTTTACTATCTTTTAAAGAGATGTCTCTTTAAAAGATAGTATTATGTTGCTTGAAGTTCTCTGAGATTCTTTTGTAGCCTGATGGCTTTGTTTAATTTTGAAAAGTTGCTGACTATTATATTGTCAAATAATTCTTCTGCCCTAATTTTTTTGGTTCCTCTTCTAGTATTCCAATGACCTGTTTTTTTAGACCATTTAATATTATCTCAAAAACCTTAGAAGCTCTTTTCCTTTCAACTTGCTCTTTTTCTTCATTTTGTTTCAGTTTGGATCATTTTTACTGACCTGTCTTCAAGTTTGTTTTTTTTTCCTCTGTAATGCCCAGCCGTTTGAAGTAGTTCTTCATCTTCGGGATAGTGTTTTCCACTTAATGCATTTTTAAGGCATTTCTGTCCCTCTGCTGAAATCCCTCATCTGCCTACATATATTGTCCACCATTTCCACTAGATCATTTAAAAGTAGCAGCTATTCTGAAGTGTCAGCCAGATAATGCCAACAGCTTAGCCCATTTATGGGTGCGACTCTGCTGGATCTTCATCTCTTGACAATGTCGCTATTTTGTATCTTGACAATTGGTCATATGTTTTTTGATGTTCTATAATTTTGTTATTGGATGCTGGAAGTTACGTGTAAAGGCAGCAGTCGAGATGGAGGTGAATCATCTTATGCCTGGAAACGGGAATGCCTCTTCTTCTGTGAAGCCATTAGTGCGTAGGTGTGAGGAGAAGGCAAATGCGTCTGTCGTTAGCTGGGTTTGGGCTTTATCGGTGCTTCAGTGCGTCCAAGTCACTAAATTCCTTTAGAGGGGCGCTGCTGCTGCCTTGTGCTTGGGTGAGACCCAGAGCGCCAGACTTTCTCTCACTATCTGATTTCAGCAGCTTTGCATGACTCGGCCATGAAGGGGGTCTGTTTTCCCATGTTCTCTGCCAATAGTAGATGACCATTCTTTGGTGTTTGGTGTAAGACTTGTAGAGGGAGAGGAAGGTTTCTTGGTTTTTCTGCTCTAGCTTGTTGGAATGCTCTATATGCCTAAATTAAGGGATAGGAAAATTCTGAAATTTCTTATTCTCTTCACTGGCAAAATCCT
>PVIA01002761.1:0-177500 GCA_004024845.1 Tonatia bakeri
AGTTCTCCCAATTTCCATCAGCTGCCCCGTCCTATTTCCCTGAATCTCATCTGTGGTCTGAAATCTCTTCTCTTTCAAAGGTGATTTTAGTTTTGAGAAAAGCCAGAAGTCACAGGGCACTAAATCTGGGCTGTAGGGGGGCTGAGTCACCTGGGTGATTTGATGTTTCACCAAAAGACTCTACATGAGATGTGGTGCATGAGAAAGTGCATTGTCATGACGAAGCTGCCAATCACCAGTTGCCCATGGCTGTGGCCTTCTGAGCCATTCAAACAGTTTCTGGTGGAGGAATGTTTAAGCTTAACACAAAGTTTGATGCAGATTCATTGCTCTACTTGCTCATTCATTTTGAATGTGGCAGCCACACAGTACACATGCTCACTCAATGGTATCTACCACCCCCACTGACTAGTACAGTGATGTTGTCATTGTTCACACATGTGCATTCCAGTCTACTCTCCTTGGCTTCCAGGTTATGTCGATGTCACACAAACTGTTCTCGTTACATTAACAATGGCTGGACTTTTTCTGAACATAACTCATATTTTGAGCCCGGGCTCTGTGGCTTGGTTGGTTGGAGCTGGTTCAATTCCCAGTCAGGGTACATGCTTGGGTTGTGGTTTCAGTCCCTGGTTGGGAGTGAGTATGAGAGGCAAGTGATAGATGTTTCTCACATCAATATTTCTCTGTTTCTGTCTCTCATACATGCGCACCTCCTTCCCAACTCTAAAATCAACAAAAACATGCCCTTGGGTGAGGATTAGAAATATTTTTGAAAACATATTCTAATAAGTGCTCAGCAGTTTAAAAAAGGTGTGTATGTTGGGGGTAGATCTCCTTGGAAATATCAATAAGACTTGCTAAGTCTCAGCTTCGTCAGGGCTAGAACGTACTGTAGCCCATTTATTGTTGGTGCCTGCTCATCGGTCTGCAAGTCAAAGCCAACATGTATTTTTATATTGGCATCATCTCTCATTTGGATGATGGAGAATGTCCTGGGTTCTGTGTAGAGCAGTTACTCACACTTGGATAATGCTTTTCTAATTAGGTATGCCCCTCACCTGAAATCATGTAAGTCTCACTCCAGTCCTGTAAGTACTATTGCTATCTCTAATTTGGAGATGCAGATGCTTAAGGTTGACAGATATTTTAGTAAGTTTAGTAAGTAGGTGAGTCAGATTGAGATCTTCTGGTTCCATATCTTTGTGCACACTGTGTGCACCTCTTCTTTCCGTGCGTTCAGGCTCAGTGTTTAAAGGGGTAGGGCGGGGCAGTCTTGAACCCCATTTAAACCCTGCTGCTGTCACTAGTCAGAATCCTCTATACTCTTTACTGTGGGAAATTTGCAAGACCCATATCACCAAAAAGGGACCCCTTGGCATTCAAATTCATTCATACAACGTGTTTGATCACCACTATGTACCAAACTCTATTCTACATGTGAGGATACAGCAGTGAACAGGAAGGAAAAGTTCAGTCCCTCCTCTTAGGTGGGGAAATTAGAATATAGATGTTCAAAAAAGAATATACTTTTCTATAATTATAAGTGTTATGGAAAAAGCAGAGCAAGGGAATGTGGTAGGGAGTGGTAATGGGCAGTGAGTTGAAGGCTGTGGTTTAGGTCGTGTGGGAGGTAGTTTGAGTAGGGTGTCCATTGTCAGCCTGCATATGTTCTATAAGTTCTTTGCTGGCCAACATATGGATGTAGCCTATGTATTGCATGAGATTTTTCATAAGGAATGGTTTTCATTATGTAGAGTAAAAAAAAAAATTAAGACAGAAGTTAAGGTCCTTGGTCAGGGTCACACAGATGATATGTGTGCATTTAGGGCCAGGGTCTAGGTCTTCTAACTCCCACAACTGGGTTCCTATCATCACACCAAACAGTGTTGGTCTGGAAGAGTCCTGCATGCTTGTCACAGCAGCATGGCCAGTCCTTCCTAAGTTATTCCAAAGGCCAGGGAAACCCCAGCAGGGAGGCAATTACAGTGTTTTTGATAGCTCAGAGCCACAGTGCCTGACAGCACGCTCACCCTGAGCATGCTAGTATGCACGTGGCTGTCACAAGCTTCCAGATCATCGGTAAGAAAAGAAGGAATCAAGCAGATGTTAGCCATTGCTGTAGAAACTGCACATGTGTGTGGCAATTGGGCATGGATTTTCAAGGACTCTGAGGACCTCTGTGCTGTGGTGATTCTTTGTGGAAAATTATAGACAAAGGGCTTGGCAAGACTGGTGGTTCTCAGGCCACAGGTACCATGGAAACCCAGCCAGGTCAGCTTAGACCAAAACAGTCATTTGGTCCAGTTCCCAAGAGTTCACCTCTCTGTCTCTATTTCAGAGACCTGGAGACACAAGCCAGCCTCCCACAAAGCCATTCAGCCACGTGTGCTAGACCTGGGCCACTTGCATAGCCTGTTGTTTCAGCTCGTTTCGTCATTTTTGGCTCTAGACGTGGAAAAGTAATTTCAGATCATTGCAACAGCAAAACGTTTTGCTTTCTCACCATAGGAAAGGATGCATGTTCGCTGCAGACAAGTTAGAAATTATTGAAGTATACAAAGAAGAAAGTTACAGTGCTCAATTTAATCTGATCACCTGACAATATTCATTAGTAAATGGAAAGTAAAGCCCTGGTCTATTTTTTGTGATTTAAAATACTTTTACAAATAAAAAACTGGGTAGTATTGTAAATTCCTTTGTAACTGGCTAATTTTTATTTTTTAAATTCAATGATACTATAATTTGAATTTTTATTGACTGCTTACTACATCTCAGCTACAAAAATTCTGTGAAACAGCTGCTACAATTCCAGGTTTGCATGTGAAGAAACAAGGGTTCTGAGACTGTTTATTCTTCTTCTCCATTGTTTTATTAGATAACCTCACTCCTGGTCAGATCTCACAGTTTATTTTTAAGCTCTAGTTTAATATTTTATTATTAGCCTGATCTTTTCTCTCAGCTTTAGACTTTTATATCCAGTTGTCCACTGACATCTCAGTTTGGATCTCAGAAGTGCCTAGGCCCTCGTCAGGTGGTCAGCTGGGTGGAGCATCGTCCATACACCAAAAGGCTGCAGGTGTGATTTGTGGTCAGGGCATATGCCTAGGTTGTGGGTTCAATTCCCCAGTCTAGACGTGCACAGGAGGCAACTGATTGATGTTACCCTCTCATATTGATGTTTCTCTCTCTCTAAAAAAAATCAGTAAACATATCCTCTAGCTAGGATTAAAAAAAAAAGTGCCTAGGATCCAACCCATGCAAAATCAGGCAGAGGTACTCTGCACTGTGAGGTACAGAGGCCTACCGCTTTGTCATCACAGATGTGGTCTAGGCTGCCCTCCCCGCTGGTCTCCAGCAATACGCTTTTGACCTTCTTGAATTTATTCTCTGCAGCAGCCAAAGGATATTTTCAAAATGCAAATGAGATTATGCTGCCACCAGCTTATAGCACTTGATTGACTTTCCTCTACTCTTCAGGTACAGACCAGATCCTTAACATGACCTCCAAAACCAGTGTGATCTGTTCCCAGCATGCTCCCCACGCTCTGCACCCCAGCCACACAGATGCTCTTCCAGTTCATTTAAGTTCATTTAAACTTCGACAGGGTGTTTGCCCTTGCTTTTCTTTCCGACTGAAATGCTCTTCCCACCACCCTTTACTTGGATAGTTTCTACCTTCTCTTTAGATGTCAGGCTCATCACTGCATGTTCATGTATGGCTTTCTTGATCCTCTATGACCAAGCTGGTTTCCTATATTATTCACTGTCTTAACACCATGCTTCTCTTCTTTGTAGCACTATCACAGTTATAAACTTATACCTATTTGTATGATTCTTTCACTAAAGACTGTAATGCCTTTAGACTGTAAGCTTCCCGAGGGCAAGAACGATACCCGTTTGTGTCTATTATTGTATCTTTACTGCCTAGAGCCCTGCATGGCACTTATTAGTTAAGAAATGTGTGTCAGATGAATGAGCTGTGTGACTTGTATAGATTTACCTATCTGAAACGGCTGAGCCAAAATGGAACCGAGTACTCTTCCTAGTACATCATGACATCAAGAAGGCATAAAGTATTAAACACATTTATATAAAATGTTTGATAGTATCCTCCAACATTCCTGACCACTTCCAAAATCTCTGGTCTACTTCTGTATACTCTGACAAGCCTCCCTAAAAACACAAAGGGAAGGATTTTTATTGCAGAAGAGAATTTAATAGTTATGACATTAACTATGCATCTTGAAGTAAACTTATCCTTTGATTACTATCTAAGCCTTGGGTTAGACACTGGGGAGAAAAGCAAAGAAGACGGCATGGCTCCAGGACAAAATAGAGAGAGGCACGAGGGCAGAAGCGAAGTGACAGTGGTGACAACAAGGTTGCACACAGTTGGTGGTGGTGTGGACAAAGAGGAGATGGGAACCATGGAATATTTGGCTGGAAGAGACCCCAGGGATCCTCTAACTGAGCCCTCTCACTTTATAGATTTCCATGTTGTGGCCATGTTCACACATTTGTCTGCTGGAAGCTCCAGGACTAGACTCTATACACCTCCCAAATTCTTTTATGTTAGCCCATTTCTAAGTGCTAATTGAATGTTCACTGTACATTATAAACTCCCATATATTTAGTGTGGGAAATATAGGAAAGGAATTTAAAAGTTAGTGAGTTCATAATAACAACAACAAAAATAATGATAGTAATAATGATAGCATTTGGGGTTCATAAAATGCCCTAATGTTTGCAAATTACTTTTGCATACTTCCTACTATGCAGTCCTCACAAAGCCATGGAGGGAGACTGAGCATGGCTGTCACATGCTATACAGGAAGGGAGATTACATAACCTGTCCAAAGCATAGGCGGGCCACTGAATGTCAGCGCTTAGCCTCAAGTTCAGATTCTCAGTTTCCAAGTTTGGTGATGTTTCCTTAGCCTCTTGTCACTGTGTTAAGTATAAAAACTTATGTTTTCCAATATCTGTATGAAGTTTCTCACAGAGGTGGAGGCTCACCTTCCAAGTTTAATAGTATATTGGAAATAATGCAGAACCTGACCTCTCCTAGGCTCAGCCCTTTCCTCTCTCCATATCAGGCTAGTTGCCAGACCTCATGGAGTGATTCTGTGCCAAGTTCAGCAGGGAGCATTGGATTAAGATTCTCATGTTGACAGCAATTTTGTCTTGTGAAGATGCATCAGGCCTGCTTTATGCATTCCTTTCACACCTGGGAGGATCAGAATATATTTCTGTTTGCAAACATGTACACCTCATACAGCATAAAAAACGGAAATGTGGTTTCTTTGAATATAATTCACTGTTACCCTTCCATTTCAATCATTTGCAAGCTTTGAATGTATTTTTCTTTCCAGAGTCCATGGAAAAGTGTTTGTTTTTCCCTCTATTTTAACCAGCTGGTGGCCAACATTTTCTTTCCTTCTCTTGATCTGACATGAGTTCAATGTTTTGCTTTTGTCTGCTATTCCAGCTGGTAACCTGCAGGTAGTTGGATGAAAGAAGCTTTCTCTCAACTCAGGCAATGCCCCAAACCCCACCCCAAACACAGACACACACACATATACACAAACACTGTGGAGTACAATAGTTTGACGTACAGGATGCTCTGCAGAAAGAGGGCAGTTCACTTCCCCCACAGTCCTCTGCAGGCCCTTTCAGGGCAGTGAAATTGGCTGCTATCCGTGCAAATCAGCATCCTGGAAAAGGAAGGTCTGGGTCAAGAGGAAGGAATATCCCATCCTGAGGAAAAAAGATTAGGTTTGCTCGGTATGATTTCTTGGGGACAGCTTCCAAATTTACAATGCATTGCAGCTCTTAATTTAGCTTGCTATCAGCCTAAGATTACGAAATTGTTATTTAGAAGAAAGACACATTCATTATTGTTATTAAGCAATCTAATTTTAGAACTATTACTAGAATAAAACTCAGGAATATGATAATATTTAACTAGAAATGTGACTAATGAATCTCCCCATGTTTCCATTTTTAGGTATTAAAGACTGATTAAAGGTAAATAGTGAAATGGGGAAATTTCTCTTGGGTGGTATAGTGAAGAATGACTTGCTTTTAGCATTGTTGGGTGGAATGAGCTACTCAAATGACAGGTTGCCTTTTCAGATTTGGTCACATTTCATTTAGATTAGAGACTGAATACACAGCATATTCTTTTTATTTAGGTTGGGTGGAGACAGGGGTCACTCCCAGTTATCATAGGACATGTGTGATTACTTCAACAAGAAATCATCTCAGACCCTGCGAATGTGGGGTCAGAGGCAGAGATGAGATGTTGAGATGAGGTGGCCTCAGGTGACTCGAGCCTTCATTCAGATCCAGTACATAATATAGGTTGTTAACATGGTGAATTTCCTTCCCCCTTTCTTATATGCATACATCTATTCCTTTTTGTTTATTTTGTTTTCTTGCCTAATTGCTTCAACTAAGACTTCTAAAACAATGTTAATTAAGGATGATGATTATAATTGTTTTTGTCTTCTTACTGACTTTAATGAGAAAACTTCTTGTTTGCTTTTAATCACGATGCTGGCTGAATGTTTTAAGTTTGTATTCTGTCTCTTCTTTGAAAGTTGCAGCACTAATTGGTAGTCCCTGAAGAGAATTTTGGGGCCACGCGTTTTATTAGCATTATGACCTAAGACCTGTATGGTTCCCAGTCACTGTGGCCTTACCTCCATCAATGCCTAATTAGGGTTGTCTAAGTCTCTAGGATCGTTTCTTAACCTGGGTCAGGTGAAACTTTTGGAAGTCTAGCCTAGCATTCTGGGATACAGCATTAATTCATCCTTAATGACAGTCTGTTACAGGACTTAGGCTCTGGCTCTGACCTCTGTATTTCTGCCTTATTCCTAAGACTTTGCCTTCATCTTGTATCAGGTTTTAGTAAGTGAATCTCTTCATGGGTTTCTGTCTCTAAATACTGTATGACAGTTACTGGTTAGTATGCTGGCTCTGGACCAGGAGGCCTGGTTTTAAATCCTGTTGTTCTACTTATTAGCTGACCTTAGTAAAGTTATTTAATGTTTTCATGCTTTCTCAATTGTCAAATTAGGCTAATAGTACTTGTCTCACAAGGTTGTTTTGAGCTTTAAATTAAATATGCAGGTAAAGACCTTAGAAGGATGCTTGGCACATAATGTGGTACTGAGTAAAGGCTTGTAGTCATTATTGCTAGTGGAAAATGTAGTAGTACTGCTACCATTTTGAATTGCACATGACTTCCTTCTATCAGCCCCCTCTCAGGGTTGGTCCACTGTTTGGTTCTCATCTTGGTGGTTGGGGACCTGCTACCTGCTATTACACTTGCTTTGGCGGGACATCCCATTACAAAATGTTGACTTCTGGCATAGTGGGTGTTCTAAAACTGTCCTAGTGCCTGTCCTTGGTTACAGTATGGTTGAAACTTTCTTCGAAGACTCACTTCTGTGTTTAATTCTACTGTTTACCTTCTGTCCCATGATTATGAGCCTTCTCCCATCTAAAGATTTCATTCAGGGTGTTCATGGCCATTTTTTTTAAAGCATCTGACAAACTCATATAACTTAAGTTAGTGCTTTTCCAGAAGGAACACTGATTTGATTTGTGATTAGGGATATTGCTCCAGCTCTGCAAAATCACTTTTGTTTATCCTGAACCAGAGTTCACAAACAAAATCATGTTAATTAATCAATTTGTTTAGTTAGCCCCTATTTATTTATCCAGTATTAACACTGTGCCTGTGTTACCAAACAGGGCCAAGGGGGGGGGGTATGATATACTATTACTGAAAGGACCCCCTGCTAGGTTTGCTATGCCCGCTGCCAGCGGAAAGATGTCTCTCAACACCAGAGATTTGTGAAAAGGAAAGGAAATGTTTATTGAAAGCTATACAGACATAAAGTAGTGACCCAATGTCTTTATTAAAATATTAAAGCCCTTTAGGATACCCACAGATACACACAGTCCTTCCTTCTCCCTCTGCCCTAATCTGGGGTACCATATCTCAGGAAAAGAAGCAGAAGTCCGTGATTCAGGTTCCTGGCACCATCAGCTGTGTCATCGCCAGGATCTCCAGTTAATCCAAAGCCATGTGGCACCTTTTCATGGCCCATTGACAAGACTCCTTTCACCCCTTTTCTTCCAGGCAAAGTCTCTCCTACTTCCTAACCCATGTGGCAAAAGGGAGCACCCCAGAGCCACGTGGTCCTCACTCTTGCCAAAGCTGCAGGGGTCCCCACTCTGCCAAAGCCTTGTGGTTCTCCCCTCACATGGCTGGCAAATCTGGGTTTAAATCCCCATGCCAATCTTCCTCTGCACCCTCATTTCCGACCCCTCCTACAACCAATTACACCTGCCAGCATTCCTGTATTATTCCAGATTTACTGGGCTGCCATTGTAAGTCTGGGCAGGTGTGGCCCCATATCATGGAGCCAATCATCTCTAAGCTCTCCTGCAGACACTGTAACCAGGGGGAGCTGCCCCCCAGTTACATCTTGGGTGGAAGTCACTTCCATCCCCCTGGCTCTAAACATGGCCACAGCTATTTAACATATCTATGAAATCAGTTAAAGGTTATAGATATGTTAAATGACCATGCCAAAGGTTAGCTGCAAAGCTGTTGCTATGCAAAACAGTTCTCAATGGCCCTGCTCCATGTGCCCCTTCCCCCAACTCACACCTGTAGGGGGACAGGGGAGGACATCCTATATATTTTTCTAATATTTCCTGGACACCTTGAGTTCTGGACCCCATTCCAAATCCCTATTTGGGGCCCTCCTCTTGGCTGTACCCTGTTACACCTGGACATAAAAATAAATATGAAATAATGTAAGACATGGCCACTGCCCTTGAAGAACTTACAGTTCAGTTGAATATGACACAGACCATGAGTATCTGAGCTTAAGCCGTGTAGGTGAAGGTGTGAATGGACAGCCTAGTGGGGAAGCGAGATCTGAGTTGAACTGTGCAATTTTTAGATAGAGTGCAGTGAGTTTTGAAGTTTTCTAGAATCGATGTTTGTTTTTCCTTCCTTTTAACTCACTGGGTGCCAACATATTGTTTCTTTTTGTCTTGCTTGGAGGAAACAGGAGGGTGTTTCAAGTGAGGCATTAGGATTGTCAGTAGATTCTAATTTGGTGATATTAATTCAACTAATGTAATGAGCTCAGTTGACTTACTCAGCTATCCTTGTACCATTTTCATTACTTTCCCTTAACTTTGTATTACTGCGCCATTATTTACTTACTAGGTTTAAATCACTGTTCTTGTTCGAATAACTTTATTAAAATCTTATCACTATCTTAAAAAAAGCAGTATACCTCGCCATAAAAAGATAACACAAAAGACATACACAACTATTTACATTTTTAAAAGTTAACCCACAGATCACCTACCATTGTCTCAGTCCCACCACTGGGAAACGGCGGCCCTGCCGTTCTTCTGGTCCTTCGGGAAGTCACCCTGGGAGGTTCACCGAGGTCTCTGTGTCAACGCTGCTCGACAGTTCCACGCCCCAATTCTAGTCACCTGCCATCACTCTCTTCCTTACTTTGTTTTATGTTCTTCATAACATGTGTTATTTTCTAAAATTGTATTGTTTGTTTCCTGGCTTATTATCTATTTTTTGAAACTAAAATATGAACTCCAGAGAGCAAGGACTTTTTCTTGGACACTGCTGTTCCCGGCACTTGGTGTATATTCAACACCCAAGTGCCTGACTTTCTTGGCAGTGTGGTAAGAAACTGCTATGATGCAAAAATTTGTGCTTGGATGAAATAACCTTGCTTGCTGGGTCAGCACTTCATGGCCTGATTTTTTTTTCCTGTGTTTTTGGTGGTCTTCCATCACTTTGTTTACTCACTTGAACTCGTGGGACCTTTCTACTTTTCTGAACCTCTGTAGATCTTTAAAGCTTTTGGCTCTACTTTCTTGTATTCATTTACTTCTTCTTTTTAAAGCCCTTCTACTAGTTCTAATTCCTTTCCTATGTGGGCTACCTAACAGGGCACTGACTGGATTTCCCTGTTCAAATAGATCCTGGCCTGCTCATCTGTATGCATCCAAGTGGGGAAAAAAAACTGTCCAGGAAAGGGCAGCTAAAACAATTCGATCATTCTGAGTGGTATGCTCTAACATTGAAAAAAAATAAACACTAAGACAATGGCAAATACATGTGTCCCTCTGTGCCAAGAGTGGCTTTAACTAAAGACATAGATATGTCCCTCAATTTTAGTTCTTGAAGACTGTATTTTTACCCATAAAGTAATAAACATATAATAATTTAAATGCCCTCTCAATAGATTAGATAATTTTAAATAGATTTTGGTGAACTTTTATCTTTAATTTTACATATTTTGCTTAATATTTAAATATCAGTCGGAATCATTTAAGGAGATGCTATGATCTATGAGATAGAGAAATGTTCTTTAAAATATTTCCACCTACTTTTTTAATTCTTCAAAGCATGTGTTTAGTTTTCCCTGCCTAATTAGAAAATGGTGAGTCAGGGGATGAAAGAATATACCTACTTCCTGTGACAAATCCCATACTTGTTAAGGCTGGTTGATTAAAGAAGCCATACTTCTTGGTGATAAATGACTCAAGTCTACGATAAGGCTCATGCACTTCCAATAAAATCTTTCATGTCATTGAAGAGGAAACAAGATTGCAAATTTGAAAGTGGATGATAATGATTAGTATTGGCTGCTACTTATAATCAGGGGCATGGGAAGTTAATTAGTTGTTTTCAATACAATGGCTGAGCTGATTCCAATGGAGAAAATGCATATGATTTTGTAAATGAAAAAATTTTAAAGGGCTAAGAAATTTTATGGTTTTAATAAACTTAGGAGGAAAGCTTGCTGAGTGGTAACAAAAATGACAACTGGAAACTTTGATTATAGACAAACTTGATTATTTTAAATGTATTTTATTTTAATAAAGTAATATACAGTATTGGAAGGAACTTGGGCAAGCAGTTGTAGAAAATGGGAGGTTTCTAACTGGGCACGAGTAATCAATGACACAAAATAATGTTATATTCTCCAAATATACAAAGCATTTACTCTGTGAGAATAAGCTTGAAATATGATAGTAACTGATGTAAGCTACAAAGATACCCTTTAATGCACTGTGGGAATATTTTATTAGTGAATACCCATGTGGCCTGAAAGAGTTCATTGATGTAGTTTGCTAAAGGGCCAAACTTATTCCCAGACAGTCATTCACAAACTGGCAGGATTTAGCTGATTGTGGAAAAGAATAGTCCTCACCACAAAAGTGAAAACTGCAAGAGCTGCTGATAAGGAGGCCCAAGGTCAGGAAGGGACCCATTTGATTCTGAAAAGCAAACCACTAGGACAACAACCAGAGGCATCACCTGAAAAATGGCCTGGCATCACAACAAAACCATCTGCATAGTGCTTCCTGTATTTTCTCCTTGATTCTTACGGGAGGAACAGGTTTAAAATGTTTAAGTGATTTGGCCAAGATGACTAATGATATTAGTTGCATATTTATCGACACGCTATGATGTGCCAGACACTTTGCTATTTGTTTTACATGCACAGCCTGACTAACCTGTGAGGGAGGTTCTCCACGGGAAGTGGCAGAGTTGGGCCTGGGAAGTGGCAGAGTCGGGCCTGGGAAGTGGCAGAGTCGGGCCTGGGAAGTGGCAGAGTCGGCCCGAAGACTCAGTGTGCGCAGTTCAGAGGTGGAAATTTGTCCCACTCTGTTAACCAGGCAGGTCTTGAAACTTGGTCTTTCACATCCAGGTCCACTGCTCTTTTTTGCAGATAATCAGGTCTTCAACATTTGGGTACTCTCTCTTTTTTTAATAGTTTGTATGTGATTTATAATAGGTTTTGATTTTTTTTAGAGCAGTTTTAGGTTTATAGAAAAATTGAGCTGAAAGTACAGCGTTCCCATTTACTTGTCTCCTTCCCATATTTATTATTAACATCTCGTATACTTTTTACACTGATGAATCAATGGTAATCCATTATGATAAACTAAAGTCCATAGTTGACATCTGGGTTCACCCTTTGTTATGAGCTCTATGGGTTTTGACAAGCGCATAATGTCATGTATCCACCACTACACTTCACTTTAGGGAAGTGAGAATATTCTTGAATGAAGAATATTCTCACTTCCCTAAAAATCCCCGGTGTCCTCCTCTTCCCCTCGTCTCTTTCTCCCAGGGCCCTGGCAATGATGGTCATTTTACTGTAGTTTTGTCTTTTCTAGAATGTCATATAGTTAGAATTATACACAGGACATTGCCTGAAAGCTCATTTTATTTTAGCACTGAATAATATTCCGTCATTGGGATGCACCACAATTTATTTACCCATTAGCCTATAGAAGGGCATATTGGCTGCCTCCAAGTTTTGGCAGTTGTGAATAAAATTGCTGTAAACATTCATGTGCAAGTTTTTGTGTGGACATACATTTATCAGCGCATTTGGGTTAACACCAAGGAGCACAGTTGCTGGGTCACAGAGTAGAAGTATAGTCAGCTCTGTAAGAAACCGCCACACTATCTTCTGAAGCGCCTGTATCGTTTCCTCATTTCCATCCCAGCAGCAGTGAATGAGAGCCCCTGTTGCTCCACATCCTCATCAGCATGTATGTATTTTGGATTTTGGTTATTGTAACAGGTGTGGAATGCTAACTTACTGCTGTCTCAATTCCCTAATGGCACATGATGTTGAACATCTCTTTACACGTTTGTCATCTGTAATCACCTATGGTGAAATGTCTGTTCAGATAGTTTGTTTTCTAATTGGGGTCATTTTCTTATTGTTGAGTTTTAAGAGTTCTTTGTATATTTTGGATAATAGTCCTTTACATACGTGTCTTCTGTAAACATTTTCTCTTACAATTATGTGTTGTTTAATAATCATTGATTCACTTACCTGTGTTCTAAAATCTGAGAAACTGAAAGACTAGTTCCAGAGGTTATATCGAATTAAAACACCAACTATCAATTTATTGTTTTAAGAAAAGCAAATAAGCAATATAGATAATAAAATTATATTACTTCTAGCAAAGTATATTCCAAAATACATTTTGTAAAACGTTAGTCCTCTAAGGATTTCAAAGGTTTCTGGTACAAAATAAGTTTGTGAAGAGTCAGGCTAAATGTAGCTGAATAGGTTTCTTAACAGCTGGCCACCTCAAAGCCTTTATATTGATGTCCATTGTGAAAGGGACAGGGAGATGGTACCCGAAGTTAAACCACAGGGCCCTTATTTGAGGCATGTCTGGAAGAAGCTAACAGGGTATATTAGTCAGAGTTCTCTAGAGAAAAGGAAACAGTGGGAGGTATACATATACAAATAACAGGAATTGGCTCTGACAATTACGGAGGTGAACAAGTCGCATTATCTGCCATCTGCATGCTGGAGAATCAGGAAAGCCCATAGGTAACTTGGTCCAAGTCTGAAGACTGAGACCCAGGAGCGCCAGTGTCATGTCTGAGGGCAGCATGAATTTTCTTTTTGTGCTGACCTACATAGTAGACAGTGTCTAAAGGGGCAGAAGCAGAGTCTTACACTGTTCCTAGTACAGTGTCTGTCAGGAGTTTTCAAGATGACATTGAATATTGATTCCATATTGTCAGTTTTCTCTCATTCATGTGGCTTTGTCGTTCATTTCTACTTGAAAAATAAAAGGGGACCAAGACCACGACAGGGGAGAAAAGACTGAGTTAAAGGGACTGTTGGACGTTTTCTGCTTTAGCTAGAGCTGCGCACAGAGGCTGGAATGGGTCCTGCACAGTCTGTCCAGGTGCCTAAGTCACCTCAATGATCCACACAGCTAGTGGCATAATCGATTGGGCCACTGGGAACATTATTGATCATGGAGATGACTGAAATAATTAGAGCAGCCAAATTGTTGCTCAGTTCAGTAAACATGTGCCTGTTTGATGAGTGTTCTTGTAATTTGGTGATTTTTCTTTCTTTGTTACAGAATTCTAGTGTTGGAAAGGGTCTTAGAGATCATCTGGCACAGTATTTCTATTTTATACAGCAGATAGAATAATCGAGTTCAGAGAGGTTAAAAGCCTTGACCGAGGGCATATGGCTACCAGTAGACACACTGGTCTCAAGGCTCCTAATCCCTTTTACCAACACTTTAGTGTGAAGGAGCAGAGCGAGTGTGAAATGAGACTCTGTGTTTATATGTCACAGAGATTTTTTCCCCTGTAACTGCAGTGTAACTTAGCCCAGTGCTTCTGATTTTGAGTATGACTAGCTTTATCAGTAACAGACTTCCAGGAACATGTAAGACCCTGTTGGAAGAGACGTGAGGAGAATCTAACTGCTATCTACGTGACAGGTGTTGACCGTTCACTATTTTAGAGACTCCTAGGATAACTGTGTGTATGTTGCTATTTTTATTGTGTTGTATTTAAGCTTATGAATAGTATACATCATTTTTGAGACTTGGGGCTCTTTTGGGGGAAATTTATGTAATCTATTTTCTTAGAGAATAATTGGTAGAATCAAGGAAAATAATGTAGAGCTAGAAATCTCAGGCATCAGTTTTTAATTATGAACCATGTGTTGGGGTAGAAAAAACAAAGGAGAGAGTATATTAACTTATTCAACAGTTTTTTATTTCTTTTTTTAATGATCAAGGGTAAATGTTGGAATCCCAACCCATTGAAAGAAGTCAGTAATAAACTGAAAAGGGACTTTAACAACATAGACTGAACAGTATATACTTGTAGCTAGCAAGCTGACCTATCTTACCCCAAACGCTGGAGATCTCACAGCTCTTTAGGTATAAACCTGAGTGTGCAAAAGGGTGCTGAGCACTGACTTGTGCTATCGAAGTGGTTGTGATTGGGAAAGTCACAGAGGAAGTCACGGGGGAAGTCCTGTTCTAGTCCAGATCTTGTTCTTAAGATGCAATGGAAATGATGCCTGAATGACAGTGGCAGAACCAATGCTCAACACCCACATGGACTAGCAAATCAGGTCTACTGGAAACAGACACTTGAACAGAAGGTAGAATTGTATTTTTTTATAATCTTAGGCTTCCCAGAAACAATGACATTTTCTGAAAAGCTTAGTAACACTTCAGAAGTTCCAGTAATTATTTCAGACTCCGTAGGCTCCGCAAACAATAACAGACTTTGGAAACCTCCCGGGAGCTGTGTGCCAGAAAGGACATGCTCCATGCACCTTGTGATTCATATCTGACTATTCACCTTCCCAAATTTCACAGCCACTTCCCTACCCTCTGCATTTGCTCATTCTCTTCCCACAGCCTGGGTGGTCTTTATTTCCTTTTCTACCTCATCTTTCCAGAAAGTAGGAGTTTAAATGTCCCTACTTTCATGATAAGTCCTCCTAAAAATGTTAAAACCCACATTTACCTTATAGCTCAGCAATTCACTCCTAGTTATTTACCCAAAAGAAATGAACATACATAGCCACAAAAAGACTTGTACAAGAACGTGCGTAATAACTCTGTTCATAGTAGCTGAAAGCTGCAAACACCCAAATACCCATCAACCAGCCCTATAGAAGCAGACCAGGCCACCGTATATTCATGCAATACTATGCCACGATAAAAATGAAGCAACTACTGTTTTTATAATTCATGGACACACTGTGCTGCATGAAAGATATCAGAAACAAGAGTGAACATAGAATATTTCCATTATATAATTTTAAGAATACAGGAAATACTAATCTATGGTGAAAAAATCAGAACAGTAACTGCTTTTGGCCAGGGAGGCAGTGTGAATTGAATGGAAAGGGCTGGAGGAAACTGGGGAATAATGGAAAGGTTCTGGCTCTTGACAGGGGTGTGAGACATACAAGTATTTGCATTTATGAAAACATCCACCTGTAACACTTAGGATCTATGCATTTTACTGTATGTAAATTAAGATAATTAAAAATAAAGAATGAAAAAGAACAACATTTTTTCTAGCCCTTAGTTTTGCTCATTGCCCATCATTTTAGGCTTTATGCTTTCCCATTCACATCTCTGTAAACTCATGATTAGAATGACAGTATAGTATCAATCAATTATACTTTAACGTTTATATAAATAAATGGTTTATATCTCCCAGTTTTCAAGTATAATAGTGTATTTAATGTATTTTTTTTTTTCATTTCAAAGTATTTCAGACGTTAGAAGACAAGATATTTTGCGGGATTTCAAGGCTCTTTTTTTCTTTTGAAATCACGGTCAGGTGCTCTAATCATCTATGAGGGTTATTCCTGATCCCTGTGTAGTTATTTTTAAAGACAATTTTCTTTCTTTCCCACTTCCTCTTATTCACTCCTACATACAGAATTGTATAGGTGTATCTGATTAACACACATACTGTTCCTTTAAAACACTCCCACAAATTTCTGCTGAATCTCTTTTAGGAAACTTTTAGACTATTTTGTTTTTTCACTTGACATGTTTCTCTTCACCAATGAACTTGGAGCTCTCTTGAAGGTGGCAAGTGTGTAAATCATTTCATTTCCCCAGCACAGGATTTTAAAATGATATAAAGTCTCAATAATGTTCACAGAATAAATTAATAAGTAACTCTATTTTTTTCTTGTGGAGCTGGTGAAGAGAAAAAGAGTTAGGTTCAGAAGCAAAAACTTTTGGATGGGTTGTGTTCTGCAGTTACATTGTTTGTCCTCACGCCAACCCTTGCCTCCCCACATGGTTATTTTATAACCACATTGGTGTAGTGTAAGTGCTCCTAGTAACTTCACACTAGAGGAGTATTTGAAAAAAGATATGACATTTTAAAAGTGAAAGCAATTTGAATTGAAAAAAGGATTACTTTTCAAATGAGATTAGAATTTTGCTCTTTGGCCTTTTACTTTATTGAAGTCAATGTTTTTTGTTTTTCTTTTTTTTTTTCCACCAAGTTCTCAAGATACAATATATTCAGATTGAAACTGGGCTTAAAATATAATATTTAAAACAGCTACATGTCTGAAAGATTTCCGAAATGAAACATGTCCATTTCTTTTAGCAAGGAGCTAAAAGAAAGCAGCTGCAAGAATTAATTCACCAATATAGTTGACATTTTCGAGCTGACTGCCTCTTAGAGAAAATGATGTCATCCTCCGGCAGCCTAATGACAGTCATCAGCCTGAGAGGACACATGCTAATAGGGTTCATTGCTCACCTACTTTTCTTTCTTGTTTAGCCAGGGTGTCCTTGGATGCCCATAATTTGGCATTGTGCTTCCGGAATAATTTCTAAGAGGGACTAGATTATGAAACTCAGGGAATGATGTTTTTTCTTGTCAGAAAATTGAATGAATAAGTTTCCACTATCTTTCAGTGACTCACAGTCTCATTTCCAGGTTGCTCATAAATAACCAAATCCTGGTTGACATTTCTTTCTGAGGTGTTGAAACTAGTGTTTAATTGTGAAAGACCATTGTTTCAAGATACTGGGGCAGCTCTGAAAATAAAGAGGGGAAGATGGGATAAAAATCTAAAATTTCTGGGCCCTGGCTGGTGTGGCTCAGTGGATTGAGTGCTGGCCTATGAACCAAAAGGTCACTGGTTCAATTCCTGGTCAGGGCATGTGCCTGGGTTGCAGGCCAGGTCCTCAGGGGTGTACAAGAGGCAACCACACATTGATGTTTCTGTCTCTTTCTCCCTCCCTTCCTCTGTCTAAAAATAAATAAATAAAATCTTTAAAAATCTAAAATTTCTTTCTCGATCATAAAGAACACTGAATCTGAAAGTTCTAGAGTAGGCAGGGTGAATGTCCTGGGTTGACTTTACTTCTGGACAAAACGATGGTTTTCAAAGAAGTGTTGAGTTGAATTTCCATGGACCAGATATGAAGAAGGGAAAAAGGAATACTGACTTAAGGGGATGAGCTATTCAGCTCCACCACACCTTCTGACAACGGCTTTTGACTCTACTGTCAGGATCCATGTGAAACAAAAAGACCTGTTAAGTTTTCCAAGCCTTTTTGTCTCTGTCCCTTCCCTGACAGACAGCACCAACACCGACTCTCATGGACTACTATGCACTGGGGACGTCTGATGTACATACACCAGGACCTGCACAGCTGCCTTTCCTAGGAAGACCCCTGGAGATCTTTCTTTTGAGAACTGTCCTAAAGGGACAAAATGTGTTGGCAAGGGACCAAATAAAGAAGGGACCTGCAGGTTTGGAGGAAAGCAATTTGTTGAAGGTATAGGAGGACTGTAATTCAGTGATATTTATTGCTAAGGAGGTTTCACCTTGCTCTATCTTTGGCCCCCTAGTCTTACAGAGATGAACTTCTGGAAAAAGAAGCTCATACTATACCTAGATAAATGCTTCAGAGGTAGACATTTGGACTCACTTGATAGGAGAAAACGATCTCTTTAGCAATTAGAGGGCTCCAGACCATTCCATGGGCTCCCTGCACTGGAGGGCAGGCCAGTCACTTACCAAGTCAGTGATCAGTGGTGTTTTGCTGATAATATAATGAATAGTTGATCTTGGTTGAATCTACGAAAGCATAGATTCAATAAATCTAATAAATTAGATTATTTATTTTAAAAAATTTAAATAATAGATTTTTAGAGAGAGGGGAGGGGAAGAGGAAAGAAACACTGATGTGCAAAAGAAACGTTGATTATTTGCCTCTTGCATGCCCCCAACTGGAGACCTGGTCTGCAACACATGTGTGTGTCCCAACCAGGAATCAAACTGGCAACCTTTAGGTTTGCAGGACAATACCCAGCCCAGTGAGCCACACTAGTTAGGGCTAATAAATTACATAATTTATAACCTTCAGGTAAAGTGTCTGGCATCCTTTATGGTGGCTGTATGTGGAATTAAGTCAGTTAATGCTTATTTAGCAGTCTGTGGAGGGACTCTTTAGGGCTCTGGAGGAGAGGCAGAGTAAAGGCTCTTATCTTCAAGGGTATGCAATACAAATTGTGTGTTAGCATATGTACACAAGTGACTTATATTTAATCCTCACATCAATTTTGTGAGTTGAGCATTATTATTATTTACATACTTTGTCTCAGTGCAAACTTTTTCTTTCATCTGTGCCTCAGTTTATTTTCTGTAAAATGGGTACATTAGAATAATAATGATAATAACAATAACTAACATTTATTGTATACTATTTTCCAAGTGCTTTGGAAATATTTGCTAATTAAATTCTGACAGCAACCCTATGAATTCTAACTCTTTTTACAGAAATTTATCAGTTTTAAGTCACATGTCTTAGGTCAGAGCTGGAACTTAAACCCTCCAGCTTCAAATCCAGTGCTCTTTCCAAGACACTGTGCAGCTTTCCTTTGGAATGGTCAGCAGTATGTAAAATAGAGGAAGGACATGTGCAGTCATGGGAGAGAATGTCCCCTCTGCCTGCAGGATTCTGAGGCTCTCTGGTGAACTTGGCATGCTGGCCGTACACCTGGAGGCACAAATTTGAGCGTGGACAGCCCAGTGAGCTTTTTTAACAGGTAATTCTCTAGCCCCTTGTGGATGTAACCTTTTTATTCTTTCTTAATTTCAACACTTATTCTTGACAACTTTACAAATAGGAAATCCTATTGACTACATCGTTGATGCAGTTTTTGTCTAAGGCTGATCTTGACTCCGTCCTTAAAAGGGACTCAAGGCTCCATTGGGGCAGGATTATGTGTGTTGGTTATTCACCGAGAAATACAGGTTGGATTTGTTGAGGATCAGGGACACGGGTTATGGTATTGGCTTTTCTTGTTATTACCTTTATGTCTCTGAATGAGTATTCTGCATGCCTTAGGGTCATTTCCTCATCTGTAAAACAACACTATCTTCTGAACTTCAAATAATCTGCAGTAAGACAAGAAAGGTGAGCGTACTTTGTGAATGACTATATAAGTGTAAAGTATTATCACTATCATTCATTATTTTCTCTTAGGAAATGTTGTTCTTAAAATACCTTCTAGATATTTCAGGTATAATGGAAGATTCTTTTTCACTAGGGAAAAAGAAGACCCTGAAATACCAATTATAAACAGAAATTTTCACAGCAAATAAAAATATCTGTGTTCTGTAATCCCTAACTTAAAAAAAAATTCACTTAAGAAACTTTGAAGATACAAATCTGTTTGATATCTGACCTTAATTTTTTTAAACCAGGCATCAAAGTCCTTAGAAAGGAGACTATTGGTAGGATGAGCACAAAGGATGGATGCTATAATTTCCTTCCCTATAGGTCAGGACATTAATGTTGGAAAAAGAAAATCAAGGTTTACATGACTCAAAGAGAGAGAGAGAGAGAGAGAGAGAGAGAGAGAGAGAGAGGCAGATTTGACTCTCCATGTTAGCGGGTGAAGAGGAGACGCTTTATGGCCCAAATGATAAAGCAGGGTGTTTGAACTGCGCTAGTCAAGGGGCCCATCCGGTACAGCACCAAAGAAACACTTCAGAAGCTCCTGTTAAGAGATGTGCCTGGACATTGCCTACGGAAATCCCACAGCAGGGCAGAAACACTTGGGCTCTTCATTAGCATTCACCCTCGGTCTCAGTTTGCATCTCTCCATCCATTTTCTAGCTCTGAATGGAAGTTTCCTGGGAAACCTTTTCTATGAATGGAATGTATGAGGTTTGTCCCCTGGGAGGAAAAACAAAACAAAACAAAAAATAAAACACCACAACAAACTACAACAAAAATCTTCTTCCCAGAAACATTGCCTCCAGGAGCAGATAACACCTATCTATTTTCAAGAATTGGTGGAGATCCTGATACACTGGTATTCGGTAACACTAAGAATGTTGATCCTGCAATTAAACAGCAGAGCTTCCTTTCTTACTGATTAAAAAAATTAAAGGGGGGTTAAAATTACTTAGGTAAAAAGAACTACGGTGGAGCCTTCTCAGTCACAGATAAGTATCAGCTCTTTCTGATCTGCTCCATTGTCAGCCAAGCAATGGCTCAGTTTGTTCATTGTTCTCCTTGTGCCAAACAGAAGGGAGAGTAATCCTCTTCCACAGGCTCCAGTTACAGTCAGACTCCTGCTTCCATTAGAGGTGGGCCCTGGGGGACCCGGCCAGGGCATTCACGGAGTGAAAGAAGGGGAGCAAGCCACATTCACGCAAGTTGTTGTTGTAGCCCGTCCCCATAAGCCTTGGTGTTTTGTCTGTGCATTGTTGTCTAATTTTTTTTAAAAAAAGTGTAATGAATATATGTTTCCTAGCTGTATTGCTAACAGAAGAAACACTTGGAAGGTAAGGTGAGGACAGACAAGCAATGATTAAAATCAGGCCTTTAGTTGAAACTTGCTATTTTTCTATAGTCGCTTCCTTGCTGACTGAAGCATTCTATTCCTGAGAAGCATGTCTTCTTCTTTTTTTTTAACAGCTTATTGAAATATAATTTACATGTCATAAAATTTTCTGTTTAAAGTACATCATTCAATGGATTTTTCTTTATTTATGGATTTGTGCAAGAAACCCAGTACCCATTTTTGCCAACTGCCCATCCCTGCCTCCTGAGCGAACACCACTTTACTCTCCAACTCTGGATCTGTCTGCTCAGTCTTTGATCCAGAAACACGCGGGGAGTGGCCGTTTGTGACCGGTTCCTTTTACTCAGCAGAGTGTTTCAGGGCTCACCCACGCTGTGGCAGAACTTCATCTCTCTTGCCCAGTACTACTCCATGGTGTGGATGTGACACACTTCATTTATCCGTTCCTTAGCGGATGGCCTCTTAGGCTGTTATGAATAATGCCACTGTGAACACGCATTACAGGTTTGTGTGGATGCAAATTTTCATTTCTCTTTGGCATTTACCTAAGAGTGGGATTGCTAGGTGAAATGATAACTTTATGTTTAACATTTTGAAACACTCCCAAACTCTTTTTCTAAAATAACTAATTTATTTTACATTTTCACTAGCAATGAGTGTGAGATCTGTCTTTTTACAAGTTTTCTCCTCTTCCCCATGTTCTAAGGCTCTGAAGGATTAGTGATGCAGCATGGCAGGCAGTTCATTCCGACACAAGTTCAGGAAGTCTCCTTTCTCTCCCCCGGCTACAGACACTTCTGTCGTCTACACAGCAGGTGCTTCCAGCTAATAAAGAAGGAATACTGATTTCCTATTTCATTTATAGTACTCATCAACAATTACAGAAGAATCTTGGTGATTTAACTTTCTGTTTATTTATGTTTTAGAGTCTTTACAGTCCATTTTTTCTTTTTTAAATTCATATTTTTCATTGAGAACTATTTAATGATTTGTACCTTCAGTACAGGTCATTATGGCTGTTTAAAAGACAAGTTCATATTTGCATTTCAAGACATACTTCATTTAGTACTGATTCAAATTAATTTGGATCTTCATTCATGGAAACATTTAGGATAAGATATAAAACAGCTAATTTAAACAGACTAACATTTAGTCTTTGGAATTGAAGTGTATGTAATTTCTATTTATTCCTGACTTAAAAAATTCATTTTGAAATTAATTTTGATGATTCAAATGTTATTCTAGACATAAAATCCTTATCTGATAAACATACTGTATAATGTTTATAAGATAAACCTATTTTTTAAGAGAAGTAAATTTGTCTACAAATCTAGATTTATTTTTTTACTGTGCTTACTTAATGTAAAAAAATTTCATAAACTAATTTTTTTCTGTCATGAATGTAGGTTGGCATTTTTGTCTTTAATTTCAATATTTGCCAATAAATTACAGATCCAGCTAATCTGCACAGACCAATATGGAGCAGCATCCTTAATGACTAGTGAGATTTCTCACTCTCTGCTTACTCTCACCCCTGCCACTTAAGACCACAGTTTCTAGTGACATGAGCTGAAGGACAAGGCTGGATTTCAGGTTTCCCTGGGTCTGTTCCATCCGCACTTGCTGACCCTGGATTATGCAGATAATGTACAGGCCGGTAGTGATCTGGCCCCTGAGCCAGACTTGGCTGTCACACTACATTATCACAATGATTCAAGTGCTCCTTTTACAGGAGGACTCTTCTGTCACCTGATTCCTCTAAGATATTCATAGTTAACTAAAAACACTGCTGGATCCTGTTCTCAAGTAGAGTTTTAAAGTTAACATGAAAACTGTTATCATTTGCTTATGTTGCATAAAAATCTGTTTTATCTTTGTAACAGCTCTTTTATTAAAAAAGCATTGCATTTCCTGTGTTACACTGGTGTTTTCTCAGATACTGAGCAGACCAAGGCTGGCTGGCAAGAAAACAAGTTACAATTATTTGTATGCCAGTGTGTATTTGTTTCCATCTAGAGTTATAAACAATTAATTGATATTAATCAATTGTGACAGCAAAAAGAATTTCTACCTCACTAGCTTATATTTCTGACAACAGAGAAACACAAGTAATTTTGATAATGTCTTGTGTGTCCAGGGAAGTAATTTCCCTATCGCTGTCTTTTAGCAAGAATTTGTAATTAAATCAGAGACACAAATACTGGCAGCCAACATTGTGTCACAATTTATTTCAAGCATAATGTCAAAAATTTCATGGATGGTCAATTAGACATTGAAAAAGCACCCGGATGAGAGCAGGGAAACGAGGCCGTGGGGGGTTATAAGCATTTCCCTGCCTTCCCACAGTAAGAAGGTAAACAGAAATAAAACTGTTGGCTTAGTGAGGCAACTAAGTTTCTTTGTAAACCAACAATGGATAAGATGGAAATCTAGCCTCAAATTATTTTTAAATAAAGTAATTCTCTTACATTTATTTTTTTTAAAAGAAGTTGTGTGTGTGTATATGTCTATGTATGTATATTATATAGATCTTTTCAAAAAATAGATTTAAGGGATTTTCTTAATATGTATTATATATGTGTGTATACATATATGTGTGTGTGTATATATATAGTATGTTTCACTCATTAAAGGTTTAAAAACATATTTATCCAGCTCTTTCTTTTCATGTCTACATATGCACTTTTAAAAGGCTACCTAAAGAAAGGAAGAACGTTAACAGCACAGCAAGATGAAAACCATGTTTTATGGCAAACTGTTTAAAGCTTGAGGAAGCCTTCTGCAAGGGCTACAAATGAACGCCTGCTTTTCGCTGAGACCGGTGGCGATGGTGCTGTCACCTGGAGATATGGAGACACTCTGTGGAGCGTGCGTGGCAGTGTGTACTCCTGTCCTCATTATAACATGGCCTGGGGCTTGAAGCTAAACATTTTTCTAGAACATAATGAGCTGTATACTGTAATGAAGGTGTTTGAAATGGATTTGACTGTTATTTAGTGTAAAAAGTCTCAGATCAAAGGCTCTGGCAAGTCCGCAGACACGTAGGCACCCACAGACAAAGGACTTTGTGTCATGGTGGAGAGGCAAGTGGAGAGGTGTGGTGGCTTAAGCTGAGCCAAGGACTCTATCAAGCAGTTATCTGATCGTTTTAATTTCCAGTCACCAGACATCACTCACAAACTGCCATATGGCACTTGATGATTTTGAGGATTATTTTGAAGTATATTACAAAACCCGATTTAATTTCCCTCGTTTCCTAGTACTTTTCATTGCCCCTTCATCACAGCCATGGACACCCTCCCAAGCTAATTTGTAAAATGAATGTTCCTGAATGCCATTTAATCTTATTGCCATAGTTACAAACCAAGAAATCGAAGATTGCTAGGCTGAGCTGAAAATAGCTGACTTGATACAGGGAGGAGGACTAATTCTTATGCAAAGCTCTGTACTCACATGCAATCTCTGATTCAAGGAACAATGAAAAGTTTGATCCTTGAAACCCGACCTTTTGATGCCTTTTCACTCTCCAACACAGAACAACCACAGGTTTGAATGAAATGTGTAAAAACTAAAGATGAGGTTCTGCTCTGCAACCTGCTGTTTTAGCTTCTGCATTATTGTTGCACTGAGTTCACAGCATATTTGCCTTGATATTTTCACTGGCAATACTGGGGATTTTATAACCACTTGCAAATTATAAAGCTGGCTACCCATGTATTATTCAAAATCTAACAAAGGCTTAAATTATCTCTGATCATTAACATGTTTAATTGACAAATCTATCTATCTATCTATCTATCTATCTATCTATCTATCTATCTATCTATATCTATCTATCATCTGTCTATTTTCTGTCATCCTAAAGCCAACTCATAACCTGGGTCAACTCATGTACCCTGTGGGAGAGGCTTAGAGTAGGTTATGTGAAAAGAAGTTGGGGTGCCAAACATCAAAAGGCCGACCTTTGTAGGTATATGTACACCAAGATTATATTCCCCTAACCATACATGGAATATAAAGAGATTAAAAAGGTTATCAATGTAATTAGAACAAATATGTCTGAAGGAGAGTTTGTTTGATTTTTGGAGAAGCTGTTTTTAAGAGTTTTATTAACACAGATTCTCTAATATTCAATATACTAAAAACTCCATTTATGCTAATGATTTGTCTATATTTAGTTTGTATTATTATTCTTGGTACCTAAAAATAATCAAATCAATTTCTTGTGACATTTCTTTCATTTCTTTGGGCTTCCATTCTCTCACCTGTAAAATGAGGGAATTAGACCTCTGAGATCTTTATTAGGCAAAAAATTTTGGTTTAATTATTCTTTAATTTTCACTAATCCAACCTGCAATTTATCCCATTTAATTTAGATGATTAAGGCTATGGTATATTTGAATATAATGTTATGGTATTTGATTAAAAATTCAAAACCAAAAATAGTCACTTAAAAATCCTCAGTAAACTGGAAGCACAGCCCATGTTTAGGAGAGTCCGTGCAATGAGGTCCACTGCACTCACCAGGGCAGGAAGCCAGGAGGCCAAGAGGCTGTGTAGCCATTCCTGTATAGTGCTGGCTGGCTGCTCTGGGGCTTCTGTACACTCCCTTTCACGTGCAAAAATCTCCGGAGGACTTTTGGAGTCCTGGGGAACTGCTTATGGTACGGGGGAGAGAGAGGATAGCCAGGCACGCTCCTTTTACAACCGCCCCCACTGAAGAGGCCTTGTGTGCAGACTGGCCTCACACATGTAGGGTAAAGAGGTTCTAAGTGAGGGTTTTGCAGTGTTTATTCTAAAGGTCCTTCTGATATTTCCAAAAGTGTGGGAAACACTGAGTCAATACAAAACAAAACAAAACAAAACAAAACAAAACAAAACAAAACAAAACAAGCTTCCTACCCTGGCCAGGTAGCTCAGTTGGTTGGAGCATCATCCCACTAAACCATGGTTGCAGGTTCAATCTCTGGTCAGGGCACACATAAGAATCAACCGATGAATGCATAAATAAGTGGGATCCATCTCCCTGTCTCTCTCTCTCTCTCTCTCTAAATTTCAATAAAAAACAAGACAAAACACTAGGCTTCCTTACTGCAGCACTTCTCTGGACCTTTACCATGCTCGTCTTTCAAAGTGTCAGTCCCCAAAAATAGGATGGAAGATGCAGTACTGTTTATTTTCCTGACCATAAAGCCTTTTCTCTTTTGGCCCACCAGTATTTTATGGAATGATTGTCATCAAATACAATTTGGCAGAGTGGTGAATAGGTTTAATCTTGAGTTCTACACTTGATCAGTTGGTAGAAATGACCTGCAGTTGTTTGAAGGACCTTGAGTGCTCACTCTGGTTGAAAGAAGGAGAGAGATAGTAGTGATTGATTTGCCGTCCCTGCTTTGGTTCACAGTCCTTTTTGAGTCTTGCAATCATCATTCATATGTACTTCCATATCCTACCCTATTTGGAAATCCTGGAGATTCCAATGAAACTGTCACTTGACTGAGTGTAAGGTACTCATGATTTTATATAAGATGGAAGTTAAAAAACTGCCACAGAAGGCCTCTGGTTGGCTGAAGCCACAACAGGTAGGACCCTCCTCAGTGAAGATGCCGTTTTAAGATCAGGGACTACCTAGGACAAAGTATAGGACCCTGGAAGAGAACATGACATGCACTTTCTAGGCCTAACACTTCATTCACACAAGCACAGTCAGTGAACCCACTACAAACATGTAAGGGCCCGTTCATCTATTTATTGTGAGAGAGGAATGATGTTTTGGGCTTTCTTTGTCTGAAAAACCTATAGAATTAAAACTTATTAGCTATTTGCTTGCACCAAAAAGAACATTTATTATGTATTGTTATAAGCTTTTAAACATTTATCAGACTTCACTGAAAATGCAGTTAGACCTACCTGCATTCTTGTGAACATATAACATCACATTATGTTCAGACTAATTTGTCCACGAGTAATACTAACCCAATGAAGTTCTGATCCTGGTAGGATTATGCATACTGAATTATTGTTTATGCCGTTGTCTATAATTCAGCATCAAGAATATGGTAGACGTGGCTTGTTAAAGACAATGTACACAAATTTTAAATATAATTGACCTGTGGTTAACAACAAATAATAAAATGTTAGGGTTAAATTAATTCCCAAAATATCTGTGAGGAGACACAATATGATAAGAGGAGACGATTTGAACCAGAGAACAGAGAAGAGCCGGTGCCTTTGGAATAGCAGATTTGTGTGGGACCCAAGGTCTCACAGGCTCCAGAGCAAGCACTCCTCTTCACCTGCTGGGGGCAAAGACAGAAACACTAAAACCTCTGTGGGATGCTTAGTGCAGCTACACATAGAAAAAAGATGCTATGCTATCTCCTTCCCATGAGTTTGTTACCCAGAACTGTTTGCTGGGGTTTATGAAAATCCTCTACCAAAATACTGTTATTTCTATTTCAGTTCTTTGATCATCCCACCAATGTTGGAAGAGTTGGGTCATGTGGAAACGAATAATTTGAGAACAATTTGCTGGTAACTAACAGCATCTTTATGTTACTTATGTTTACAATACACCCAGGGTACAACTTTGTGTATTAGGTAGTTGCTTCTTATACACAAAAACAATAAATTCTATATTTCTATTCTTATTTGTAATCATCTATCATTCATTATCTATTTATCTGTTTTCCAAAATAATAGAGCTGGTCCACTTGCTATGGGAAGACAATAGAAAATATTATGCCTGTTATATCCAAAGTAAAAATCAAGTATTTTTTGAAGGAAAAAGGGCATTATATAAAAAGTTCGTCAAAATCAAGATTGTGAATGAATGCGTAAATGAATGTGGCTGAACCAGGCTCTCTCATTCCAGCCATTCTTTTCTCTTTCTCTCTCTCTTTTTTTTTTTTTGAAACATTAAGGCAGAGATTGGACTCACCTATGTGGTTGGGAGTTAACATCCAAATGTTTTGGGGAGGATTTACTTGCATCCTTCAGGCCTGGCCCATAGTAATCATTGAAGAGTTTTTGAGCAGTGATTGAAGAAATACATGTCAGATATCTTTGCAGCCTGCTTTGAACCCTTGGAGAAGTTAGTGGGGTTTAAATCTCAGCTCTGAGCACTCATTAAGTTATGATAGATCCCAGTATATTTTGAAAAGGCGAACTTCATAATGTGATAAAAGATTATTTTAATTAATTCAGTGATTTAGTCTTTATCAAAGCCTTTGTTATGGCATTTTTCTTTTCTTTTTTTTATAAGAGCCAACCTTGAAAAGGCACAATTTTATGAACAAACAACTCAGTATACGATGCTATGGTCTGGAATTTCCTAAAACATTTCCAGTTAAGAAATGTTGAATGAATCATTTCTCATGGAAACTTCACATAAGTATATGGAAAAATCTTTAAAAGGATGACTAATGAGCAAAGCCCAGTCTTTACCTCTTAGTAAGTAACACAAACTGTTAACACAGTGCATCACCAAACACAGGGTCCAGACATGCCCCACATTGACCTTTAGGCATATTTTGATATAAAACAAAATGATTAGGAAAAATTTAGAAACATTTATAAACGGATCAAGCTAATGAATACGTAATTTAAAGTGAGGCTGGGATAAATCATGCCCCAGGAGAAAGATAAGAGTGAAGAAAATTGTCTTTGATTCTGTCCTGTAAAATGAAGCCAACTGAGTATCACAAAACCCTTGGAGCCAGGCGAATAGAAAAGGCAACACTGTCCCTGTGAGACTGTCCTGAGCCTCCTCCTGAGGAAGCTGTCATCTCAACCACTCTTCCTTCTTGTATCTGGATGTCCTTCATGGTCTAGATTCATTTAATCAGAGAGTCTTTCATGTAACAAACAGTTTTTGAATACTGCCTATATTGGAGCCATTTTAGCTGAAGCAATAGGGACTGGCAGGTGCTCAGTTAATTAAAAGTCAAAGCAGAAATGACACAAAAAATTTTAAATTAAATATTGTATTTTAATCTGACATATATAAACATACATTCATTTACTGGCCCTTTATATGGCCCATGGGTTCCTCATTGGAATTCTCTGTAGCTTTTCTCATCTAAATTATACCATAATGCATTGTCATTGATTTCCATCATTAGGGTTTGTTTAAAATGGAACAAGAACTCAAATATACATGAGAAACAATTTGACGACAGAATCTGTATTTTTCCTGATTGTTTATATTTGTCTGGATCATAATTAATTAACAGCTTTTTAAAAAATCTTAGTGGCTGACTTTTATCAAGTTTTTTCAAAGTATGCATTTGATTTTCATAAGAAAACTGCAGTGATTTTTCCTGTCCCACTTTTTAAAATTAATTATGATAAAATGTACAATTGGCACAAAGAGGGAAAAAATACACAAAAATCCAGGAGGTCACTACCTGCTTGGAGCATTCGCTGTGGCACATGTACCTCGCTTAAAAGAGCCTAGACTATAGGTGCCCCGTGTTCTAGGAGTCCAGAACATGAAAGGGAATGAGATGCTTTTATGGTATAATACAAAAGGCCAATTAAACATTACATGTATGTAATATATGTGTATATTTAAGCATTATATATTTATATGCACACACACATATATTCTCTGTTGAAAACTAGAGAATTAACTTTTTCTATTTGTTTTTGCAGTCATACTTTTACTTTGTTCTTAGACACACTTTCACTTTTCATGCAGATTCCTTCTTGTTGACACTTATAAAATTCTGTTTCCATGTTTTGATCTGTTTTCCATGTGTTATGAGGAATATGCCTGAGGTAAAATATATATATTTTAAAGACATACTGAGCAGTAAAAGAGAAAAAAACTACTAACTTTTGTCTGTTAAAATGAATTTAAAAACAAACAAAACAAAACTCACAGACTCAGGCAACAGTATGGTGGTTACTAGAGGGGAGTGGGGTGGAGGGTGGTAGAGACTTGACTTTAGGTGGTGAACACAATGCAATATACAGATGATATACTGTAGAATTGTACACTTGAAACCTATATAATGTTATTAACCACTGTCATCCCAATACATTTAAATTTTTTTCCCTAAGTAACACAGTTCACACTAATCTTTCTTTTCTCATGCACTGTTATTACAAAAATATGTTCAATGCGAATGATGAAGAAATGAGTATGAAACAAAGGAGAAGTGCACTTCCATCAAAGTTAGGTTTTTTAGGGAACCTTGCAAGTTAGAATTACTTGTCTGTCACAAACAGTGTCACTGAACCGCTCTGCCTTGGTGGTGCTGTTGCTGTGCCGGAGGGGTGTGTGAGTCGGGTCTGAAGGGGTGGAGGCCGGGCAAAGGTGTCTAGCGTAGACCGCTTTCAAATTGAACTAAGAATGCTCTTATAAATCTCTGATGGAATGATCACACTCTTTGATATTTCCAACTACATTAAATTTCACCGGGCTGAACTTGGCTCCAGGATATCGAATATCTACTCTGTTGATGGTCTGCCTGGCATGCTCAAATTGACGATTTTCTTTCTGATGACATTTCTAGGCCATGGTGACTAATTACAGAGGCAATCAATGGAATGTGCATAGTGATCTGGTGAAATGAGAGTAACTGTACAATATGGCAGGATATTGGTGACATTGCATTAAACAATTCCATCTAGTGGCTACTGTTATCATTCAAACACCTACACTCACAAGGCAAAAATATTTGGTTCATAAAGACTAGACCTCTTTTTTGAGAAGTAAATCATATTAATAGAAAAGCTTTAAATCAATAAAGTCAAAGTGTAAGTTTCTTTTGTTTTTGAGACAGGATATGTTGGTTAGAGGGCAAAGGAAGGTGAGAAACATACAAATCTCCTTGGAATTTTTGCAATATTAGGGCCTTATGTATAAAGCTTTTCAGTGACTGTTATTCTTATGGTAAAATTTCCTTTGGCTGCCGTTACTGTGCTGGTTAGAACTCTGACAACATGCCCTTTGATAAATAAGAAATGAGACAGAATTCAAATACTGAAAATATTAACACTTAGGAAAATAAGATTAAATACAACTTTTAAATTACATCAGTGGCAGGAAAAATAAAAATCATAATACATAGTTTTTATTATTAAAAGAAAAAGGCATGGGATAAAATCTTTCAAATCATTCACTGTTCCTCTGGCCATCTGAAGGAAACTCTGTCCTTGGTAGGACAAGGGCCAGCAGTTGGTAATAAGCAAAAACAAATGTCTGGGAATGTCTTTTTTTATCTGTTAGCTTCTGAATTAAACCTTGAACAAATCATCGCTGTTGGAGCCTTACTTGTGTTGTTGTACCTTGGGACAATTTAATATGGATCTACTGGAAGCTGGAGAATTAACCTTTCCCCATTGTTTTTAGAGATACACTCTTCTTTTATACTTAGAAATAATGACTCCCACTTTTCATACAGATTCCCTATTGTTGCCAGTTGTAAAATTTCTGTTTGATGTCATGACCACTCTACATTATGAGAAATATGTTCAGATAGGAATAAGGGTGCTACGCAGGAGAGGGATATGACAGAGGTTTATTTTCCTGATGCTCTGGGAGTTATCTCAAGACTGGAACAGTGGCTTAGATGTCTCACGTCCCTTCCACTTGCCAGAACCCAGGAAGGTTGAGCTAACTTAGAGAGGTAGTGAGAATAAAATGGCATAAATGACAGGCTGACGGACACAAAACTAATAAGTGGCAAAGTCCATGTCCAAAGACTAATTTGTCTAATTCCAGGCTGTGTTTCTGGCTTCTGCGCTGTGCTGCTGCACCCTGTTTCCCTTGAGAAAACTGGATGCCAGAGGTCCACGGTGACTTCCAATTGCTTCGTGTCATGAGTCGTGTGTTAGGCTCCAGTGTCTTCTCACTGAGTCATTTGGTGGGGTCCACATCGACTGTGATTGGTACTAATCTGTGCTCTGTGCCATTCCTGTGGGAGAGGGAGTTTTCAACACCTTTAACTGCAGAGTGGCTTCGTATAAAGTACAAAGCGAAAGCAGATGTCCACTGCATGAGGCCAGGAGATGTCGAGGATGACACCAGCAAATCCCATCCTCAGTGTCTTGGTTCTCACCACTTACTTCACCCTTAGCTTTAATGTAGGAAATGCATGGGCTATAAACAAACAAACAAACAAACAAGTAATGAGCTACAAGCTTAAAGTCTTGGATATTGTCCCAGACTTTGAACATCATTAGTTTATCTGAGTCTCCATTTTTCTCATTAATATAAAACAAGGATAATAGCATTTGATATGTATATATATCCTCTTTGCAGTTATTTCCATGAGTGAATATAAAATAGGAAAATGTTTCACACATAAACAGTGATGCTGTCGCCAACCACAGAAATACAGATTCAGACAGTGTCTGTAATAAACCGGGAAGCAGAGTGAAGCTGAGGTAATCTACATGTTGCATACTTCAGCATGATCCTTCAAAAAAAAAAAAATACCTGTCATGCAACTGTATCTGGTGGGATTTTTTCTATTGCAAGTGACCAAAAACCTAATTCAAATAGTTTCAAGCCAAAAAAGGGTATCCTAACAGAAGACCAAAGGTGGTAAAACAGAAGTGGAAATACTGTGGGGGTATTTGTGGCAGAAGTGACTTGCATTATCCTGACTATGGCATCAACACTGCCAAGGACAAAAGTGCACCAATTAAAACATCCTTCTTACTTTCCTACAGAGACATGAGGGAGACTGAGGTCAAGAGATAAAATTACTTGACATTGCATTAGAATGACAGTTCCATCAGAAATACCTCTTGAAGGGATTATGGAATGAATACCCATTTAGCTGGATTTTAAAATAGCTAAAACCTGTAAACAAACTAAGATTGCAGAAAGTATAGAGTGGTAAGAACGGTCAAACAGACTACAGAAATTCATACCTGGGATTCGGACATAGCTATGGGGAAGAATGAGGTGTGCACGCACACCCCAGAGGACACAGGTAACGGAACTGACTGATGGGCTTAGAGGTGGGGTGGGGGGCGCTTGATGTTGATCTGCATTGTTTAAGAGTTTACAAGAATGTTTTCATCCACTACTTGTTAAATTGGAAAAACACATATTGCTATAATACTTACTGAGTTTCTACAGCAATCAACTTATTATTGACTAGTTATATAAAGAACTTTACATTTTGATGCAATTTTATTCTTTTCATAAACGTATTTAATGAAATATATCATTTTATGTCATTTAAGACCCACATCAAATAAATCTGAAACATCTATGCTCTCCAATAGAGCAGCCACATGTGGCTGTTTAAATTTACATGTACCTTAATTAAAATTACATTGAATTAAGCATTTTTTTCCCCTCAGTTGCACCTGCCACACTTCAAGTGCTCAGCAGCCACATGTGATTAGGGCCTCCCATATTGGACAACACAGATATAGGACACGTCCATCATCACGGGAAATTCTACTGGACAGTGCTGGTCTAAACTATTTTCCAGGTTGTCTCCCAGTTTTTGAAACTGTAGGTTGCTTTTGAAAACATAAAGTATATTAACTCTGACCAATGAAAGGAGAAAGTCCATGTATTTATATCTGTCATCATCTAACATTTCCAAAGTTCACTGGTGCCAAAATAAATTTTCTCCCCAACCCTTGAATTTAGTGTTTGGAGATGGTCAGATTTCTAGTTAGTTTGAGTTAAACCTTTTTAAAAAGTTGCTCCAGTCTCCCATAACAGAGAAGAGCTCTAAAGTTTAAAGAACTGATCAAGGCATCCCCCCGCCCATTTCTGCCATGCAAATTTACCTTAGAAAGATGAGAAGCTATCCTGTGCTACAGCTGTAAATTCTGGTCTGAGACTGGAAAAGAACAGATGCTGGTACATACTCATTCATGTCTTTGGGGATTCCAATGGCTGCAAATCATGAGACGAAATCATTGATCTGAGCATGGCCCCTGACAATATGCAGACACCAAGAGAAGGGACATGCTGACAAAACCTTAGGTGTTGGCAAAGTTTCATTTTTCAGGGAGAAGGAGAGGGAGATGAAGTGCTCTGTGACTGCTGTGTCAGTCCTAAGTGCATCTTCTCTGTTGTTGAAAGGCTGACTGCAAATAAGTAAGACTGCTGTCATTGCAAACAAAAGACACACAAAACATATTGGGCTGATGACACTATTTTTATTATAAAAGTATATATTAAGCTAAGTTCAATTCTAAGACCCAACTTGTCTCTGTAGAGTGTGCTCAGGAAACTCGGGAGCGAGCAGGTGTGGGCTGCAGCGATACGGCAGGCACATTAAAAGTCTTTGTGTGTGTGATTAATTGGATGTTCTCTGGGAGCGTGAAATATGAGCTGATTTCTTGTTGCTATTTTGTAAGAATTTTGGTTAATCTGTGATGTGGCTGGAATATATAATTTGCAGCATTTTCTTGTAACTGAAAGGGGTGTGTGTGTGTGATTCGGTTAAGAAAACAAGGGCTAGGTCTCTGTCATATCCTGTTTTACCGCCTAAGTAAATTTTCAGAATAAATGAGTGCTTTGGGAATCTTGCCGTCTCATCTTTTCCTCTGTCACTTTTTTATTATTTATTTATTTATTTATTTATTTATTTATTTATGTTTTCCTTTAAGACAGTTTTATTGAGGTACAATTGATATACTAAGAACTGCACATATTCAATGTGTAAAATTTCTTGCAACCTCATTTTGCACCTAAGTTTTAAAAATGAATTTTTGCTAGAAGAATGAAACCATGTAAAAGTCATTCAGCCAGGTAGATTCTGAAGTCAGACTTGCTGGAGCAATAAACTTGATAAATGATGCTATTTACAATCGATGAAATTTCCTTTTATAAATCTGTATTGAGAATGGAAAATCGGTGAACTTTAAACATACATGGAAATTGGCTGGCTTTATAGCATGGGCTTTGAGCCATTGGGCTCTGAGGGTTTAAAAAATATTCATTTCCTCAAGTGTCAAATAAAAGAAAATTCTAGACAGTGATGTAAACATGGGTTCATGAGGGGAAGGAGTTGAACACTTTGCACCAGGAAGAAATTGTAGACAGGAACTGACCCTGGGCTGCATGGAATGCAGGAGGAAGCAACATGTTGGGAGATTATTCAAACTGGCAAAGTCACCTGATTTCAGGTTCAGGTTTCCATATCTAAATCTGCCAAATATTGAAGTTTGATTTTCAGATCTCACTATTTGAGGCAAGGAAGAGAACATTTTTGGTTGTCTGATCAGTTTAAATTGGATTTAAACTGATAAACAGTTGGATTAACCAAGATATTCTTTGTGACTAGAGTTGCAAAAATGCACCATCACATTTTAAACTCTTAGTATTAACCTTAAGACAAATACTACACAGTCTCACTTACCTGTGGAACCTAATGAACACAATAAACTAACGAACAAAACAGAAGCATAGACGCATGGAACAGACAGCCAGCCGCCAGGGTGGAGGGCGGGGGCTGGGGTGAGAGACGGTGAAGGGTAAGCCAAGGAATATTTCTGCTTGACTCATGGCTGAGGAGGGGGAAAGAGCTAGGAAAAGGGAGAAAAAGTGGGAACAGCTGTAATAGTATAAACATGTTTTTAAAAAGTGGTTCTTAATTTTGGGGGAAGTCAAACAGAACCTGACAATCTGATAAGTCCTATGGACATTTTATTCATGAAACTTAAAATGTTATCTGAAGATGTCACAAACGGTTTTTGTGATGTTCACGGAAATTTCCCTCTTTTAAATGGTTAGAAAATTAACAATCTTAATTGTGGAAATTTAATGTTTGGCACTGTCCATTCCAGACATGGGAATTTTTCTCTCTTAAAAATGACAAAAACAAACAAAAAACAAGCTTTCAAAATTAGGTGGGAATAAAATATTTGTGTTATACATTCATATATGTCTGCTATTTTAAAAATCAGAGTCTTCATCCCTATTGAAGATAAAAGTATTGTTAAGTAATCAGAGCTTGGACTTTGGGTCAGGCTAAAATTGAAGCTGACTCTTGACACCACTGTGTCCACTTAACGTCCATCCTTGTGTGGTGGTTCTTAAGTGTTAGTGTGCCTGAGAACCAGCTGAGGACATTATTGCAATGACAGATATCTGCGTCCGAGCCCTCAGAGAATCCGACTCTGTAGGTTTTGGGCGAGTTCTACAATCTGTGTTTTAACAAGGGCTCCAGGCAATTTTCATCTTCCCCTGACCGCATTCTGAGTAACACTGAAGTCTGTGAAACTGTTGGTCTACTTTTTTTCTAATACTCTTCTGTATCTTTTAATTTGCTTGTAATACTCCATCTTCATTTCTTTTCTAGTTTATGTCTCTAAATATTTGTGAGAGTGTAATTTTTCTTTCTTTTCTTATACTTTATTCTATATTACTATTAAGCCTCTTTTATTGTATTATTTTCTGTGATACCCTCTTTTTTCCTCCTTTCCCTGATTTTACCTTAACAGAACTGCTCTATAGAGTTCATGGTAAATTATACTTCTTAAATATATGCCAGTTTAATGATCTCTTCTTAATTTAAAACACAGATAGGTAAAACACTCTACATTTCTCTTTAACTGTGACAAAAGTTCAGTTATATTTTTTACTAATGTGTTCATTTATTTGTTGTCTTCTCATTCTCTTCAACTAATTTATATACCCCTAATTTAGGGATTAATAAAGAAAGAAACCATCCCTGACTGCTGTGGCTCCATTGGTTGGGAATTTTCCCACAAACTGAAAGGTTGTGGGTTTGACTCTGGTGAAGGCACATACCTGGCTTGTGAGCCCGGTCCCTGGTTGGGGGTGTGTGGGAGACAGCCAACTGATGTTTCTCTTGTACATCAATGTTTCTCTCTCTCTTTCTCCCTCCCTTCCCCTCTCTCTAAAGATAAATTAATGAAATCTTTAAAAAAAAAAGAGACCAGGTAAGTAAGAGTTTAAGATGCCTCTGCAGCAGGACAAAGGCTGGATTATGGTGCTTTATAATCTGTTCTAGAGGAGGCTGGGAACGTCTGCTTGCTGTTGAGACTTGACTCCCTTCTCTTATCAGAGACAAAGAAAAAGAAAGTAGATTTGTTTCTTTTGAAAGATTTGTATACTTTTTCCTAGGAAATCAGATCACTATCTTGTTTAAAAAGTCAGTTGACTCTAGTCTGTCTGGAAAAAATAAAAATATGAATTACTTAGTTGAGTGTTGGATATATAACAGATTATAGGAAACATTAGATGAAAAACTTCTGGAAAAATGTTATTTCTAGTGTTTTTTAATATATGCCAAATATTAGGCATAGATTTAAATATATGCTGTCATATTTGACATCCTTGCATATGTGACATATAAAAGAAAGTGAAATAATACAGATATGTTTGGAATATGAGGTCTGTTCAGGAGGTATCCAGCTGTGTACTATGAAAAATAGAGACATTTATTGACAAAGGTACAAGACACAAGAAACATTGTACATAGGACAATGGTACCTTAGTCCCCTTCAAAGTAGGCCCATTGGGACCTCTCATAATTCTCCCAATAGCCATCAGTTGCCCCGTCATATTTTCCTGAATCTCATCAATAGTCTAAAATCTCTTCCTTCACAGGCGATTTTAGTTTTGGGAAAAACCAGAAGTAGCAGAGTGCCAAATCTTGGCTGTAGGGGGGCTGAGTCTCCTGAGTAATCTGATGTTTTGCCAAAAAACTTTGCATGAGACATGATGCATAAGTAGGCACGATATCATGATGAAGCTTCCAATAACTAGTTGTCCATGGCTGGGGCCTTCTGATTCACCCAAATAGTTTCTGCAGAGGAATGCTCAAGCTTAATGCAAAATTTGATGGAGATTTGCTGCTTTACCTGCTCAGTCATTTTGAATGTGATGGCCACACAGTACACATGCTCACTCAATGGCATCTACCACTTTCACTGACTAGTACAGTGAAGTCGTCATTGTTTACACATGCACATTCCAGTCCATTCTCCTTGGCAGCCAGGTTTCATCAATGTTGTGCAAATTGTTCTCATTATATTAACAATGGCTGGACTTTTTCTGGACAGAACTCAAGTATCTATACTAGTGATCATTTATATATGCTCAAATTTCATCTTCATTCACTTATTGGCTAAAGATTGGGAAGCTGCCAGTCTTCGTGGTTCAGAGCTATGGAGTCAACTGGACCTGAGTTCAAACGTTCAGTCTGCTACTATGTAATATGAAACCTGAGTAAGTTAGGGTGCCTCTCTCACCCTCAGCTTTTTTCATTTGGGTAATGAGGTGGTAATAGTAGCTACCTTATTGGCTCTTTTTGAAGACTCAGTGAGATGTGCAAGTAAAGCATTTAGTACTCTGCCTGAGACATGGTCATATTAGATATGTGGGGTTATTATTTTTTCTGAACACAGAACATTTGTTAGTTCCCAGGATGTCTGTGCTAAGGAAAATAAACTATGGAAATTGTGAATTTTCAGCTTTTACAATAATACTTATTAAAAATTCTCATTTTTAAAAATTAATACCCAAGGTATTATTTATAATGCCTAGAATATCCAAACAAAATTGTCAACTCACTGTATTATTTTTAAATCTTCGCTTTAGTAACCACAGTGTATAGCAAATACAACAATACTGTGTAACTTCCACCAAGGATGTGTATTTTTTGTGGAAAGTACATGGGCTCGAAGCAGTAACTTGTCATGTGATCTTGGACAAATCATTCCAACTCTCTTAGCATCATTCATGTTTTCAAAGTGGGGACAAAATCCTGTGTTATGAGGCTGTTACAAAGATTTAGACAATAGGTTAAAAGGCCTAGTGCCCAGAAGTTGGAATAGTTACTTCTACCTAACTTTTGCAAAAGTATCTGTAATTCACAGACCTTAAGGTAAGGATGGGCCACACCCTTCCAGTCAGGACCACGGGACCCTTCCCCACTGGAAGTGACATAGCCATGGGTGGGTACCTGATTCAAAATAGACCAATCAGACTCTCTTCTGATCAGTTGGAATTGGGACAGAGACTCTAGTTAGTTGGTCTTGGGCTTTGGAGTTGAGAGACCAGAGGTCAGCCACGGCATGCTGGCCATTTTTTACCACTGGGACCACTTTTCACGAGCGCAAAGAAAACGTTTTGGTGGACAGAGGACAAAAGCAATGCTCAGAAAGGAAGAGCAGCAAGAGCCTGTGTGAGCTGGGATCTTAGGAGAGTCATACTGGCTCTGCTCTAATGCCTGCCTTTGGATACTACTGATACTTTCCAAAAAGTTCTTTTTCTCTTAAGCTAATTTAAGTATGTACTTCTCTGTTGCAACCACATAATTAACTTCTGAAAGCAGGAACTCCCCAAATACTAGTTTTCCTTTTATTTACTTTAAAAGTTTCATGAAATCATAATCAGGTCTTAAAAGGCATTAGTAATGCTATAGCCTCACCCCATCCCCCATTACACAAGTATGGAAATTGATGCGCAGAAACCTGTCTGAATGGCACCTTTAATATTATGCAAGAGCTAGAAGAGTCCAACTTAAGTATTCCACTGACCTAATGTATGACACAAAAAACTGAGGGGTGTGTGTGTGTGTGTGTGTGTGTGTGTGTAGAGGTGAGTGTGGGGAGGGGAGCAATATTTAAGTGTTTTTAACGTTCTAAAAATCTTTTTACATGGTCTTCATGGATACATTTTAAGTTTTTGAACAGAGATGGAATGCTTCATTTTGGATCAATTGCCTCTCTGTTATTGGTAAGGTCAGCTAATCGTTGGTTGAGCCTATTATCTTATATGAAAATACTCTACGGAAATACATTCAGGGTCTTTTGAATATAAATGGAATTAATATGAGCTGTAGAATGTCTGGAGAATTAATAAACATGGCCCCCTTACTTTAAGTCATTGAAGTAATCAGAATCAGTCACTAAGAAGTCTTTTCTCTCTGTTTCAAGGTTCCCAAACATTGGAGACAAATTCCATAAGAAATAATCCTGTTTACAATGAAAGCCGAAAACATAAACAAGTTGAGAAGCCTGAATTCTTCAGCTTAAAGGTGCTCAGCTTTCTTACACTTAAAGAACTAGTCCTGAAAACATTCCTAGTTATATATAGAACTTTTCCTTTCTTCAACATTTGTTTTATTACTTTACTCTCCACAGTAAGATTGGGAAGCATTGGTGACATCCTGATGACATGGCCACACGGGCCTGCTTAGGGAAGGAGCTGGCACTGTGCACGGAAGGGGTGGGTAGTATGTGGGAATGGAGTTCTGAAGAGCCAGAGGCCACTCAAATAATGTCTGACCCACTTTGGAAATAATTTCTCCAGTGACCTTCACAACCTGCTTTGCCCTTTTAAATTTTATTTCTTTGGTGTATTAATCTGAATGCATTGAGGGAAAAGGCAAGACAACTGTAGCTGAACAACAATACACAAAATTAAAAAAAAATGAGGATAAGAGCAAAATCCAAATAAAATAGCAAGGAATCATTCTTCAAATCATTAAAAAATTTGAATGCCAAAAATATTTATTGAACGTATATTCTATTGAAGGAACAGTGTTGGTAAGGATTGGGGATTGGATAGTGTTTTAAAGAAATGGACAATGCACATTCTTCACCCTCGAGAAATTTATAACTTAGACGTTTACTTAATGATGTTTGTGATCTAAATGTTTTATGAACGGTGGGCCTCAAACTTGAATAGCACATGAGAATCACCTGGGAGTTTTAAAAATCCCCCAATACCCCAGGCTCTGTTCCAAATTAAATCACAGTCTCTGGGAGCCATATCCAAGCTTGAGTAGTTTGTACTGCTCGCCACGTGGCTTCGGTGGGCAGCCACTCAGCACTTCTTGAATGTCACAGGCGTGTTCAGACACTGATCTTGTTCACCCTCGGAGCAGTGGGGCAAGGCCTGGAGCAAATGGAGCCCACGGCCCGCCACCTCTGGTCACAGGCATCCTCCACCAGTAAGCTGTGAGAATGTTTTCTTTTTTATATACTATGACAGGAAGAAGGATGGGGAGCACAGAAGTCTCTTATTTAAAACTATGATAGCACTAAAATGACCCTTTGTTTTTCAAATTTTATAGATGAAGTATTTAAAATTTTGAAGACTGACATTGACTTTCCTAAGATCACGGAGCTGATATTTGAACCATACTTTTTTTGTTTGTTTGTTTACATTTCAACTCCTTAAGTGTATTACAGTGCAGGAGGTGAGAAGTCCAGTACTATGGAATGATGCCGATAAAACTGTATGGGAACCCAGAGAAACAGACGGCAATCCTGACCTAGGGTGACCATGGAAGGCTCCCTTTTGTTTTGAGAGCAGGACCTTTCAAAAATGGATTTCTAGAGGTAAAAATGCAATGTTATCTTAGGTTTGTATGATGAATTGTCACCTTGTTTGGCTATAAAACATGAGGAGCTTATTTATCCTGAATCCACAGTAGAATAATTTGGGAAGCTTTTAAAACATATTGATGCCAGAGCCCCACCCTAAACCATTAAATCAGAGTGTTGGGATAGTACCCACTGGGATAGTGTGGAAGGAAGCAGCAGGAACTACAACTGGTTTGGGGTTGGATTGCAGATAATATAGAATGTGAAATTTATTTGATTTATAACTTAAGTAATGGCAGGTCAGGGAAGACTTTAGCAAGATAGTGATAAAACAATCAACTTATAAACCCTGTCCAGCTCCCAGCTATCTTCTACTATGGTATTTATTTAGAAATATCAAAAATTCCCCATGGAAGAGGTTTTAAATCCAGGAGAATCTCAGGATTCTTTGGGAAGGCTTTTCACTTATACACTCTTTCTGATTCTGCGACTATGCCAGAGTCTTGAGGAAGCCTGGGTAGTTTCACAAAGTATATTCAAAGACAATTCTTTCTCTGGCTTCCCCCAATTTTTAGGAGACATGAAACCACCCTCCTGACACCAATTTCAAATTTAGGGAGTCCACAAGACCACCCTCATTTTGGTAATTTACTAGAAGGAATCACAGAACTCACCGAAATTCATTATATTCACAGTTCTATTTTAGTCCAGCGAAAGGTCAATGTCAGTTGAGGGGAGAGAGGAGCAGTGGAACTCTGAGGGAGGGACTTCAGGAGAGTGGGACAAATACCTATTGGTTTTACTTCTTCTGTTGGAACATAGCCGTGCTCATTCATTTAAGTATTGCTTGTGGCTACTTTTGAGCTGTTATGGCAGGCAGATAGAGATGGTATAGCCCAAAAAGTCTAAAATATTTACTATCTGGCCCTTTATGGGAAGAGTTTGCCAACAATTGTTTTCCAATGTTCCTTAGATACCTTGCTTATTTTTATTTAATAGTAGAACCTTAAATAAAATAAGATTTATTTAAATTTTGGTTTCATGAATAACTTTTGACAAATTGAAAACTAGTTTTTCTTATATAAACAGGGCCTGCCTTTAAAAAAATGAACAATATTTCAGATATTGTTCCTTTTTTCCCCTTCAAGAATCCAGAGCTCATATTTGATCAAGGAAAGAAGTTTAAAAAGTGCCCCCTTAGTGACACCAAAGAATGAGCAATCCATTATCACTTTTATTATCTGCAGGCTGCTCATGGAATCTCTGTATTATGGGTTAATTATAGCAGCCCTTTTCTGGGTGATGGGCTGTGAAACCAGAAGTTATCAGGTATAAACACTGAAGAGTCTGATTTACTTGTTCATGAGCATACCATAAAATCCTCAGTTAAATCACATTTTATGACTATGGCCTCCAAGTTTTTAAATATAGTCTTTGATTACTTCATAGTTGTAAAGGCTGACTTTCTTTTTTCTGTGTGGCAGTGAGTAATTTATAACATCTTTTATATGAACAATATTTACCAATGCTATCAAAGAGGATAAAGATATATTTCACTGTGCCTTTATAGCAGCATAGCTAGCTAGAGAAAATATATTCACAACTTATGATTTTACTACATGCCATTAGAGTTCTATGAAGTGCAAATCTGAAACAATTTTTCTACTGTCCCACCTCTATCTGTTCTTTGGTTATTGTGTTTCCTAAGACCATTTTGGATGTCTTCTTTGGAAGAAAACCAAAATACGGTGTTCTATAAATGTGGTTTAAATGACTGTCCTCCATGTGTTGGAGAATTTATTTGCCAATTACATGTGGTGTATTGAATCTTGCTATGACTCATGTTCACAATGTGAGATACTATATAAAATAATAACTTGAATAATTTGTATATTCATGGTGGTTTTATAATTAAATGAAACAATAGGTGCAGAATGTATTGCAACAATGTGAAAATATCAGTTATAATTTATAGTTTCCCAAACATGTTTGTATATATTATCTCAGTTGATTATAATAGCATAATATGAAACATACAAGACAAGTATAATTATCTTTATCTTACAAAGGAGGAAAATGAGGTTCAAGTAGGTTAAGCAACTTCCCCAATGACACAGTATGTGAGTTGTGGACACAATAATTGTTTACTACAATAATGTCCTTCAGGTTCTTCTATGTTGTTTCAAATGGCAGGATTTTCCTTCTTTCTCATGGCTGAACAGTATGAGGATTAAAACAAATATCTTCTAATTTCCAATCCAGAGATTTTCTGCTACTCAATGCTTGCTACTTTATTCCTTATTAAGGAGAAGACTCCTTTGTCTACATATGGTAATGTTCTTTCTAAACCTAGGAATGATTTCTAGATATTAAAGAGTCATTCTTTTGCTTAAGTATTGCTATTCCTTTCACCCTTATTCTACTAAATTGCTAGATCTCAGCTGTGTAATGGAATTGACTTTTATATAATTTCCTGTCTGAATTTGGTAGAGAAATTATTAAATGCCAGTGATCTGTGGGGAGTGGAAACTTGTAACCCCCATTGTGGAATTAGAACAAATTACTTTGAGTGTTTATGTTAGTGCAGTGTGGTTAGCATTGTTTCTATATTGACCTTTCTTAGCTGCACTGAACCTCACACGGTATGAACACCACTGAAGTTTTACTTAACACCTGAAGCATGATAGGATTTTACAACTGACTCATCTAATTAACCACATAGACTGTATTGAGGTGACAGATAATAATTTCTCACCCAACAATCTGCAAATATGAGATACATGGGACAGCATCTATTACCTTAGATATATAATAATAGTTTATTTTAAAACACACCACTTGAGCCACTTGTGCATAAAACCAAGTATTACTTCCATGAGGCCAAATTTCTGAACCTGAGTATATTAGTATCTATGGCTATGGGGAAGCTATGTGTGTTGGGGAAGAATCCTTGTTCTCAAACTTCTTCACATGGTGCTTTTTCAATTCTCTTTCTTTTAGCTCCTTTATTTGGGCTTTTATTACTCTTCTGTGATCCACCTTTTTTTGCCTTATGGGACCCTGACTATTTTAGTGGATATGCTGAGTTCCTACTAGTTTTGCAAAGGGAAAGAGAACTGACTTTGTTAAAAGACCCTCTGTCTCCAATGCTACATACTTGTATACCTAGTTTCAGCTATAACGTCCATATTATCCTATTTTTAGAAAATAAAACAGTATACATTTAAGACGTATAGCATGATTTGATATATGTACACAAAGTGAAAGGTTTATTATAGCAGGCTAACATATCTCCTTGCAGAGTTACCATATTCTTGGTGAGAAGTGCACCTGAAATCTCCTTAGCACATTTCCAGTGTTCAGTACAGCATTATTAACTATTGTCATGATGAGTGTACAGAAGATCCCTCGGTGTATTCATCCTGTGTAACTGCAAGTTTTTACCTTTTGACCACCATCTCTCCACTTCCCGCACCTCCACAGCTCCTGATAGCCCCTGTCCTGTTTTTTTTCAGATTCTACATCTAAGTAAGATCACACAATATTTCTCTTTCTCTGTCCGGCTTATTTTACTACAATAATGTCCTTCAGGTTCTTCTGTGTTGTTTCAAATGGCAGGATTTCCTTCTTTTTCATGGCTGAACAGTATTCCATGGTGCATGCAGTAAGCAACGTTGCTATCCAGTCATTCACTGATGGACGCTTCATTCTTTTCCATGCCTTGCAGTCATGAATAATGCTGCGATGAACACTGGAGTACAGATAGCTCTTCAAGAAACTGGTTTCATGCCTTTCAGATAAATAGCCATAAGTGAGATTGCTAGATCATAAGGTAATTCTATTTTTGATTTTCTGAGAAATTTCTGTACTGTTTTTCAAATTGTCTGTATCAATTCACATTGCCACCAACAGTGTACAAGGATTCCCTTTTCCCTTTTCTTCCCTAATCTCGTCACCACTTCTCTTGTCTTTTTTTTTTCTCTCTTGTCTTTTTGATAATAGCCATTCTGATAGGTGTGAAGTGGTATCTCATGGTGGCTTTGATTTGCATTTCCTTGATGATTAGTAATGGTGAGCATCCTTTCATATATTTGTTGACCATTTATATGTTTTCTTTTGAGAGATACCTATCAGATCCTTTGCCCATTTTTAATTAGACTGTTTTTTTGCTATTGAGTTATTTGGGTTCCTTATAAATTTTTTAAAAAATATTTTATTTATTTATTTTTAGACAAAGAAGAGGGCGGAGAGAAAGAGAGGGAGAGAATCATTAGCACATGAGAGAAACATCGTTGGTTGGCTCTTGCATGCCCCCAACTGGGGACCTGGTCCACAACCCAGGCATGTGCTCTGACGGGGAACCAGCATCCTCTTGATTCACAGGCTGGCACTCAATCCACTGAGCCACACCAACCAGGGTGAGTTCCTTATACATTTTAGATTACTTACCTGTTATCAGATGTATGGTATGAATGTATTTTCTCTCATTCCATAGGTCATCTCTATACTCTGTTGATATTATTCCTTTGCAGAAGATTTTTGGTTTGGTAAAATCCAATTTGTCTATTTTTGCTTTTGTTGATTATGCTTTTAGGGTCATATTCAAAAAAGTATTGCCCAGACCAATCTCAAGAAGATTTTTCCCTGTTTTTTTTTTTTTTTCTGATAACTTTATGGTTTCAGGTCTTACATTTAACTCTTTAATCCATTTTGAGTTGAATTTTGCATATGGAATGAGACAATGGTCCAATTTTATTCTTCTGCATGTGGGAGAAAACAATGTTCTCAACATCATCTATTGAAGAGACCGTCCCTTCCTTGTTGTATGTTTTGGCACCTTTGATGAGGATCAATTGACCATAGTGTGTGGGTTTATTTCTGGGCTCTCTGTTTTGCTCTATTTTTCTGTGTGTATGTTTTAATTCCACCACCATGCTGTTTTAATTACTATAGCTTAGCAGTATAGTTTTTAGTCTCTGCCATATCTGCGTCTGGTTCTGATTCTTGCTCTGACTCTTCACACTATGTTTTTTGCTTTATGGCATGTCTTGTAATTTTCTGTTGAAAGCCCTTATGATCTGACTAGAAATTAGGCTGTGTTTATTGCTTGCTATCGCTATGGTGTCAGAAGCTAATATTCCCCCTAGTGTCCTTGGATTTGTGTTCTGTGTTTTCTTTTGGTATCACTGCAGATGTCTTAAATAGAGTCTGGGTCTTGGAGTTCTTTTAGGTGTAGTTCCATGTTATGATAAAGAAGCCCTGTTGATGTGGTAGAAAGAAGTAGCTGAGGGAAAGCACCAGTGGTCCCATGATTCTCAGGCTTTTAGTGAGCCTGAACTGGGTATTTCCCTTCTCCTAGATCAGTTAGGTTCTGGTAAATAGTTTCTCTTGAGAGCAGGCCTTGTTAAGCAAGGTGAGAGGGGAGAAAGAAAGTAGTAGAAATGGAGAGCCGTATCAGAGGAGAATTTGTGTGCAGGTTGAGGGGAATGCCACATTTTCCTTTGCCCATCTGAGTTTGTAGAATGAAATTGCCCATCTCACTAAAAGGCAACTCCACTTTTCGAGTTGCTTTAGGAAAAACACAGAGAGTTTTCCTAACTGCTTTCTTTTCTTTCACATCCCACATTTGGTCCACTAGGAAATCCAGACTGGTCTCTCTTTGAAATGTTTCTAAAACTCAATTACCTCTTCCCAACCCTGCCACAGAGCAAGTCTCCATCCTAATTTACCCATGTTATTACAAATACCTGCTAATTGCTTCCGGCTTTGTCTCCCTTCTAAATAGCATTCTTATAGTCCAAACCCTCCCACAACAGCCCATGAAGTCCTACACAGTACGGCCCTGCACCGCCTTCCTCATTTTTAGACTTCCACTCTCCTCTCACTCTTTTTTCTCCACTGAGTCCCACTAGCTTTCTTCTTGTTTCCTAACCTATGCCACTTAGGCCTCTAGCTCAGAGCTTTTTCACCTCCCAGTCCTTCTTTCTGAAAGGTGTTTCACCTACATATATTTATGATGAGTTTTCTCATTTTATTCACTTCTCTGCTCACATGTGATCTTACCAAAGAGGATTCCTTTGACTGTACTTAAAAAAATCACTCTGGCCGATGTGGCTCAGTGGATCGAGTGCTGGCCTGCCAACCAAAGGGCCGCCGGTTAGATTCCCAGTCAGGGTACACGCCTGGGTTGCAGGCCAGGTCCCCAGTGGGGGGCACATGAGAGGCAACCACACATTAATGATTCTTTCCCTCTCTTTCTCCTTCCCTTCCTCTCTCTACAAATAACTAAATAAAATCTTTAAAAAATAAAAATAAATAAAATATAAAAAAGAATTAAATCTTAAAAAAATCAATCTCTGATCTCTCCATTTCTCTTCCAACTATGCTTTATTCTTCTTCTCAGTACTTAGCAGTAATTGGGTATATACATATATTTACTTATTTAAATTTTCTCTTACTAGAATGTATGTTTAATAAAAGCAGTCTGCTTAATACTGTGTCAGTGCCAAAAATATACTTTGTTTATGGATGAAATCTTTTCAGCCATAGCAAGTTTAGTAATACAGATGCTTTTTAAGTTGATAAACTAAAGGTAAGCACTGAGACAATGTGGAAGGAGGTGTTGTCATAAGGAGACAAAGAACAATTATAATGGGCATTTGAGGCTTCAAGGTCCATATTTTTTGCTTTTCACATTTGGTTTAAAAGAAAAACTAAATACAACCAAACCTTTTAAGTTTTTTTTCTTATATTAAGAAGAGAGAGTAACTTTCCTAAAAGCTAATCAGAAGAGGGATACTGACCATAGCCTGAACCAACTCTAGGAGATCTGACTTTGAAATTAACTTGAAATTCCATTAGAGTATTAATATTTAGGATCTATGTAGCATTTTATTGTCCAGAGCTTCATAATCATCTGAGCTATGCCCTTTCATCACTTTTAAAATTTCACTTATTAATTGTCAAGTTCCAAGAATCTTGTTTAGTGACTGATATTCCTTTTACTGACAGTGCTCTGATACTGCAGAGTAAAAAAATCTTAGCCTCTTGAACTATTTCTCAAGAGAAGCATGGTCTCTATTCCAATAGTTTAAGAAGCTGTATTTTTATGTCTGTGCCACAGCTGTGCTAAGACTTAAATGAAAAATTTAGCAACATGCTGACTCACCAGAGATTTTACAGTAGGCACATACTTGTAAGGACTATGCACTCTGATAAAATTAAATAGTGAATGGATGCTTAGCATTCTCAGTACTCCTGCCATAGTGCTTTGCACTACATTCTGTGTTAAGGGCAGAGAGGGTTGGAAATTATTTGAGGCCCTTAGCAGTTCTGTGAAGATGATAGACACCACCGCTGACATTATTCATGAAAAATATGAAAGGTCATCTATCTCTCTTAAGGCTCATTTGGAATACTTTTAATGAGTGATGGATGAACTACAAAGGGTTTGTTGCAGAGGGGCTGTGCACTGTGAAAGTTTAGGTGACTATTGCATCGGAAATGTGTCCAAACATTTTCCCAGTCTTTCCCCATCATGAATTTTCCCTCTGATGGTCTTCAGACCCTCTCATTTCCACTTTTTTCTTGGCATTTAGAACATTTTATTTCTCTCAAGTCTCTCTCTCCTAAATCTTTTATTCCACATTTTTTTTTTTGATGGCTTGAGATAAATGATGGCTTCCCAGGGTTAAATAAATTCAGTGACTATTGCTTAGGCCGTGGTTTCGTTCATGTCTCTGGTACCTTGGTTTAACCTTTTAACCGACTTAGCTGATTATGCTTTTCTATGCTTCATTCTCGCTTTCCTTCATCCCCTTCTTCACTCTAATATTTTTACTCTACTCTGTGTAGGGTTACCTCACTCAGCCACACCTCCTTGTGTCCTCTACATTTCCAAGTAATCTTGAGTAGCCTTCTTCTTCCAGTTCATCCTGTTTATTTGCCAAGGAAGAGAAATGGGCAAGAGTGAATTTTATCTATCTTGTAGTAGTCAAGAATTCTGCACAGTCGACTCACTGTAGATGGAGGAGAATCTAAAAAAAAAAAACGGACTTGGAAGTAGCAGTGCTTTTGGCCAAAGGCCTCTGTGGGTGAGAATGCAGACAAGCCAGGTCAATGACCAGTATCAAAGAGCATCAAGCTGTTGACATTGAAAGAAAGAGATTGGGAATGGGATGCTCCTTGAAAATAAATGACATTTAAGAAAGAACCTGGTTCATATCAAGCACTCAGTGAGGTTAGTCTTGAGAGACACAATAGTGTCACGGATAAAACTCGGGCATGGAGATCTGGCTTTCAGTCACTTGGGGTCCTCAGGAGGGTTACGTTATTCAGGCATGCAGCTAATTGCTGAATGGGAATGACTCCCGTGCTCATAGTGGGCAGGGTCTACTAGCTCTTATTAGGGGTCTGTAAAGCAAATGGGGCCAGCTCTCAGTCTCTGGTTTCCTCCGCTTGGCTCAGACTCCCACCAGGGTGGTGGGATGCCAACACAGTGAGACCAAAGTAAACAGGGCTCAGATGTTGTCATCTGGCAGCCTTCACCACCTAGAAATCAAATCCAGAGGCTGTTAAACCATCTGAAGGAAGTCACACTTACCAAGAGAAAGGCGTAATGGAAATATTGAGATTAGATGTTTCCAGAAGTGATTAGAACTTGTCCTTTGTCTTTTTGACTATGTGTATTCTTTTGTTCTTTGTAAGAAAAAGAGCCAACTGCACACATAGCTAGCTTTGTTCAGTGCATTCCTATAAATATACACATACATATGTGTACATTCTTGTGAGTGCGCTCATTTTTGTGTGGGCAGGCTCCGGCATCATGTGTGCGGGGCTGTGCATTTCATAGTAACAGAACAGCTGCTTTCTGGAGCTTCCTTTTTTGTTCAGTCACACTGGTGACAGATTTCTGTGGTCCTCTTTAGAGGAACATTTGGCCTTGCCTGCCTTCCCCAGCAGGGTGCCTATACTCATATAGCCTTTCTTGTTGTCAGTCCAGGTTTGCCTCCTACTGTCTCAGTGTCTAGGTCTTCTTCTTTAGGTGTCAATGTCAAAGTGAGTGCAAGGCAGAGCAGGGTACGACTAGGGCAAGACTGCCCTAAACAAAACAACACTGAATCATGGGATACATTTGTCCTCTGTGGTTATATACTACATGCATACTTCTCAGTTATCAAGTCTTCCTGCTCCTCATCAGTATTCTTATTCTCTCTTCTTCTTTCTCTCTCTGTCTCTCTCTGACCAGATATCTCTGTCTCTGTCTCTCTCTCACACACACACACCTTTCCCAGTTTAGTGCTCTTAGGCTTTGATTTCTGTTAGTCATCTTGGGTAACTGCAGAATAGGTGCTCACCATCCCTGCAAAGCATGGATAGATGAAAACAGACTAATAGATACTCGCAGATGAAACATTTTCCTTTCCAGGTAATATATTTACATAACTACAGATACAATGTGGTTCAAAGATGGGCCTTTAAAAAAAATCTGGCGCTGTAGCACGTTGGGGGTGGAGAGAACAGACGTTTGAGACAGACAGCTTTCCAGGGCTCCTGATACCCTACCTACCACAAAGGCTCAGTTGTCCATGATTGAAGGCAGCCCAGCAGAAACATGCCTGATCAAGGAGAAGATTACATGGCTTTTGAACTAGACAGGACCTGTTGCCCTGGCTGGGTGAATCGTCATTAATGCTCAGAAACCTGTCAGGGTGTCTGCTTGCGTTATAAATCAGGAAAGGGAGATCACAAAATTAGGCCATGTACACCAAAGAGTTCAACTTTCTTTTATGGGAGAGCTGTTCTAGGTTGTGATCATAATGGGGTATTAACTTGCTTTATGGCGTATGCTGGGATATTTTTCATCCTCCTTGCCAGAGTAGGCAGCTGTCTTTACCGATAAATCTTGTGAAGTTTGCCACTTTTGAGGAGTCATCTGGTTCAGAGCAGAATTGTTCTTATAACCTCAGGAAAAAATTCAAGATCTCTGCTCTCTCCTAAATATCTTCAGAGCAAGATGTGTTAAAATCTCACTTTGTATTCCACGCCTCACACTCCTGCAGTAAAAAAGTCCCTCCTAAGAGCTAACTCAGATCTTTTTGCCACAATTTCCGCCGTTTTATTTGAGCATGGGTAAAGTGAGAGTTAAGAACTTAAAATCCTGTCTACAGCTTGAGGGAGGTCAATTCGTCTACAGAGACTTTAGTAGAATACAAAGTATCCTTGGAACCTTTGTGGTCCTGACATCTATCTGTTTGGACTACTTTTCCACTGACCCTTTGGGATTCTGGGTCTCCCCATCAATGACTTGACGAAGGGACAGAGAGGAAAGATGCTCAGTATCCCTTTTGACTTTTCTGGTTGTGTAGAATTGAGGATATATAATATAAGCGAAGAAGGTAATGAAGATATTTCTCAGGTGACTTCAGTGGGGCAGCTGTGTGATGGGACAGGGCTGGAAGTTACTCTCCACAGCAACAGAAGAGAGCTGTGCTGGGTGACTGACAGACGAGGTTCGCCCAACTCAGCCACCCTCTGCGGGTCCCAGCCTTGCCCTGGCCTCGGCATTAACCCCAGTGCTGCTTTTTCTGCAAATGCCTCATCTACCAGGTTCCAGCTGGCACTGTGTTTCGGCAGCTCAATGCAGGGGTTGTGCCGAGGAGGCAGCCTGCCTCTGGGAGCCACGGCTGAGACTGTAGAAGAACTGATTAGCTTTTAAGAGCAGACCTCCACCAGACAGGCAGGAGTCTGAAGAGTAAATAGAGGTGCTGGCCTTGGAATTTTTTTTAAAAGGCCCCGGAGGGGTTTGTTCACCGGTGTTTGAATTTCTATAGAAAAGCTCTGTGGAACTCTAAATTAAACCAAGTTGACCCCTTTCACAGCCTGAGTTATTTACAGTTCACAGGTCTTCGGAGAGTTCTAGTTTGCATGCAGTTGAAAATAGGTCCCCGGTTGGCAAAGGTAGCCTACTGTGGGGCTATTTGCATCACACTACCTTGCTTTCCTTTGGTGTGGGAGAAAGCTGAGAAGTGGAAGCCAAAAGATGTGGTCTAGCTGTAAACAGGCCTTTTTGTTTTTCAGCAAAGGGAAGGCGCCGGTAGGAATAACTAAAGATGCCAGCTACTAGAAAGCAAATAACGGAGTTCTCTCTGTAATTAAATGCATTCCTCAGAATAACAACTAAGTAATAGGAAGGCAATCAAGTAACACCCCTCCCCCACCACAGCTGATTTCCTTTGCAGCTTTAACAGTCCGGACTGGCACTGATTACTGCACTCAGTTTCCCATTTTGCTTCATACTGGAAGAGTAATTAAGTTAAATAGCTTTCAGTGCCTGAGATCTGGTTTGTGTCAAACTCAAAATCAACCGCTAGTTCGGGTTTGTTGATCAGCGCCTTGCGCTTACCCCTGGCCCTCACTTGCACTTGTATAAAACCAGAGAAGGTCTTGTACCTCGGTGACTGTTGGATGGGGTGATCCTGAAACCGCCCCCACACCTCACTTGCTATGATTGAGAATGTGTCTCTCTTTTCCAAGACTGGTAAACTTGGCTCAGATGATACTTAGGAGAAGCTTTTTTGTGACTTATCAAACAAAGGAGGATGGTTTGCCAAGAGATAAGCCTGAATTTAATCACAATTACTGAAAACTGGATGGTAAAAGTACAACAACAAAAGTGGGAGTCTAGAATCAGGGGGAAGGTGGTAGTAGGACTCATACTTCCTATTTATATGAAAACAACAACAACACAGAAGTGATCTTACAGTTCACTCCTTTTCTCCTTTTTCTGCAACTCAGTTTAAAACATGTCCTTCTCCCTCTTCCAGGTAGGAAGCATCCTAGGTGTGGCTATTGGTAGTGATGATGGTGGGTGTGTGAGCAGAGAGTGAATGGAGTGGGAAGGAGAGCCAGCAAGTAAGATGATTGCAGAAGGACAAGGAGCTATAAATCGGGTCTTTAAGTTGTTTACACCTCACTTGGAAAATATGACAAAAACCTATGAAAAGACATGAAAACACATTCTTGCAGCAGAATGTGTCACAGCATTTGTGAAGTGAAAGAATGAGTTCAGGGCAGAATGAAAGGTAGATGGGTGACTAAAAAGCAAGTGGTTCAGGAGAAGAGGTTGTTTCATTGAAGACTTCTGCAAGAAGCAGAACTAATTGTCCATCTCTTGCTGTGAAGAAAACTGTGGGTCCTATTTCTTAGAATGGCTAAATTTGAACGCACTGAAGTATATGAATAGATCGGGTAGTGTAGGATGACCCAGCCTCTTTATCTTTATGCATTAACATTATATCTATTTAAGCTCCAGGCAGAAATAATTTTATGAATGTGATACAGAAATTTAAGTATAAAATGTGGAAATTTTAGAGTGCCAGTTTTATATAGTCTAAGTTAGGGCACACACAAGGAGAACAAGGTAGCTTGGCAACAGAGAGTAGAAACCAACACAATGGGAAATGAGCCCTACAGACAGGAGGGAAAACCAAATCTGTAGTCTATATTCAACATTTAGACTGGATATATCCATATAGGAACCAAAAGATTTCCTGGCCCTGTGTGGGAGTCCGTAATCAGTCTCTGAAGGTGCAGGTTACATGTTTTTCTGCCTGGGAAGCCTTCCTGACTGTGTAGCTATTCCTTTCGCTGCAATTCCCCAGAGTTTCATTCTGCATTGCAATTATTTGCCTCCTTTTGCAAGAGCAAGCATCCAGCAGGCGTTAGCAGGTAAAAGTGTTTGTTCATACAGGCCAGGAGGTGTGCTGGTTGCCTTCATAGGAGGCATCTTATGTAACCCTTACAACCGGCCCTTTCATTCTTGTCACACCCTTGAGGGCCTGGGGCTAAGAGGGCGCGACGTGTGCGGTAGGAGGTGAAGGCGTTCCGCCAACCAGAGGTTTCCAGACAGCGGGCTCTTTGCTGTTTGCTCCACAGCAACTCCGTTCTCTAGGACAGTGAGCCATATGTGAAATTTAAAAAATTTAGTAGCTGCGTTAAAAGAATAGAAATAGGTGAAATTCAGATTTTGTAATAACATTTTGACTTTGGAATAGCGTTAGGTATTATAGAAAAGTTGTGAGTGTAATGCATGTAATGCGGAGATTGCTGTATATCCCATTCTGAATTTCCCCTAGCACCAGCATCTTACCTTAGTGTGATATATTTGTCACGAATAATAAATCTGTGTTGACCACTTGTTAACTAATATTCATACTTCATTCCAATTTCCTTTGTTTTTGCCTAATGCCACTTTTTTGTTCTGGAATCCCATTCAGGATGGTATCCATCCTATCTCCTTAGCTTCCTTTTTTGTTTTTATCCTCACCCAAGAACATTTTCTTCATTGGTTTTAGAGAGAGAGGCAGGGAGACAGGGAGAGAGAAACATTTTTGCAATAGAGAAGCATCCCATATGCATCTGGACCAGGGATTGAACCCACAACCTAGGCAGGTGCCCCAACTGGGAATCAAACCCACAACCTTTCGGCTGTGGGATAAAGCTCCAACCAACCAACAGAGCCACACAGGCTAGGGCTCCCTGGCTTCCTTTTTGACTGTGACAGTTTCTCAGATTTTCTTTGCTTTGATGATTTTGACAGTTTTAAAGATACTGGTCAGGTATTTTGTAGAAGGTCCTTGAATTGGAGTTTGTCTGATGTATTTCTCATGATTATATGGGGATGTGATATTTTGATTTATAATAAGAAGTTATATTTGATCTTCCCCGTTTCTGCCACAGAACTCCTAAACCCTCTGTAATTTCCTAAATGATGAAAGCTTCTTGATATTCGTAACAAATGTGTGATTTGCCACACCTGAGGTTATATTAATGAGGTGATTTTTGGAAAGCCCTTAAGGTTAAGGGCTTTCAACGTGCTATTGGTAGGTTGGGACTTTTGGTCCCACTCTCAACCTCTGGGGAGTGAAAAGGGGCTGGAGGTTGAACTCATTGCCAGTGGCCAATGATTTGCTCAATTTTGCCTATGAAATCAGCCTCCACAAAAAACCCCAAAAGAGGCAGTTCAGAGAGCTTGCAGAACCAGAACTACTCCATGTTCAGGGCCTCCAATTGCCATGGGAACAGAAGCATCTGACTATACTGTCCATTCCCATCCTTTTATATACTTTGTAATGAACTGGTAATCTAGTAAGTAAAATGTTTCTCTGAGTTCTGTGGCAGCTCTGACAAATTAATCAAACCAAGGAATGGGCCATTGGAATCTCTGACTAGCTGGTGGGCCAGAAGCACAAATAAATAGGACTTGTGACTGCTTTCTGAAATGGGGGTTAGGGAGGGGTCCGTCTTGTAGGACCGAACCCTTAATCCGTATGATCTGATGATGTCTCCAGGTAGCTGGCATTAGAATTGAATTAATAGCTTAGTGGTAGTGTTAAAATACACACATATCACAGGGAGTATCAGAGTTTGGGAGGAAGATCATAGAAGTACATTGCCATTCTCATCACATCCTATGAAGGGTACATGCCATCCATGACTTACCACAGATGTTATCCTTGATCACCTGAGGCTGAGGCTGTGTTTGTCAGGTTTCTCCACTGTAAGGTTGCTTCCCAGCCCTTTTCATACTGTTCTCTTCGGAAGGAAGGTTTATGGGATGGGAGTTCCGTTTTACTTCCTTCAGCGGGGAATGAATCATTTGGAATTCTGGATGGGAGACGTAACTATTCTCCTTCATGTATTTACCTCTTGAAAAGAAATAAAAGCATCATTTATTTATATTAGTATAGATTCATTACTATTTAATAAAATCAAGTTAGTCATATATTTTGTTTAACCCCATAGATAAAAATATTATCATTTCAATTCACAATCAACTAAAACATTATTTATGAGACATATCTCAATTTGTTTTCATAGAACATCTTCAAAATCTGGCATGTTATTTATACTTATGCCACATGTCAATTTGGATGTTAAATTTTCATCAGAAACATTCGACCCACACTTAAATTTTATAAAGTTTGCCATTGAAAAAGTAGGTTTGCATACTCAAGTAATTCTACACCTATTCCAAAGTTTTCCATTGTTTAAAGCAATTACCAAAAAGTCACTTTCCTTAAATATTTGTACCCATTTGGCAAAATTGGTTTATCTTTTAAAGAATTGACTTGATATAATTTCAAATCCCAGTTAAGTAAATTTTACCAACTCTGTCATCTCAGCATTATTACTATCAAATTCAAAGTGCTGTTGTATAAATTGAAAAGCACATTTGTACAGGGTCTGGCACAAATAACAACCCCCTTTTTATTACAAAACCATAAACATGTAATTTTGTAATGTAACAATGTAACACTCAAGCACACCACATGACATTTTAGGTGAAATGTTCAAATTAAAACTATAAATTGTTACACCCATGTTATTACCCTACCAACCACACTGAAGCAGGCCTTACTTCTGCTGGACCCTGTATTCATCACAATGAACTAATCAGTATTCAACTTTTCCTTTTTGTTGTGGTGCAATTCATATAATCCAGTTAATTATAATTTAAATCTTTGAAATATTGAATCATATTAGAAATAATTGCAAAATAATTATTGAATTTTATTATGAAAAGTTTCTATTTCAACATGAATTCCCATACAAGATTGCTAGGTCACAAATGAGTTTTTACTTTCCTCAGAACATCAAATTTAGCTCATTTATATTCAGTGTCATGTCAGTGAGAAAACATAAATCACACTGTCATTTTTGTAGCATAAATCATACTGTCATTTTTTGTCTTTGTCTATGTTATATTAGGCAAGCATTTCTTTTGTTTCAAGAAAATCTTGAATTAGAATTAATATAGTAAATCTTTGTAAAACTCTTCCTCAACTCAACTGGCGAGCATTTGTAAAGCATACAACATCATTACATTGTCTTCTATTTCCTTTAACAGTTTACAAATGGATGACTTTTCATAGCATTTGTGATTTACAGAATGATTTTAAGGACTTCATATCATGGAGTCTGCCTCAGAAAACTGATCACAGATACATTTAATATGTATAATACATCATTATAAAACAATAGAGGCAATAGCAGTCTCTTGTTTTATAATTACAAAAAAATCTAAGGTTTTTTTTGACCTATTATAGCTAGAACAGTGCTTGTCATAATAGGAGCTAATAAAGCTAAACTGATTTGTTAGTTTAAAAGATTCGAAAATATCTATTCTGTGAATTTGATTTTTAGCCTGGGAATTGATAATGTTTCTTAGTATTTTGGAAGTTCTTTGAGACAAAAGATAACTAAAGTGTTAATCAGGCTGTGATTTGTATCATAAACTTAACTAAAACTAATGAAAAATACTTGCAGTTTTTAAAATTTTGAGTCAGTTACTCTTTAATATTGTTGGTAAGATCTTGGATTCTATGAGCAACCATTTTATGGCTTAACCGAAGCTCTTTCACTTTTTGTAAAACATCTTTAAAAGTTTTTTCTCATAATATTCTAATATTTCAATAACTGAAGCAATGACTTATTTTACCATGTCTTCATCTAAAATAGGTGTACAAGGAGCAAAACCAGATTTACAAACTTAGGTTCCATTGAAGATAAGTTTAAAGTTTTATTGGACATTAAATCTAATTTCCATAAATTAATTTCACTGAATACACTTTGACTGTTTAAACTTCTTATCACATATATAATGTGCTGAAAATGTACCTTAAATTTGCCTACTTAATTGTGTGTGCATGTATATATTTACACCACAAAGAAGCAGTTTTTTTCTTACACTCTGCTGCAGGAAATTGCAATGCTCACTCTTTGTGAAAACTCTGACATCTTCTTCCAGTTTTTGTTTTTCTTCATTACTATTACGGCCATGATGCCAGCTTCTAATTTCCACTTGATGTATACCGTCATTTTAAATTAAAAAATTTGTGCATACTTATTTTTTGTACCAGAAAAATAATTTATTATGATTAAAATAAATATTTCAATTTAATTCTCAAGTATAACTTTCATAGGTATCACTATAACTTCTGCTGTCTATATAAAATATTCAAATAAACATACTACAATGTTTTATCTGCCCATAGGAAAAAAAAATCATTCAAAATAATTCAAGCCATTGACATTTATTAGATCAGTCATACATTTATGTGTACACTAAAAATGACGCATGGGCCAGAAACACACACTCTAATATAACAATTACATCTTATGTAATGTACTGGTTAAGGTAAAATATATTCCACTAAAACAACATAGTAGTGTTTAATGGAAACAACTTTACACTTCTGTAAGTTTTAAATTTAAATTAATTAAAGTTAAAATTAAAAATTCAGTTTTTTATATCTATCCCTCTGGAATTTTTAAAATATATTTCATTGATTATGCCATTACAGTTGTCCCTTTTCCCTGCTTTATTCCCCTCCACCCTGCACACCCCTTCCCACCTGCATCCCCTTGCTTTAGTTCATGTTCATGGGTTGTATTCTTTAATCACAATGACTCTATTGTAAATGTCAATAGCCAGGTGTGGTTAGCGACAAACATATTAACACAGCAGCTCTGAAAGATAAAGTCTGAATGGTCTGACTTTAATTCCAAGGTCAAGGACTATGGAGAAGAAAGCCTTTAATCTCTTAATGAGGGGCTGAAAAAAATGACCAGAGATAATTTATAAGTCCGTTCTGCCTCAATATGTTTTCTTACATCAGAAACATCAGAGAGGAAAGGCTCAGAAGCATGTATCTATAAATCACTGGTAGTTAATAGCTGATTCAGCTCATTGGAAGTAAATTTCCCTCTCTTTTATAGCAGACCTCATTCTAAGGCAGGAGGTGTAAGATGCCAGACATGCACCAGTGGGTTTTAGGTTGTGAAAGAGAAATTTGACTGGCCCTGTGAATGGATGAGGATGGAGAGCAGGAAGATTCTGACCCACTATTCAGAGGGACCTCGTAACTATCAGAGCCAGACAATGATAGGACATGCTGCCTGAGTTGGGCTCAGGGTCTCTGTTGCTGGACTCGTTCAACTAGGAATTGAATACAGAATTTAGGGCATTGCAGCATCAGATGGGAGACTAGGCCTGATGACCCAGAGAGACTCCAGTTTTAGATTCTGTGGGTCAAAGTAGGAAAAGCATAATCGACTTTCTTTTATTTTTAGTTTAGGTGGTTACCCGGTGTTATGATGTATTTGTGTTCTTTTTTCAGTCTGTGAAGTGGGTGGTGTTTTTGTATTTCATCCCAAATCCTAACAAGCAGAACTATTCTGGCCAGATAGATAAGCACAATCCTTTGACAATTTCTCTATTGACAAATACATGACTCACTTTGACTCTGTTCATGGATTTGTACTCTTCTCACTCCCAGAGAAGATTTAAAGCCGCCACTGTAAAAACAATACACTGGGACACTTTAGAAAGTAGGGTTAAACAAAGCATTGTGTTTGGGTAAAATAGTTGTTTCCAAAGAGAGAAAAATCCAACCTCCTTCTGTCTTTTTTATAACATTGATTGGTGACTTAAGCCCAAGGTGTTTAAATTTGAATCAATAGTAGGTTAATGACATAAGATTATTATACTTTTAAAACATAGTTGCAGATTAAATTATCTGAACCCTGTAAGAACTCACCCATCCTTGAAGCACTATTTCTAAATGTAAATGAATAGCCGAAGTCAAAACAGATGAAAGCAACATGACAAACTTCAAATTAATTTTTCCCAAATGCACAGTGTTTTCACATATTTAATGGATTTAATGCACAGCCGCTCTAAGCAAAAATCTGCTTTCGTAGACAACCACATCAAACCTAACCTAATATAATTAAAATTGTTTACTGCTACCATGCGAGTAATGTAAGATGTGCTTAATTCATTGATTTACTCTAAGGGTCTCAAGATATTATTTTAGAAATAACATTTCAAAATGGTGTTTTACATTTAGAGTGTATTCCCTGTTTACCCTTCCAGAATCAATAAGATGTGGATGTTGGACTGGGTGATGTCTGATGCTATGCTCTTCACAATCTGTAATTTCCAATATTTCTTCTATCCATGCCTGTTTCACGGAGCAGTGTGCCTTGTTTTACACCTTGCTTTGGTTCCCCACCCCAATACCAAGCAGATCCATAAGGGACTGCTCCTACTCCATGTTTACCCAGAGAGACACACACGTCTCCACAGAATGAGGCAGAGATCGTGAGACACTGCAGAGCCAGAGAGAGATAAGACAAGCCTCAGTCACAGAGTGGCTGAGTCCCCAGAGGGCGATGAGCAGATGTATCAATGTAGTTAATACTGACAAAGTAACAAAAGCCTGGATTCTTGGCCACTCTTTCCTCCTGTTGTTGCAATGAGCGCTCAGTGTCTGTCCAGGAATTATTACTTTAGCACTCACACCCCATGGGATTCTTTCCAACGTCCAGATCCTTCTTTTCCCCTTCCCATCCCTCTTTTCTTCTTCAACCTTCAAGTAAGTCCTAACCACTCAATCAAGACTTCTTTCCGCTCAAGAATTTCTGCCTTCGCTCTATATTTCTAACTTTTATCCTTAAACCAAAAAGGCAGGTGGCCTCCTAATCTCACTCACATACTCAGATTCTCACTCTCCTTTATTTCTTACTTTCTTCTATGGCACACAACCCTTTGCTAATTGTAGCCCCTTAGTGGTTTATTCTTTGGATTCCCAAGTGAATTATCGGATTTATAGGCCATCATAAAGATTGATAAGTTTAAGGGCCAAGTCCCAAGAATTTAGTGAAATGCATTTCCTTGGTGTAGGCTATGAGGTTGAAAATGATTTGATCAGAATAACTCAGTTGGATAGAGAGAGAATCCATGTGCGTGCTGAGGTGAGATGTAGTCGATGGAGAAAACAAGCCTTAAATTAGGGTGGGGCCCGCTGTGGGGTGCTAGGCATTAGGCTGGGGCAGAGAAGGAGAGATTTAGGTGAACTATTTAAGAACCCACTCATTTTGTTTTTATTCAGCCAATATTCACTGAGTTTTCATCTGCGTCAGCCCTGTGTCCTACGAAGCTTACACTTAGGTATAGAAGACAGACATGAAATTTTATATATATATAATCTTGTTAACAATTTACATATATAATATATCGAAAACATACACTATGTATTATATATTATATAGAGATGGTTATTTTGTTACCAATTTTGTTTCTTGGAAGGTACAGTAGTACTTGGGGCAGGGGGAGAATGGCCGTCAGATGGTCCTGGTACAATCCTAACTCAATTTAGCTGTGCTGTCTTGAGCACGTTATTCAATCTTCCTGAATCCACTTACCAAATTGAAAGTTGATAACAATCTACTTCATATTATTGTTCTAAATGGTCAATGAAATAATTTATGAAAAGTGTCCAGTAGGATAGTGGCATATAATGTAATAAATGAATATTTGCTGAAACAAGGACCGTGCTCAGGCACATTGAAACCCGAAAAGCCGGTGTTGGTGCTGCCGGTCACCTACCAGACCCAGGAAGCAGAGACAGGGATTGAGTCTCTGTGGGCGATTTACTCAGATGGCCGGCGATCTGAGAACACAGTGGGTGTGTGCCCTAGTATACTGTCTCACATTTCCTTTCAAGCCAGCCTTTTTAATAAGGGGACAAAATTGCAGGTGAAGGGTTTGGAATTCAAGGGGAAAAGCTGTAGGTAAGGGATTTAGAATTCAGGAAAGAGGTTAATCAGATAAAAACTGCAGTCTGGCAATCTCCTTAACATCCTTTCATCCACTGACCGGTGATTTTCTTTATCTGTGTCCTGGGCGCCGGACTGTCTCTCCCTGGAGCTCCATGGCTGGAGTACCACCTTGATGGCTTATGATCTCTTCCGGAGCACAGAGGCCAATCGTGTGGGGTCCCCTGGGGGAAGGAGGCTGAAGGGAGAGAAAATGCAGGCCGCATTAACGAATATCAGCAATCAGTGTTTTGAGTGTATTTCTTACACCACTCCAGCTGATTTTCAACTACTTGGGCCTGAAAATACTTGAAAAAACTATCAAACTCAGAGAATGGGGCAGTGAGTGACATAGTATATTAATTAGCTATTACTGCCTAACAAACTATGCCCAAAGTCATATAATTTATATTATAACTTAATATAAATTATTTCTTTCCACTCATGTGTTTACTGCCCAACTCAGGATCTTCTGCTATAGGTTGAGCCCAGTTAGGCAGCTCTGCTTCAAGCTGAGGTTCCAGCTGAACTTGACTTTTTGATATGGGTTGTGCTCACTTTTGTTGCCTGTATATGCATTGTTAGGCATAGTATGAAGGGGCATCAGCTACTCAGTAAGAGATCCTTTTCATGACAATTGCAGAGCCCTGAAAATAAAGCAGAAATACATGCTGCCCTTGAAACATAAACCTGGCCTTAGCACACTGTCACTTCTGCCCATGAGCCATTGGCCAAAACTAATCACACAATCAGATCCCAAGTCAAGAGGCAAGGAGATAAACTCCATTTTGAGAGAGCAAGAGTCTGCATTCTCACTTAGCAAAGATTCTATCCAAAAGCAGGATGGGAATTATGTGCAAGGCAAGTACGTTCACATCCAGTTTCTAATACTTTTTCACTACATAGGTTAAAAGGGAAAAGAGGAAAAAAATGGTGAGAAGTGTTATAGAATCCCAAATTTCTCCATGAAGTATATATGAGGTCTATCTGGAAAAAGTCCAGCCATTGTTGATATAATGAGAACTGTTTGCACAGCATTGATGTAACCTGACAGCCAAGGAGAGTGGACCAGAATGTGCATGCATGAACAATGATGACTTTACTGTACTGGTCAGTGGACGTGGTAGGTGCCATTGAGTGAGCATGTATACTGTGTGGCTGTTGCATTCAAAATGACTTGAGTAGAGTGACGAATCTGCCTCAGATTTTGCATTAAGCTTGAACATTCCTCCACGGAAACTGTTAGGATGATTCAGAAGGCTGCAGCTATGGGTACTGGTGATTGGCAGCTTCATCATGAGAACGTACCTGCTCATGCATTACATCTCGTGCAGAGTTTTTTGGTGAAACATCAAATCATCCCAGTGACTCAGCCGCCCCTACAGCCCAGATTTGATGCCCTGCAATTTCTGGCTTTTCCCAAAAACTAAAATCACCTTTGAAAGGGAAGAGATTTCAGACCGTAGGTGGTATTCAGGAAATGCAATGGGGCAGCTGATGGTGATTAAGAGAACTGTGTGAGATCCCAAGGTATGTATTTTGAAGGGGACTGAGGTGTCATTGTCTTATGTACAATATTCTTGTATCTTCTTCATTATTGTTCATATTACATGACTGGATACTTTTGGACTGATCTTGTATTCTAATAGAACTTACAGAGTTTTGAAAGATTCCCTTGCTCACTTGTTAAGCACTACTGGATAGTATTTTGAACCTTTCAAAATAAACTGTTTCAGTGAAGCTGAAATGTACTAATTTTGAATACTTAGCCATCTGGAGCATTAGATGTTTAATTACAGCTGAAAACCCATGAATGAACAGTGTGAGGCAATTTTTCTTTCCAGTGGATCCCAGTTTCTTTGTCTTTATTCTCAGGAGACAGAAAAAGGAATAGGCCAGTGGTCATATTGTGCTATTTCTTGGTTTTCTTTTCTTTTTTCGTTTTACATAAACTCATCTTAAAAACATTGTCAAACCATGTCATGATCCATGTTTCTTTCTTATAAAACATCAACTACAAATGCAAGTATATCTATTATGTACAATAACAATAGTCATAGAAAAGTACTTTATTTTATTGTGTCAACTGCATTTAGGGTCAGTTTCCTTGATGCTTACAAGTTTTATATTCCTTTTGGAGCATATTCTTTTTTGTTCAATCTATGAAATACTCTTAATAACTAACCATGCTCATAAAAATAAAGCAAAATGATGGTTTTATTTTCAGCATGAGAAACAACATCAGTCTATAATAATTATACTAAAAAATTAAAATTTAAGAGGTTTGTAAAAACATTATCAAATGTGATGCTACATTTAAAATATTTATCATTCATAAAATTACAGGTTTTATGAATCTCATTTTCCCATTCTTTCCATATTAAAGGTCAGTAAAAGCCAACTAGGTAAATGCTGTTAAATGAACCTCAGGTATGTTCAGTCCTGGTTAAATAGTGTAGAACTTGCACATTTAGTTTAAGACCCTTCATTGTCATCGACGAGCTTGCAGTCTGGTTGAAAAGCAGGGAGACTGGTATGAAATAGTCAACTGCAAATCTTGTAGGGTATTATATGCTCCATTTTTCTGTACTAAAGGTAACCTCCCTTTCTCCACCCTATTTTAATTAGGTCTGCCTGCACTGTTATTATCTTTCATTGTACCTTGTTTATGTCCTTCAGAGTACCTCTAACAGCTGTGATTCTATATCTGTATGCTTGTTTTTTGTCTGCAGTTCGCATTAGATTGTAAGCTCCAATGGCAAGTGCCTTGTCTGGTTTATCTACTGATAATATCTACTGATAAATACTTGGTGCTCAGCATTGGGGTCCACATCTATGAATACTGTTGAATGGATGACTAAATGAATGAATGAAAGAATGAGTGAATAAGTATCACTGAGTGTGTAAAATTAGAAGATTTTAGTTTGATTTTGTGTTAGATGGAAGACATGTAATTTAGGTTTTGTTCTTGTTTAGATGTAGTATGCTAGATGGTAGGGAAAAGGGCACTTAGCAAAGTAGTTGTGCAAAAATGTGAGGAACCACCTCCTTCTCCACCGCCCAGAGTCCCTAGGCATTGGGTCAGCTTAGAGATAGAAGTCCATACTTCAAGGAGCAGAGGCTGACACTGTGTTACCCTGGTCTCAGACTTCTCAAAGGTGGCTCTTGGGGAGTTGACTGTGTAATAATAATAGCATCTTATTACTGAGAATGAATCATAATAGCAGCTACTATCTACAAAGCACTTTTCATTATGCCACATCTTGTGGTTAACTGCTTCTGCAGGATAATCTCTTGATTCTGAACAATAGCACTGAGAGGTAGGTATTACTGAACCCATTTTATACTGAGGTGACTATGGATCAAGAGAGGATAGATAGTATTGAAGAGTCTCTGTTGGGATTTGAACCTGGTGCTGTCTATAAGAGTGCATGCTCTTAGTGTACTCCTTTCTCAAGGAAAGAGAAAGAAAATAAAACCAGGGTCTAGTTCTTTTTCTGATGGATTATTTTGATTCCTTTTTTGTATTGTGCATGAAACAACTTGGGACAGATATTCATTCATTATTTTAATCAATAAGTATAGGATTTCTAGGCTCTTTGAGATACAAAAATTTACTCATTCCTAGTCAACAAATAGTTGCTGGACATGAAATGTGCCAGGCACAGTTCTAGGACCTTGTCATTTATCAGAAAATGGCAAAGATCCTGCACTCACACAAAGCTTACATTCTAGGTAGGGAGACAAACCATAATCAATAAACAAAGTAACTAACAAGTGAATTACATTGTGTTTTTAAAAATACAATAAAAAATAAATTAAAAAAAATTAACTGGAAAGGAAAAACCAAAAGTTAAGGAGCCTTGCTGAGGAGAAGGCAGGAGAAAGGCCAGGTTGCACATTTAAGCAGGGAGTTCAGATGAGCCTCAGCAAGAAGGTGACATCTGAGCAAAGATGTGAAGGACGTAGGGAGTGAGTTCTGTTCTTCTCCGGGGGTTGGGGTGGAGAGACAATATTCCAGGTAAAAGGAACAGCTAGTGCACAGGCCTGAATGTGGCTTAAGGACATACACACAAAATAAAGCCATGCTTTCCAGGAGTTCACACGTTTGTGGAGAAAAAGCTAAACAAACAAACAAATGAAATAATTACAAATAATTGTAGTCAAGGGTAATAAGTAGTAAGGAGGAGGTGTGTGCCTGGTGTGATGGGAGCAAAGAAAGAAGAACTAACAGCCCAGAGGCATTTGGTCACGCCTCACAGAAGAGGTGCAGTTCTCATTTCTTTTGTTAAACACAGGAAGTCTTCTGATGGATTGGGGAGGACTAACAGGAAGCAAAGAAGAAGCTCAGTGGAGCATTGCATGTTCAGGAAGCAAGAGGTACATTCCTCTGTGTCTGAAGGTGGTCAGGGGTTGATGGGTTGGAAAGGTGAATTAGGGTAAGAATGTAAAAGAGTCTTGCTTTCTAGGACATTTAACTTCTTGATGATGATGTGGAATTCTGAACAATTTAAGCAAATGCAACTCTTAGGAAGTTAAGAAACATAGGGGTGGGGGACATCTATAATAGTGTCAACATTAAAAACAAAAAGAAACTTATAGGGCCACAGAGCTACTAAGTGGTGCAGCCACGATTTAAGCCCAAACTTGTCTGACCTTTGAATCCAAGATGACACCAGAATTCCCCATACCTGTGCAAGGGTGTGATGTTGTTAGTTACTGCAGAATAGTTAACTTTCTGTAGTGGGGGATGTTCTTGGCAGGGGAGACTGGTAGTCAGTGGTCAGTGGGAGGGGAGATTTGTCTTTGAGAGTTGCAAAACCCACTCTGTCTAGAACTCTACTTTTTCAAGGAACCCCCAAAATATGTCACCAGTTACTTTACCAACGATTACATCATAGACATAAGTGGTCACTAATATTTCTCACTTTTAAGATCTGAGAATATACTTATGGTGTCATAAATATACTAAGTGATTTCATTAAGTTTATCCAGCCACTCACTCTCAGATCTGGATGAGAACATGGCTAAATGATCTCAAATAAAAATACAGGAATGTATCCAGTTGGCAGGAATATCTTAGGCCCTGTTTTTAGGAGTTAGAACTACATGCGACTACAACTACATGCTGAACAAAGTTAAGCTTGGTGATTTAAATTTGAAGGTGCATTGACATTAAATGAAGGAAAGACTTCCAGTCAAGATGGAGGTGTAGGTAGACACACTTTGCCTCCTTATGCAATCACAGCAAGAATTACAATTATATCTCAAAACAAGTAACAGCCAGAATTATCAGAAAATTGAGCTTTATGGAAGTATGACAACCAACGATTTAAAGAAGCCATATTCATCCAGATGGGTAGGAAGGGTGGAGTCACAGAGACAGGTGGAGAGGTGCAGAGATGCGGTGTGGTTCAGAGAGGTGGCTGTGGCAGTGGAACAGGTGGTCCCACACTCAAATGTAGTGGATAAAAATTGGGAGGGATATGTTGGGAGCGAGTGATCCTAGCCCCAGGCCAGACTGCACAGGCCAGGGTTCCAGTGCTGGGAAGATAAATATTTATAATTTCTGGCTGTAAAAACCAGTGGGGGTTGGGGTGGCAGAAGAAACTGCTGGATTTTTAGGAGAGTCTGTTTGAAGGGCCTGCATGGACTTAGATTGTACACAAACCCAGCCACTCTAGGATTCAGCCCTGAGTGCAGTTGTCACAGTCAGCCTGGATGGGGAAGGAACTTGGAGTAGCACACTAGGATATTGCTCATGGGCCAGTTCTGGACATGGCACACAAAATTCAGGGAGAGCACAGTCATGCACTACAGCTAACTGCAAGGGAGGCTGGGAAATGCAGCTGAATGCCCAGACAAGGAGAGAACGTGTTCTGATACATAGCTAGAGGACTCTGCCTTAACTAGTGACACCTTTTTCTTGTTTTCTCATATGCTGACTGTAGAATGATTCCAGTAGCAAAAAAAAGCACCTCCCTTTATTTACCACAGGTTCTGTGCACTAAATAATCAGACTCATGAATGCGCCAGTCCCACAACTTAGTATTGGCTTGCTTCACGTACATTTCTCACTTTATTAGCTTTCCCATGATGTACATTAACTGAATATTTTTCATTCACATTCAGGGTGATACCAATTGGCACTTATTAATCAGTGATTCTCAAACTTCATTAGGTTAAAATTAGAGTTGTTTTTTAACCTTGGGTCAGAATCACCTGGAGGACTTGTTAATACACAAATTGCTAGGCCTTCCAGACACACTGTCTGATTTTGTAGGCCTGGAGTGGGACCTGATTTATAACAAATTTCAGGTGATATTGAATCTGTGCTCCGGGTCCACACAGGTTTACAGCCACCACCCTACTGGGACACCTGAGCTTTCCTCCGTGTTCTCTTTCACATTTTTACCTCAAACCAGTCTTCTCTGAACACAAACGAACTTGAAGATTTCTGCCCACCTTCTGTAAGGCAAAACTGAAGTCCTGTTTGAGCTGGTAAGTGTTTTTGGTAAAATGTTTTACTTTGAGATTGTGTTTTCTGACAAAGTTTAATTGGAGGGGTAACTGTGCTTTGATTTGTTGCAGGTCTGAGGGTAACTTGTTCCTTTCCACTCCACTCCCCCAGACTTTTGTTTTGTTTTGTTTTTGCTTTGGTTTTCTTGTCTCACCGCCTAAATTCAGGTGTTGCTTGAACTCTGGCTCCCATGTGATATTTAAATGGTCTTACTCAAAGGCTGCAATATGTTCCTTTCATCTCTCTTAGAAAGGTGAACTATGAGTCATCATTACTCGGGAAGTTGTGATTGTTGCATCCTATGCCTGGTTGGTCTGGGACCTCTAAGCAATGTTTTGAAGTTAACAACCTAATAATCCTTGGGGTAAGTAAAAGAACGATATGCCTACAACTATATATTTTTATGGTTCTACATCTTGGTTTTCATTCATTATTTGAAATAGTGTGCTTGTTATTTGTTACTGCAGGTTGCCTGTATAACCCAGCACTAATCATATGTTAAACACGTGGCTCCTTTGTTGTTCCCCACATAGCTGTCTGAGGGAAATAGGATTCCGCAGGAACCACAGTCTTATCCTTTGGCCCACTTGGTCTGCTCATTTCTTTTGGTGGTTTACAGTAAAACACGACAGGTACTAAATCAGCCTGGGGCAGGAAAGTGCAAAACAGATTTGAAACAACAGTTTCGAGTCTTACAGGTAATTAACTCCGCATGCTTTCGGTGGATTTGTACCAAGTGTTTGTCTGCCCGTGCTGAGAAAAATAGCACTTTGTTCCTTTCATCAGTGGATCTCAAAATGCTTCATAAACATTAATTAATGCTTATCACACACCCTAGCATCCCTATCCAGATGAGGAAACTGAGCAACTGGAGCCAGCAAAGTCTTTTACCTACAGCCCTGAGGCCGGGTGCAGTGAAGTTTTGAGCTGAATACTCATTTTGGTCTCTTGACCTTGGGGTCATTCTTCTTCCTGTTGATAGAACAGTTAGCACCACGTCTTAAGCTTTGACAAACAAGTCTAGCCCTTGTATTAATCTAATCTATTCAAAATACAACCATAACCACAAATGGACATTTAGGAAAGATAGTTATGTTTTGTACAGGTAAACATTGAAAGGAGTGTGTGTGTGAGCACATTTATGTTCATGCTTCTGAAGATATATTCAGTCTTGAGATGGGATTATTTCTTGCTTAGAAAGTATTCTATAAGAGTTAATCTATTGGACTTTGCCAATAGTGGAGAGAGTAATCAGTTGAACAATTGATCAATGGACTAGGAATGAAGGGTTACCTCTCTCCATGTGTCAGGTCATGAGTTAGCTGGAAATAGGCTCACTCCAGCCTTTAGGGAGGAGCTAAACCTCAGCTCAGCTTTCCATAGGACAAGCTTTTCCTCCCTGCATGAAAGGGGAACTACAGCTAAATACAACTTCATACCATGTATTCACCAAGTGCTAACAGCTGGTATTCCCAAATACTTCCCTGCACAGCAGGTGCCTGGCCCAGTCTGCTGGTCTACCACCTGCAAGTCTGCTCTCACACTTGTCTTATAGAAAGGGAGAGCAACAGGTGGGTGGAGTTCCTCTCTTGGAGCAGAGCTCCTCCATGGCCCATTGTGGTCTCAACTATACTCAGTCAGGCAGGCCCTTCTTCAGGCAGACATATGCACTTGTTGACCCTTCTGCTTTGAGTTATAGCCTGCTCCATGAAACATTGCCAGTGTTTGTCTGAGCCCTTTGTACAACATGCCTGTTCTGGGCAGGAGAGTCTTCATTCTCAGTGACGTCCTCAGTACAGTACTGGCATCTACACTATATCAATAGTGGGGACATTGTTTGCTTTTGTTGAGAACTTTTTGAAGATGACAAAAGAATTATTAAGAGAGTCTAAACTCTGAATTATGCATTTTATAAGGCAGCAGCATAAGCACAATATATTCAATTAAAATTTCATACACACACCCACATTCAATGGTGGATATTGATCAGCCTTAGGTTCTCCTTACAGAAGGTCTTCAGAAACCTCTACTGAGGTGGCAGTAAACACAGTCGTTGCTTTCCTGCAACCGATGCCTCTTCCCTTTTGCCTTAGATGTGGGTTTCTCCTGTGGCTCAGGTCATTGCTGTTCCATGCTATTCTGTAAGATGATGTGGGATTTTTTTATTACTGCTTTCCTGTTATTTTGGTGGAAATCAGATGATAGTGTTCATTGGAATAATCTAGAATCAATTTCCAGCTTCCTGGCCCTACCCTCAGAAGTACAGATTTAAAAGATCTGTGATGGGGCCCAAATGGCTGTATTTTTAACAAACATGCCTAGATCTTTTGGAGGCATATGGTCCATGGACCACATTTTGAGAAGCATTAATTGCTTTAGGTTTTTGTGGGGTTTTTTTGCATTTGAAATCATTCCAAGTTTATTTTGAGTAGGGTTTTTGCCAAAGCTTTACTCTATAAAATGCTGGTTGCCTACTTTGTTAGAAGAACACCAAAGAATAGCTTTAGGTGGTTAACTGCTCTCAAAGCTTCCTCTCTAGATCTCTCCTGCCTATGATCTCTTTCTTGTCAGGTGATCTCTCTCCTGTCACAAGGGTAAAGGATAGAATGTGTAATGTTTAGGAAGCATACATTATAGATAGGAGTCCTAATGAAAAAGAAACCTCCCTATTACAAATGGTTCTGTATAACACCATCAGGCACCCCTCAGGTGGCAGGTATAAAATAACTAACATTTTATTATTTAAAATAAATAATATAATTATCATTAATACTTTTAATTTTATTATTTATTTTCTTAGGAAACTTCATTATCTATCAATCAAAATGATGTCTCCTCTCTGTATACATATATAATATGTACATTATTATATCATATATGATAGAAAATTAAAGGGCATTCTAAGTTTTGCAAGTTGAATTCCTGATGTTATTGTCTTCTGAATCATCCAATTCTCATTCCCTTTTATTACCACTAGCCCTGTGCAGTGACCACACCTGCCAGTGATTTAATTCTAAGTCTTTAGTAGGTAGTTCACTGCCAGTTTATGTCAGTGAAAAACAGTAAACAAGAAGAAGATGGATACTGATGGTTTCTCAACATGGAAGCTATGTGAGCTCAGGCAACCATAACACACACCATAGACAGTGTGGCTTAAAAACAGAAATTTATTTCTCACAGTTCTGGAGGCTGGGAAATCCAAGCTAAAGTCACCAGCAGATTTCTGGCTGTATTCTCACAAGGCAGAAAGAGGAAAAAGCTATTGTCTCTTCTTATAATGGTAGCAATCCCATCATGACCACCCACATAGTTTAATTATCTCCCACAGGGGGTGGGTGATGTGAGGGGGGTGAGGGGCCTTCTCTTAATGCCATCACTTTGGGTGTTTGGTCTCAATCCAACCCAGGGCAGCAGCTAATCCTGTGCCTTACTTTAGAGACTGCAAACTATGACCTGCAGGCCAAGTAAGGCCCACCACCAGTTTTTATAAATAAAGTTTTATCAAAACATAGTCACCCTCATTTGCTTACATGTTATCTACAGTTGCTTTTATGCTACAAAGATTGTGTGGCCCACAAAACCTGAAATACATATCATCTGGTGCTTAAGAGATGAGTTTGCCGACATACTGTGATATGGACCATTTCTGTGGTCGCTGTCCACATGGAAAAAAATAGCATGATCATAAATAAAATTTGACCCTGTGGGGCACTGCATGTTCCATGAGCTTTTCTAAAGTTTTACATTTAAAGTACATTTGCAATACTTTAGAAAAAATTTAGAAAAACTTTGTGAATGCCTTGAAAGATACCTTACAACAGGGCTTCCTGAGTGGTAATCTTCGAAATGCTAGTAACCTTTAGATGTGACTTTTTTTATTACAAAAATGTTTGGTAAATAATGGAATGAAAGTTATTCTTTTTAAAAATTATTCTGTAGAATTTCTTAGAGCTTAACATGCCCCATCTCTAACAAGCAAGGATAGCATGGAGTATTTTCCAAATTTATTTAACCTAAGAGTAGTTTTTGAGGACCACTGATTGATTGATTGATTGATTTTCTGTTTTTTGTTTTGTTTTTTTTTTGTGGGGAGAATGGATTGGGAAATGTTGGCCTAAGTTGAGCCCTTCATTCTTTTGTTACAACACAGTACTAAATAAGCATGACTTGTGTTCATGCACATTTGGGTCACAAAATCCTACCCAATTTGTTGTAGCTCTGCTCACCTAGTTGAAACTATTAATTTGTGGCTTCAAAGCCTATTTCACACCATTCCAATGACTGGAACTGCTCATTCTAATTGTTTTTAAAAACTTGCTGTTAAAAACAGCCCTGAAGACTGCCTCCAGAGGTTGTTCAATTATTTAAGATGTTGATGCAGAAAAGCAATACATCCTGAGGAAGACAAACCATTAATTAATGTCTTCTGGCTAATCATTGTTCTTCACATTTTATCCTGTTGTCAAGTGTGTCTAGTTTGTTAATAAATAAGGAAGAGTTTTGCAGCATTTAAGAAGCTGCAGTGATTGTGGTCTTCCGTACATATATATACAAAGAGAGAGAGATGTTCACTATCTCATTATAAACAGAAAGCTTAGTTTTGTTTCCACCTTCGCTGGTGTGGGGGGTGGAGGTCATGGTGAGAGGCATGGGCGGAGCAGCACACTCACAGCCCGTGCACTGTTCTGGCTTACCAGGAGCTTTATCTTTCAGTTCACCGGTGGGCTCAGTTCACGATAATGTGTGTGGGCAAGATTCTTCCAGTCTTTTTTTCTTTCCTTGCTTGTTTTTCTGTTTTTTTTTGTTTGTTTGTTTTTGATGGCTGTGGGGACTTTTATTATTGATATCTTACGATTTCCCGACTTACAAATCACTTGTTACACTCAGAACCGCTGTTGTAACTGTTCAGATTAATCATCTCAAACCACTGATTGAATTGGTGGCTCTGGCGTCAACTGTTACCCGTCTGTTCTGAGCCAGTAGTTCCCCATCAGGTGGGATAAACTCTGGGGACATTTATGGGATTTAAAATGAATACTTCTTCTGATAATTTAATATATCCAGAAAGTGTTATGTGAGCATTGAAACTGCTTTCTCCAAGCTACTTCAGGTGGCAATCGGAGGCCTAAACACCAGGAGCTGCAAACAGGCAGGTGTGGAATGGGCAGCCTGACTCACTATCTCAGGACAGACAATGTAAAATTAATTTGCAACTCACAGCAGAGGAATTCAGGTGCGTCCTGAGACCTGAAGGGCCTCCACGGTGTTCCCACAAGTGAGCTCGTGCTTCTGGAAGCAGAGCTCTAACTTGTATTGGTTTCCTGTGTTGTATCCGCAGGTGCTGGCCTGCAGGTGCCTATGTGGGTCAGAACAGCAGTGACCAAAGGCAGTGGCAGTTCTTTCTTTCCCATGTCAGGAGGAAATCCCAGCACTGTAATCAGGAATGGCACGTGGCTGTAGGAGTCTGATGTTTTTCTCGTTATAATTCACACCTGTGCAGACCACGGAGCACCTCTCCCTAGGACATAAGCTCACCGAACACGGCTTGCTCACTGGTACTATTTCTCTCTCAATTCCCCAACCATGAATTTTTCCAGGATGTGTCCGAGCTGGCTTTTACTGGCTCAAAGTAACCAATATTGTGTACATTTCAACTTCATTTTTCAGAGTTGTCAGGGGGCTTGAAAACAGCCAAGGTGGCATGTGTATTAATCCAAATCAGGGCTCCTCCCTGACAGAGGGCGGGGTGTTAAACATTTACTAGCACACCCCTAGATCCTTCCTGCCTCATCTAGTTTCCTAAGACTTTCCTTTGACGTGTACAACTTCACTCAGTGTCTGTTCAACTGAACCTAAATTATTCTACTTCTCTGGACCTGATGTCTTTAGTTCATTCAGCAGTTTATTTATATTTGAGCACATACTGAATACTAGATACTGTATTAGGTTCCAAAAATAAAATACAGTATCTTATCCTTTAAAAAATGATTGAATTAAAATTAATACAGTTTGCCACTTTAACCTTTATAAGTATACAGTTCAGTGGTTTTTAAATTATATTCACAATGTATATGAACATTACCAGAACACTTATATGATCCCCCAAGAAACCCCAGCTCTCTCACTCCCTGAATCCCATCAGCTATTAATCAATCTTTATGGGCTTATACATTCTACTGAACGCTTCATATCAATGGGATTATACAATACATGGTCTCTTGTGTCTGTCTTTCACATGGCATAATGCTCTAAGATTCATCCATGTCGTACCTCTTATTAGTATTCTATTTTTATGGCTGCATAACATTCCACCGAGTGGATATACTACACGTTACTTATCCATTCATTAATGATGAACACTTGTGTTATTTCCAAGATTTGGCTGCTTTAATATTGCTGTGAACATTCAGGAACACTTTTTGTATGAACATATTTTCAGTTGTTTTGGATGTATACATAGGAGTAGAATTGCTGGGTATTACGGTAGCATTTTATGTTGAATTTTTTTAAGAATTGCCAAACCATTTTCCACGTCTGTGCCAGTATACATTTCCACTGGCAACGTATTAAGGTTTGTCCTTAATACATTCTTGCCAACACAGTTTTACTTTTCAATTAAAAAAAAATATAGTCATCCCAGTGGGCATGAAGTAGTTATTTCACTGGGGTTTTGATTTTTATTTCCCTGATGCCTAATGATATTTAGCATTTGTATGTGCCTATGGACCATTTGTATAACATCTTTGGAGAAATGTTTCTTCTAACCGTTTATCCATTTTTTAGGCTGGATTTTCTGTCTTTTTGTATATTCTGAATCCTAGACTCTTACCAGTATATGTTTTGTAAGTGCTTTTTCCAATTCTGGAGGTTGTTTTTTCACTTTCTTAATAATGTACTTTGATGTAGAAATTTACCTGTTTTTTTTTTTTACTTGTTGCTTTTGTTTCTGGTGTCATATTTAAGAAGGTGTTACCTAATCCAAGTTTGTGAAGATTCACACTGACATTTCCTTTTAAGAGTCTCATAGTTTGAGCTCTGATGAGAGTATATTTAGGTCTTTCACCCATTTGAGTTAGTTTTATACAAGTGGGGACCCCCCTCAAAAATGGAATTATCTTCTCGGGGCAGGCCCCTTGTAGTATAGGCTTCCCCAACTAGGTGAGTGTTCGAGGAACCCATCTGCATCAGTGTACCAGCTGGCGTTGTTGTGAGAGGTTGTGTTTGGCTTCAGTGAATTTTTTTGGAACACTCTTCCAATGCTTTTGACCATACATGCTGGGTGATTTATGAGCACACCTGCCCACACTGTGCTGAATGTTCATCAGCTTTTGATCCAAGATGGCATGACCCCCATATCCCACCCTCCCTATTCACCTGGTTTTACTCTGAGCAACTGTTTTTGTCCCCAGATGAAAAAAGTCCTCAAAAGGAAATGTTTTGTGGATGTGGAAGAGGTGAAAAAAAAAATAGAAGCACTAAGAAAGACATCAAAATTGAGTGCAAAAACTGTTTTGAGCAGTAGAAAAAAAAATTCAATAGGTGTATTGCATCAAATGGAGAGTACTTTGAAGGTGACCAAAGTTTAAACATGTAAGAATAAATATACAAGCTTTTATAAATCCTGTTTTTTTGGGGGGGTCCCCTTGTTTATGGTGTAAGAGGTCCAATTTTATTCTTTTTCATGTGGTTCTCTAGTTGTTCCAGTGTCATTTGCTGAAAAAGATGATCTTTCCTCAAGGAATGAGCTGGTTCCCTTACTGAGGATGAACTGACCGCAGATGGGAAGGTGCGCTGCGGACTCCCAATTCTATTGCATAGATCTTCCTGTCTGTCTTCATGCCAGTGTCTTATCGCCTTGATTGTTGCAATTTTGTACTAATTTTTGAAATGGGGAAGTGTGTATCCTTCAAATTTATTTTTTAAGACTGTTATTCCTGATGAACATCCCTTGAACTTCCATATGAATTTTAGAATCAACTGTTCCATTTTTGCAAAGAAGGCAGTTGGAATTTTGACAGAGACTGTGTTGGAGCTAGATCAGTATGGGGAGTCTTGAGGTCTTAAAAACTTTGGGTTGGCCAAAAAGTCTATTATGTCTTTTCCATACTATCGCTCTAATAGTGCTTCATTGTTGTTAACTTAATTCAAAACAATTTTGTTAGATTGTATCATGATAGCTGTCATATCAGTGTGCAATAAAAAAATCACAATTGGTGAATTTTTGTGTAAACATTTAATATTGAAGATGGGAGCAGATATGCAACATTTTTGGCATATTATGCTTTATTATTTCAAGAAAGGTAAAAATGCAACTGAAAAGCAAAAAGAGATTTGTGTGGTTTGTAAAGAAGGTACTTTGACTGATTGAACATGTCAAATGTGGTTTACAAAGTTTCGTGGTACTATTGACATTTTGGCCAAATAATTCTTTGCTGTGGGGCTGTCTTATGCATTGGAAGATGTTTAGCACCACCCCTGGCCTCTACTGCCTAGAAGCCAATAGTGGGAGATAGCCAACATACTCAAAATATCCAAATCAATAAAATTTTGGGTAAAAAGGAAAAAATGTACCTTTTATTTTACAGAAAAGCACTAAATGGACATTTTTGCCAACCCAATATTACCTTCTTCAATTTATGAACACAGGATGTCTTTACATTTGTTTAGGTGTTCAATTTCTTTCAGCAGCGTTCATAGTTTTCAGCGAATCAAGGCTTGCACTTCCTTGAGTAAATATACTTCTAAACATTGTATACTTTTTTCATGTAACTCTAAATGGGATTATTGCCTTAATTTTAATTTTAGATTGTTCATGTGTAAATACAACTAGTTTTTATATATTGTGTACCCGACACATTGCTGAAGAGGAGTGTATTTTACGTGTATTTGTGCATGTATTCTTAAAGGTTATTCAAATATAACAAAAAAACTCATAATGATATTTACAAATAGAAATAGTTTTACTTTTCACTTTCTAGTCTGCATGCCTTTTATTTCTTTTCATGCCTAATTGCCCTAATTCCAGTTCAATGTTGAACAGAAGTAGAGAGAGCAAACTTCCCTGTCTTGTTCTTGATGTTAGGGCAAAAACTATCAACTTTCTATCATTAATATAATGTTAGCTGTGAATTTTTTATAGATATGCTTTATTAAACTGAGGAAACTCTTTTCTATTCCTAGATTGTTGAGTGCTTTTATAATGAAATGGTACTGGATTTGTGAAATTATTTTTCTTCATCCTTTGAGAAGAGCATATGGATTTTACCCTTATCAATCTGGTTTATTACTTTGATTGATTGATTTATTTTTTTGGGGGGGTATGTTGAACCAACCTTGAATTACTGGGATAAAGTCCACTTTGTTATGGTTTACAATTCTTTTATTCTGCTAGATTTGGTTTCTGGTATATTATTGAGGACTTTGCATTAATATTTATAAGGAATATTGGCCTCTGCTTTTCTTTTCTGTGATTCCTTTATCTGACTTTGTTATCAGGGTAATGTGGGCATTTTAGAATGAGTTATAGTGTTCCTCCTCTATTTTCTGAGAATTGTTTGAGAGGAATTAGTGTTACTTCCTCTTTAAACACTGGGTAAAATTTAGAGTAAAGCCATCTGGTTCTGGCTTTTCTTTACTGGAAGTTTTTGATTTCCTAATCTCCTTGCTTGTTGTGTGTGTATTCCTATTTTCTATATCATTTTGAGACAATGTGGCAGTATGTGTATTCATATGCATTTTTCTGTTTCATCTAGGTTATCTAATTTGTTGGCACATAACTATTCACGGTATTCCTTTTATTTCTAGAGGGTCAATAGTAATGTCCCACTTTCATTGTTAATCATAATAATTTGAGCCTTCTCCCTTTTCTTGGTCAGTCTAACTAAAATTTTGTCAATTTAAAAACATCTTTTCATACAACCAGTTTTTAATGTTATTTTTCAGTTACAGTTTACAGTCAATATTAATTTGTATTAGTTTCAGGTGTACAGCATGTACAACCAACTTCTGATTTTGTTAATTTTCTCTGTTTCCTATTCTCTTGGTCACTTATCTCTGCTTTGATTTTTATTGTTTCCTTCCTTGCTTTGAATTTAGTATTCTAGTTTCTTAAGGTGGATGGTTAAGTTACGGATTTGAAGTTAATTTGAAAGTGTTTAAGAGTTACATAGGGTCAGGTTTTCCTTTACTTGTAAGCAAACAAGTTTGTCTGCCAGTTTCAAGGATGCTAGTTAAAGACACTGCTGGGTTAGAGACCAAACACAATTTATTACTCATAATAGTAGCATTGGCCCAAACTCTCATCCCTACAGGGTAACATGAAAAATGCAACACCTGCTCACCCGATGGAATGTGTTATAGGAGAGGAAGCCTGGCTTACGGGACCTGAATCTTTTATAATGGGAAGTAAGCATGCCTGTACTTTGCTCCAGAGACAGAGATTGTCTTCATCTTTTAAGGCCTTTTGCTATACAAGCCCCTTTCAAAAGGAAATCTACAACAAAATACAATTACTGCCTCATATGCAAGACATGCCAAAATATGAAAATCCCATGGAAAACTGTCTCTCTAAAAGTCAGAAGAGTGTACAATAACCATGGTCTTAAGAGAGGTGGCATGGGCTCGGCCTCTTATTTTGTGTAATGGGACGTCATGGTAAGATTATGAGAAATGGGACATGTTCATTTATGTTGTAAAAAAAATTACTCTTTTTCTGTGGAAATTAGACTTTAGGGAGGGAAGAGAGCAAGACAAGTCTATTGCAACACCCAGAACAGAGGCATTTAGTAGTGGAAGCAGGGTTAAGTTACTACAGTGAGTTTTGATGGTAGAATCCTTTGTTTTTTTTGGTGGGTTGGATAATATATGGGAGTAAAATGGTACCTAAATGTGCTTTGGCATGAATGACTGAATGGTGGTTCCGTTTGTGGGGTGGGCATCACTCAATGAGACACAGGTTTGGGGAATGTGATAAAGGTACTGTTTCGGATGTGTTGTCTTTTAGAGGGCCATTTGACATCCAGGGGAGATGAAAAGGGCATGCCTGAATACATATTAGTCAGTGGTTTGAGAGAGACTAGAGCAGGTGATGCAAACTATTGACTATTGAAAGTCAATAGTGTATTTGTCACATAAGATCCTGCGACTTCATAAAATTACATTGGAACGGAATATAATAGTCAATGACATCAAAATACTGAACCCTAGTGTCCTTTTGAAATTTGGAGGTCACAGAGAAGAGGATTCAGCAAATGAAAGAGAAGCCAGGAGACAATTTGACCTTAGAAGCAGATAAATGAAATGATGACGATAATAATAAGGATGGCTGCAACATGAGGTTGGGGAGTTGTTTAGAAAATAATCTGATTATTTTGTAATCGGTAAACTGAGTCCCTTAGTGTATAAATTAGAAACAATGTAACCGCTACTCTGCTATTCATGAAAATTAACCAGGAATTTGGAAGGGTGAAGAGAGTTTCAGAGAGGGGGACTGGGGATAAGGGGAGGGTGGATAACTGAAAAACATGCAAGGTGTCTGGCAAACTTTTAGATTTTAAGTTATGTTAGTAGCCTAGAAGCAACGTGTCTGTTTCCACAAGGCTTCAGTAATGTATGCTACACAAAAATGCTCTCAGTGTCTGGTGTGTGTGTTCCTGTGTATGAGAATTAAAGCAATTGTCTACATCTGATTCAAAGCAGAGAGGAGGGGCCAGAAGTCTTGAGGGAGGAGTGTGATCAAGTTTTGTGTAGAAACAAACTTGAAACCAGAGGGACATGGGAAGGGAAGTTACTAGGAGAGCAGAGAAATCTGGAGGTCAGAGGACTGAGCTGAGATCTAGGTGTTACCTTTGCAACCAAGTGGCTGCCTGATTCTTCCATTACATTAACTACTTTGGGCCCTGATCTCTCCCTACTTAACTTTCAGCATTCATGCTCCTTAATTGCTCAGATTCCCAGTTCCGGCTGCTGCTGGACAACACCATTGTGCTGTCAACCTCGCTCTGACCTTGCCCTTTCCTTCTGAAGCAGGCCAAGTGAGATTAATATGTATTTTATGTTTCAAACTAAATACAAATAATTAAAGAGAATAAGGATGCGGTGTTCTCAGAAATAAGGAAGACTGTATCTTTATATGTTTTCAGCTGCCAAGCTTTCAAAACACATCCTGTGTTTTTCCTCACTTTTAGTTTGTTCTTGTTTTTGTAGATGGTGGTAATTAATTTCTTGTGTCATCACTTGTAAAAATTAACTCCATATTTTAGAAAATATTTTTTGTTCTCTCTAAAAGGAAGTTTAGTTTTTCACAAACTTCTTCTGCCTTTTAGACAGTGGTTAGTTTATTGTTTTTTTTGATAGAATCTGAATCCTGGTTTCAATACTTGAGGACTAGACACAGACCACAGACATAAAAGACTAATTGTGTTCCAGTAACAGGGGAAAACTAGATTTATAAATTTTCAAACTCCTCAAGAGTTCTCCATAAAGTATTGAATTAGACAGTGCTGTTCCTCTGGTCTCCACCTAATCTTGTCCTTCTCTAAACCTCTCCCATCTCTCTCTCTCCCTTCTTTTATTCCTAAATGTATCCCCTGAACTCTAATGCTAAAATAATTAGATGTACTGAATCACTGTTGAAGAGGAAAAGTTGAAAGTCCAGATCTCATCTAAGTTTAAATCTTAGCTTTGGCGCTTTCCATCCTTGTGAATGTCACAAGTTGTTTAACCTTCCTGCCTTAGTTTCCTAACCTTTAAAATGGGGATAATAAAGTACCCTATCGCAAAGAGCTGCTGGGAAAAGTAAAATAGATAATACATATAAAGGGCTTAGAACAATACTTAGCATAAATATCTACTCAATTAATGCAACCTTATGTTAGTCTTCAAATAGACTCACATTTAAGCAAGAAACAAATTTAGTAATAGTGTGTTTTGCAGCGATGTCCTTTTGTATATGAGAGTAAGCTGGATCTGGGGGAAAGAGTAATTGAATTTGAAGGATGGGCAGAAAAGAAGATCAGTAAAGGCCTGTCTTCTCTGAGCTGACTCAGAAAAGACTGCAGCAGTTGGTTTGCTTTATTGCAGGGGTGTCAAGCTCTTTTTCTCCACGGACCACATTATCTTGTGGTTGCCTTCAAAGGGCCGAAATAATTTTAGGACTTTGTAAATGTAACTCCTCCTTAACTCTTAAGGAATTGAGATGACATTCGGCCCTTTGAAGGCAACCACGAGGCTGATGTGGCCCCTGGTGAAAATGAGTTAGACAGCTCTGCTCTGTTACTTCTCTTCTATGTGGATCTGCCATTTAGATGCCATTGAAAAAGTCAAGAACCATATGATTCCATTCGTATGTGGGATATCAAATTGAAAGCAACAAGTGAACAAATAAGAAAAACAAACAAAAACTCACAGATACAAAAAACAGTATGGTGCTTTCCAGGGGGTTGAGGGATAGTAAAGGGCAAAGAGGGTCAAATATATGGTGATGGAAGGAGATCTGACTTTGGGTGGTAGGCATACAATGCAACATACAGATGACGTATCATAGAATTGTATTCTTGAAATGTACAAATTTTATTAAGCAATGTCACCCCAATAAATTAATAAAAAAAGAACATGATTTAATATCAGCAAGTCTACTATTGACCTTACAACTAACAAAAATGGTGACTTTGAGCAATTCATTTAACATTTGGAGTTCTGATTTTTTATATCTAAAATGGGAATAACACATTAGTAAGAATCAAATGTACTATGGAAATGCACCATGAAAATATTAGCAAGAGTGACCCTTGGTTGGAAGCTTTTTAAGATTCTGCTGTTTGTAAAAATCATACCCAGTTCTCATTTGCTAACCTCATCTGGTCCTTGCAGAGTGACTTAACCAAGACAAGTTCTGCTGTTTCTAGGGAAATTACTTCAATTAATCCCTGAATTGCAGCCCTCTCCCCTGGTGCAGCAGATAGCAGCTGTTCAATGCCCCAGAACAGGAGACAGCAGTCTTGGTTTGTGAAAAGGAGGACAAATGTTTTGTACAACTGTAATCACAGGGGAGTTTAGGAGTGGGTAGACATTTTTCCAGAGGAGAATAATTTCCTCTCTTTTATTCAGAACAGCAAAAGCAGCTTAACAACTCCTACCCTTGCCATGACAAAAGAAATCCATTTGGTCAGGCCCTTCTGTAGTGGCTGCTCATCCTTAGGGCCCAGGCACGCAGTCTCTGAATCACCAAAAGACTAGAATGTAATGCCCCTTTGGAACAGTTGTACTCTGTCTAGTCAGAGGCCTTTCGAAGATGCTTTAATCCTTGTATTAATGACACAATAACCTGAAAAGGGTTCCTTGGAAATCGTTTAAACCCCACGTTTAAGCAATCCCAACTCAGCTAATTAAAAAGTCATCTTCTGGTTTTGATCATTATTTCAAGGTACAGACAATAGTATAACACTTTAAAATACTTTCTTTCTTCTCCCTGGAACTTGCAGAGTGCTGTAAGTTTACGTTGAGGACCTGTCTCCTGCAGAATTTCTTTGGAAAAAAAATCATAGTTATTATAAATACTCTTTTAGTAGCTAAAATCATAAGCCATTTTTTGGACTTTCTAGTGCCTCTCAGAAGTGGTCAAACTGCTTTACATTAAGTTCTTATAAAAACAATTTGCCCTTGGACAGGTCCTTGGTTTTCTTTGTGATGAGTCTATGTAATTTTTCCATTAAAAGAATCAGGCATTTTTGTAATTTCAGTGTTAAATGGAGATTAATGGAAGTTTAATTCAATAAATTGCATAGGATTAAACCCAAAACCCAAAGTGCAGTGATGTGAGACATTTTAGCCAGGGCCTTAGCTTTCCCCCTTTTCTTCCATGCCTTGAATTGGCTTCCACTTTGACAACACTATTTGTATATTTCTCAGACCTATTTTCCTGGTCATGCAGGGTTTGTATCCAAGGTGGCCTGTTTGCTCTATCTGTGTTTCTGTTGAGGTTCATGCCTGGCTGAACAGCTTTCTAAAAGGCATTAAGAAGTGTTCTTTCTGACTAACCACTGGAAAAAATCATGAGGAAAGCATTACCTGTTCCAGCTGAAAGAATGGATTTTTTTTTTGTATTTAAAGAAGAAGTCAGAAAAGAATTAGTGGAATATGGGTGGAACTAAGTCATATAGGGTCGCTAAGAAGTCAAGGAGAGATGACTCTAGGTAAGGAAGTTAAATGGAGATAAAATAAAATGAACAAGAACAATAAATTAAACAGCAAAACAGGAGGAAAGAATCAAGTATAGATGTAAAAATTAATGAATTAGAAGAATAGCAGAATTATTAAGTGCATACAATACCATTTTTAAAATAGAACAATTAATGATAACAAATAAGAATATCCAGCCCTGGCTGGTGTACCTCAGTGGATTGAGCGCGGGCTGCGAACCAGGCATCGCAGGTTCGATTCCCAGTCAGGGCACATGCCTGGGTTGCAGGCCATGTCCCCCAGCAACCGCACACTGATGTTTCTCTCTCTCTCTCTCTCTCTCTCTCTCTCTCCCTCCCTTTCCTCTCTAAAAATAAATAAATAAAATCTTTAAAAAATGATAATTTCTAAAAAAAAAAAAAAGAATATCCAGTTAAGTCACGAGCTCATCTAATCAAGAAAGAGAAAATACCCAAATGTATAATTAAAAATGAGAGATGTGAAATACCCACACCGCAGAGAGGATATAAAAAATGTTTGAGTAGGCTAGTTGATAAGAAAACCTGGGGGACTTGTAGCCAAGATGGATGTGTAGGTAGACATGCTTCACCTCTTCACACAACCATAAGAAGGATCACAACTAACCTCAAAACAAAAAGCAAACGGAACTGCCAGAAAATCAAACTGTGTGGAAGTCTGACAACTAAGGATTTAAAGAAGAAATATTCATCCAGATGGGTAGGAGGGGTGGAACAGGGGAGCCAGGGTGGAGAGGTGTGGTGTTTAGTGGCCATGAGGTGGCGAGGCAGCAGTGGTGGCTGCTTGTGGAATGGTTGGTTCCACTTTCACATGTGGCAGATAAAAACTGGGAGGGACACCTAGGGAGAGAGTGATCCCAGCCCCAGGCCAGAGCATGCAGCCTAGGTTTCCAGTGGTAGGAAAATAAAGGCTCATAACTTTTGGCTATAAAAACCAGTGGGGGTTGGGGCAGTGGAAGAAACTGCTGTTTCTTAGGAGAGTTTGTTTAAAGGGACCCCACAGTCCTAGAATGTACAAAAACTCACCCACTCTGGGAACCATCACCAGGGCAACAGCTAGAGGGGCACCACTCAGGAAGTGGGTAAAATGACTGCAATGGGGTGAGTGCCAAGCAAGTGGCATTGCTCCCTCTCTGATCCCACTCCCATTACTGTGCCACAAAGTGGTGAAGTGGGTTTTCCCACCCTGGTGAATATCTAAGGCTCTGGCTCTTACAATGTAACAGGTGCACCAAGACAGTCAAAGCAGCTCTACCTAACACACAGAAACAAACACAGGGAGGTTGACAAATTGAGACAAAGAAATATGGCCCAAATGAAAGGACAGATCAAAACTCTAGGAAAAGAACTAAGCGAAATGGAGGTAACCAACCTATCAGACACACAGTTCAAAACACTGGCCATCAGGATGCTCAGAGAACTCATCGAGTACGGCAAACAGAATATGAGTATGGAAGAAATGAAGGCTATACTAAGTGAAATAAAAAAAATCTACAGGGAACCAACAGTGACGAGAAGGGAGCTGGGATTCAAATCAACAATTTGGAACACAAGGAAGAAATAAACAATCAGCCAGTACAGAATGAAGAAACAAGAATTTTAAAACATGAGAAGAGGATAAGAAGACTCTGGGACATCTCCAAATGTGCCAACATCTGAATCACAGGGATGCCAGAAGGAAGAAGAAGAACAAGAAATTGAAAACTTATTTGAAGAAATAATGAAAGAAGACTTCCCTAATTTGGCAAAAGAAATAGACATACAAGTTCAGGAAGCACAGAAAGTCCCAAACAAATTGGACCTGAAGAGGGCAACAGCAAGATACAACACATTAAAATGCCAAAGGTTAAAGATAAAGAGAGAATCTTAAAAGCAGCAAGAAAAAAACAGAGTTACCTACAAAGGACTTCCCATAAGACTATCAGCTGATTTCTCAAAAGAAACTTTGCAGGCAAGAAGAGACTGGCAAGAAGTATTCAAAGTGATGTAAAGCAAGGACATACAACCAAGATTACTCTCTCCAGCAAAGATATCATTTAGAATGGAAGGGCAGACAAAGTGCTTCCCAGATATGGTAAAGCTAAAAGAATTCATCATCACCAAGCCCTTATAATATGAAATGTTAAAGGGCCATATTTATGAGAAAAGATAAAAGCTAAGAACAGTAAAATGACAAAATTAAAATGGTCAACAACTGAATCTAAAAAACAGAAGCAAAGACAAAACCAAACTAAACAACTAGAACAGGAACAGAATCACAGATATGGATATCATATGGAGGGTTATCAGTGTGGAGGGGGAGGGAGGATAATGGGGGAAAAGATATAGGGAATAAGAAGCATAATTTGTAGGTAAAAAAATAGACAGGGGGATGTTAAGAATAGTATAAAAAATGGAGAAGCCAAAGAACTTATATTCATGATCTGTGGACATGAACTAAGTGGGGATTGCTGGAGGGAAAGGGAGTACCGGGGGAGAGGGTGAAGGGGAAAGAATTAGGACAACTATAATTGCATAATCAACAAAATATACTTAAAAAGAAAAGAAAAAGAAAACTTGGATTCAAAACTCACTTTCTAGCAAAACGTGAATTACCAATATTAATTCAAGAAAAGTTAAACCTGGCAGACCAGTAATCATAAAATAAATGAGAATATTAAAAAAACTATTTGAACCTGTATAATTTCACAGAGAAATTATTTTTAAGGGTTTTATTTGTTTACTTTTAGAGAGAGGGGAAAAGATGGAGAAAGAGAGGAAGAGAAACATGGATGTGCTAGAGAAACATCTATCAGATGCCTCTTGCTTGCCAATCAGGGACTTGGCCTGCAAACCGGGCACGTGCCCTGACTGGGAATCAAACTAGCAACATTTTGGTTCGCAGGCTGGCATTCAATCCACTGAGCCACACCAGCCAGGGATCATAGAGGAATTATTTAAAAATTTTAAGGAACAAATACTTCCTACATTATTTCTACTGTTCTGGTTTTGTTTTGTTTGATTCCTTCACATTCCATCTCCTCCCCTCCCCTCCCTTCCCCACCCCATCATATGAAGCTAGAGTCTAGTCACACATAAAATAGATTACTCTTACACATAAATATTTTTTAAAAAACTCTAAAGAGGACAATTTCCTATAGAACTTAAGAAAAAAAGGTAGCCCTAGTCAGGTAAAGTGTATCACAACTGTTATGACTTGCATGTGCAAAACTCAACTGAAATCCTTTAAGAGGCCATATTGGTTTATGGACTCAGCAGACTCAGGTTTAAATTTGGCTTTAGACATAACATATCCACATGCTCAAACAATGTCATTACCTTTTATTTATGAGTTCTGCTTCTCTCTGTGGTAAAGTAACCAAACAAGGAGGCCATTTAACTGGGTGGCTCCAATGCCTTGGTAACCTTTATAAGCAAACCAAAACCTAAGCCACAGTCACTGTACTTGAATCTGAGAAAATGAAACTCAAGAAAAAAACAATCACAAAGAGCCAATTCAGCTTTCCCAAATAAGGCACTGCTCAATATGCAGCCAATAAATAATTTCACTGATTTGCTTCTACATCTTCTCTATGAAAATTCGCCCTAGCTCCTCTAGGTGAAGAGCTCCTAACCACTTTTGGTTTCGTGCTGCCTGATTTGAAATCATGTGTGCTTAAAAAAAGACTAAAGCACATGAAAATTTTCAAGAGCTTATCTTTGAACAGATGATTGCACCCTCCTTTGTGGGGAAGGAAAGACGGCTGAAAGCAGCTTGAGCTTCATAGTCTCTAAGCTCAGCAGTGCCAGTTGTAAGAGATCGTTTTCTTCCTTCCATTTGACAGCTACCCCAGGAAAGAACTCTGGCAAGTTCATGTGTTTCATGCTTACCTGTGTCTAGTTCAACCCACTTTATTGTTTCCTAGGCCGTGTCCCTCTGCCCTTCTACATGGACAGTGATTGAGTGTGCCATTAAAACAACATGAAAAGGGGAGGGGCAGCCCCTCAAAGGAAGGGATGCTGGCAAGTCAATATAATATGTTCGTTACCTAGAGTTCCCTCTAGGAACACAAGTCTGATTCAATACTATAAGATGTTTATTATGATTTTATTATATTTATAGTTCAGATGGGAACAAACATCAGATCAATTCTTTAGAAGCGGAAAATGCTGTTTTTATTTGAAAGCATGACTGACAAACTATGCTTAGTTAGACCTGAGTGTTTGGCAGAAATTTTATTAAAAAATGGAATAAACCTGTCACTTTAAGGAAAACAACTGACAGTATTTGCTGCCAATGATATAATTTAAGCCTTCAAGTAAAAATTAGAATTTTTGAAAACTTCAATCTACCACTATGATCTTGACAGTTTCCAAATACTTAAAGCATTTACTATGAGATTGGTGATAATACCAGCAAATGTGATTTTATTGATAATATATAATACAACATGCCAATATTTGGAAGATCTGCATCTGAGCTCAGGCATCTAGTACTTTCCCAATGATTAATGCATTACTTCCAGAACCTATCAAGCATGTATAAAGGAGCTATTCAAAGTACAAGATAGACCAATGGATTTTCATGTAACATAAGAAATTCATTTCTGTTTTCAAATTTCCAAATTGCAACTTATCTTTAAAGAACTACCACTTTCCAAGTTTTAGTGGGGTATCAAAAATAATATACACACTTATTGGGAGAGACTTTAAAATATTCCGTCTTTCTCCAACTATAAATTTTTTATAAGGCTGCATTTTCTTCATATACTTCAAACAAAACAACATATTGCAACAGACTGAATTCAGAAAACATGAGAATATAGTAGAAGATAGCTATCTTCTTTAAGGTAAATATTGAAGAAATTAACAAAAATGTGAAGAATAAAGCAATGCCATACCACACTAAATATTTTCATTTTGGAATACATAATTATTTTTTATAAAAAATCTTCTTTGTGATAACATATTCTAGGTTTATTATTGTGACTTAAAATATATAAATAAAATTTTTAAAAATTACTTGTAATTTCAAATATTGAGAGATATAACCCATGTGAAAATGTTCTTTGAGGAAGTCTCAATAATTTTTAAAAGTATAAAGACATCCTAAGTCTCAGGAGTTTGAGGACTGCTAGCATATGCTAATCTCTCAATTTGAAGTTCTCCCTTCCAACTCTGCCTCTCCCAACTCTGACTCCATAACTCTCTCTGAAATACGGTCACCAGTCACCCAGGCAGGCTTATGCTGCCCGGCAAGGAGCTCCTATGAGTTCCCTTCAGGCTGCATTTCCTCCAGCCACCTTCTCACTAAGTCAGGGAGGTCCTGTCTTGGTCTTCATAAGTATTTAAGAGGGCATTTGAACAGAGGGCCATGTTTTACTTGCTGTCAAATTTTGGATTCTTTCAAAATAGATGGGTTTAGTCTTGAAGTTTAATTCAAATACCAACTTGCAATTGTTATAATTGGTACGTTTTATTTGGTGCATTTATTCCAACCTAACCTTATTCTGTTATTGATCATAAAGACTTTTTTCTTCCTCCATCCTTAGCCATATTTCCACTAGGGTTTGGAGGATATTGTAATGCAAAATATGAGAGTGAGATTCATTGTCATTTATCCAGGCTGTTCTGTGTCAACCTCGGGGGTTAGAGACTATTGCTTTTCATCTTCTCTGCTTCTGAAAATACAGGTCACTAGAAGAGGTACTAATATGGAGAAAAGAGTAGAATTGTTTCATCTAGTTTTGACTACAAGACTGTTGAGGGTTAGTGAGGATCTTACAAGGATTCTAGACTATCATTTTTCCTATTAAGGTACTTGCATTGTGGCTGTAGAGCAGAGGACTCTCCCACTCTTAAGGTGCTCTAATAGATTAACTTTGGTAGACCTCTTTTGAGGGTGGGTAAGCACGTTCTCTCCAGGAATAAAAGTCTCACTTAAAAAAATGAAATAAAAACCAACCAAAACCAATGGCATCATTAATTTCAAGAAGAAAAAAAATAATTCACAAAGCTGAGGTCAGTCACTTCTCATGGGTAAAGTATTTCCTTTTATATACTTTGGTCACCTTGGTATACATTAACATACAGGAACCAACCAGAATAATTTTATTTACACTCTTAGATTTTCAACACCATTAGTCCCATGAGCTCAAGTCCTGCAAACTTCAAAGCGTATTCATAGCTACGTTATTATTCCTCAAACCACCCTTCTCTAGTAGCTCCCAGACTCCCTACCCCCTGAGCAGGTGGAGTGATAGTTAAAGAAACCACATGTAAGTTCTTGTCCTCTTGTGAGGTGCCGCCTCCTGGGGTTGAAGGGAGAAGTATAAAAACAATTCTGAACATATATCAAATGCTGAACACTGATTTCCCATGATTGTTGTGGAAATGAATCAGGGCATATAGATTAAATTTCCCACCAAATTCAAATGACTTCAGGGAAATGGAAGAGAATAGTATAAAGCACAGATATAAGCTCCATATAATTTCTCTTTCCAATAGTTTTTATAAAAGCTCACCATTGTCTATTTCAGTCCCTAATTATAAACTTAGAATATTTTATTTTTAAAGTTAACCCATAACATTATTGGTCTTTTTCTCTTAGGAAGTCAGATCTATTAGTGTTTTAAGAACATTTCACTTAAAAACAGTCTGTGTATCTTCTTTGTTCTCTTCTGATTGTTTGGGGGGGCGTTATTGTTTTTATTTTAATTGTTGTTTCTCTTCTGATTCTTAATTTGCTTTTTCAAAGGAGAAGGTTTAGTTCATTGCTGACAGGTGCTTGAAAGTTGATATTGAAGTCCATTCCATATAGAACAATTTGTATGTAAGTATATATGCATATATGTATGTAATATGTATATATAAAATATAAACATACATGCCTATATACATATATACATATATTTTCTTTCTCTTCCTTGTTAATTTCAAAGCCTGGATAAACCTTTCAATGCCAATTCTAAGTGTCTGCTTCCACAAACTAGAATGTCATCATAACTCTGATTATATATTCCTGAGATTTACTGGAAACTTTTCCTTTTAAATATTTCAAAATAAGCATTTATTCAATGGTGTGTTCTGTTTTCTGTATGATCCTTGCAAATGCTGTAATTACATGGAATATAACACACAGGGGATCTGAACTCTCTTGCTTATTAATTTAAAGGCTGCAAGACCTCCGACAAGTTAAAAACCCCTTTATAAAAGGTGGCAAGTGACTATCTTTGGTCTTGTACCTTTCCAATAATCATCAGATTTTGAGATTGCAATATAGAAATCAGGGTAAGAGCCCATACTAATTATTGCTAATGTATAAGCAACACATGGGGGAAGGCTGAATGTTTGCTATCCAAACTTCTTACCCTCACATTATGTATAGTGGGAAACTGGGGTTCTGAACTGGACATTTTCCTGAACAGAAATAGAGCCCATATCTCTCGATCTCCATCATCTCTCTGCTAGAATTTAGATGGAGTCAGATCTTTATAAAAGGACTTAAAAGAAGAACACTAATACTTGTTAAGTATTTTCCTTGTACCTATGTGATGCAGTTCAATTTGTGAATGTATCGTTTGCTGTCTTAATCTCCTTAGGGTGTTGTGATCATGTGTGCCAACTCTGTGTCGGAGCTCTCTCATTACTGAATACATGGGAAGCTAAACACAGCTCTTGAGAAATCTGTGTATTAGAAGGAACTCATCTGAGCTCAAATAAAAATAGAAATCACATGAAAGATTTTCTGTGGCTACTGTGGGTAGCAGGGTTGAATGAAAGTTCTTGGGGCCTGACAATACAATAGGTAAAAATAAATCAGATCAGCTCAAGACATGGGGAGTCATGTGGGCAGTTGTTCTAGACTACATCACAAGAAACAGGTTCACTGGGTTGGAAACACAGTTAACAGTGTTGAAGAGCTTGGCTTTTGGTCTGTGTAAGTATTAATACCAAACTTTATTTTCAAAGAACTGATTTAGCGCTGTTAAGAAATAGGAAGTGACAGCTCCCCTCTGACTGAGATTCTGTTTTTCAAAGATTGTTATTTTTTTAATGCTGTTTGGAGCTTGACTTATTCCTAGCTAAAGACACCCTTAAAGGAACACTTAGTTGTTTGAAATTACTCATCCACCCTTTTTTTCTCCTTCTCATGGTGGTCCTCACTCCAGGAAAAAGGTGTTCCCAACTGTGGCTGACAGCTGAGGTCTTAAGGATGCTCTGGTGTGTCACTTAGGGCTTCGAGCCACTAACTGCATGCAGGAAGGCTAAAACAGAAAACACATCAATGTGGGAGTGGACAAAAAGCTTTATATCAAAATCAGCATACCAATAATTTATAAAAGTTACATAGAGCCAGTTTTCCTCAGTGCTTGAAACACACCCTTGAGTGAGGTGAGAAGCAGCGTTAATCTCCCAGTACTCAGAGTCACAGTTTGGCACGTTGCTCCAGTTCCGCATCTGTGGTTTCCTTAGCCTGAAAGGGTTAAAGCTGTTGAAAAAAAGATGGTGTTTATGTGCTTCTGGTTTTAATTACTCCAACTGACTCTTGATCAAATGTAATAAATAATGTCTTATTTCCTCTTAATAACATAGACCTAGCCTGCTTTAACCATATCATATTTTTTAAAGGCTCATACCTTATCAAGTATCAGGAGAATTTAGACATTGTATTTCAAACCAAATATTTCATTGAACTGATATTTTGACTTTTAGTATATTCTCTGGGTGCTAAGCATATGTGGATTTTGACAATCTTCCTAATTTTATCTGCACACTGCCGTATGTTTATAATCAGACTCAGGTCAGATGAGTTAGAATATGGCATGAAAGGCATTAACATGTGGAATATGTGGCTTTTTAATAACTTTGGAATGAAATACCTCCCTCTTCTATCTTACGTGTTTATTCTAATTGTTCATTACCCCTTTTTTGCTATAGAAAAACAATGTGACCTTAACCAGATTGATGGAAATACAAGTTAGAAAATGTCAATTCACAATAACATTGAAGGTGATTTTTTTTTTGAGGTTTACAGGTTTATTGTAAAGTACATCATGCAGCAATAGTCAGATGGAAGAGCTTCATAGGGCCAGGTGTGGGGAAGGGACATGAAGCTTCCGAGCCCTCACTGGGTACATCACCCTCCCAACACCTCAGTGTGTCCACCGAACTGGAAGCTCCCTGAACTCCTTGCTTTAAAAAAAATTATTCTATTACAGTTGTCTCAGTTTTTCCCCCTTCACCCAGCCCAGCCCCCACTCCCACAGTCAATCCCTGCACTGTTGTCCATGTCCATGGGTCATTCATATATGCTCTTTGACTAGTCCCTTCTCTTTTCCACCTTTATCCCCCGTTTTTCCCTCCCACTGGCCCCTGTCAGTCTGTTCCATGTTTCCATGTCTCTGGTTCTATGTTGCTTGTTAGTTTATTTTGGTCATTATATTCCTTTTATAAGTGAGATCATATGGCATTTATCTTTCACCACCTGGTTTATTTCACTTAACATAATATTCTCTAGGCCCATCCATGCTGTTGCAAAATATATGAGTTCCTTCTTTCTTTATGCTGCATAGTATTCCATTGCATATGTGTACCACGGTTACACTTTGATACACAGATGCAAGTGTATCAAAAATATATTCATCTGTTGATGGGCACTTGGGCTGCTTCCAAATCTTGGCTACTGTAAACAGCACTGCTATGAACATAGGGGTGCATCAGTTCTTTTGAACTGGTGTTTCAGGATTCTTAGGGCATATTCCCAGCAGTGGAATCACTGGGTCAAAAGGCAGTTCCATTCTTAATTTTTTGATGAAATTCCATACTGTTTTCCAGAGTGGATGCAGCAGTCTGTATTCCCACCAGCAGTGCACTAGGGTTCTCTTTTCTCCACATCCTAGCCAGCACTTTGTTGTTTGTTAATTTATTGATGATAGCCATTCTGACAGGTGTGAGGTGATATCTCATTGTGGTTTTAATAGGTTTCTCTTTGATGGCTAGTAATATTGAGCATATTTTCATAAGTCTCTAGACCCTCTTCATGTCCTCCTTAGAGAGGTATCTATTTTCAAGTCCTTTGTCCATTTAATTGGATTGTTTGTCTTCTTGGTGTTGTCATATGAGTTTTTTATATATTTTGGAGATTAAGCTCTTTTCTGATGTATCATTAACAAACACTTTTTGTATGTTTTCCTGTGTGGTCGGTTCCCTTTTCCTTTTGATGATGGTTTCTTTAGCCATGTAGATAATTTTTAATTTGATGTAGTCCCACTTGTTTATTTTTTTCCTTTATTTTCCTTGCCCTAGGAGATATATCAGCAAAAATATTGCTATGTGGGATATCTGACATTTTACTTGCTATGATTTCTGCTAGGATTTTTATGGTATCACAACTTATATGTAAGTCTTTTATACATTTTGAGTTTATTCAGATGTATGGTGAAGTTGATGGCCTAGTTTCATTTTTTTTGCATGTGCCAATCCAGTTCTCTCAACACCATTTATTGAAGAGACTATTTTTACTCCATTGTAAGCTTGTGTCCCCTTTGTCAATATTAAGTGACCGTAGAAACATAGGTTTATTTCTGGGCTCCCTATTCTGTTCCATTGATCTATGTCTCTGTTCTTATGCTGGTACCAGGCTGCGTTGATTCCAGTGGATTTGTGATAGAGTTCGATATCAGGTATTGCGATCCCTCCAACTTTATTCTTCTTTTTCAAAATTGTTGAAGTATTTCAGGGTCTTTTTGGTTCCACATACATTTTTGGAGTATTTGTTCTAGATTAGTGAAATATACTATTGGCATTTTTACAGGGATTACATTGAATCTGTAAATTGCTTTGGGTACTATGGACATTTTAATAATATTATTTCTTCCAATCCGTGAACAGGGTATATCCTTCCATTTATTTGTATCTTCCTCAGTTTTTCCTTCAGTGTTCTATAGTTTTCTCAGTACAGGTGTTTTGCTTCCTTGGCTAAATTTTTTCCTAGTTTGGAAGTCTTCCCTCTTGTTGAATATTTTTTGGGGAATAGTTTGAGAAGGGCAGGAGTTAGTTCTTCTTTGATTGTTTGGTAAAATTTTCCCATGAAGCCATCTGGTCCAGGGCTTTTGTGTGCTGGAAATTTTTTGATCACAGCTTTGATTTTGCCAGTTGTTATCAGTGTATTCAGGCTTCCGCTTCTTCCTGATTCAGCTTTGGAAGATGGTATATTTCTAGAAATTCATCTATTTTACCCAGGTTGTCCAATTTCTTGGCATATAGTTGTTCATAGTAATTTCTTACAATCCTTTGTATTTCTGTGGCATCAGTGGTTACTTCTCCTCTTTTGTTTTTGATTTTATTTACTTGGGTGCTTTCTTTCTTTTTCTTGATGAGTCTGGTTAAAAGTTTGTCAGTTTTGTTTATCTTTTCAACATACCAGCTCCTGGATTTATTGATTCTTTGAATTGTTTTATTAGTCTCTATGTCATTTAGTTCTGTCCTGATCTTAACTCCTTCCTTTTACTCACTCTGGGCTTCGTTGTTGTTTCTGTAGTTCTATTTTTTAAATTATATTTTATTGATTATGCTCTTACAGTTGTCCAGAATTTTCCCACTTTGCTCCCCTTCTACCCATTACCCTGCACTCCCACCATCGTTCATGTCCATGGATCATGCATATAAGTTCTTTGGCTACCCCATTTCCTAAACTGTACTTTACATCCTCTTGGCTATTCTGTGCCTACCTATTTTGTGTGTGTTGAGGGGGGGGCTCCACCCACAGGGCCCCCTTGTCTGCCATGGATGAGAGTAAATCTGCCAAGACATGACCTGCTTGGGGAGAAAAGATGGCTGATCTCTCAAAGGAGAAGGGCCAGGAGCCTGTTCCTCAATGGGCTTTTATTGGGTTTAATTTGCATAGGAATACAGGGTATATGTGTAAAGCTCATCAATCATTGTAAGAAGTAATGATTAAACAATAGATCACATTCAAATAAATATGAGGGTTTATTTTGAGTTAGGGTCAGATAGTTAAAGGGCCATAAAAGTTTGGGGAAACAAACTCATTTCATGCTTGGACTCTTATCATTTAAATTGAGGGTACTAGCAAAGTAGGTTTCATAGGATTTTATGCATTCTTTCTTAGGCCTATCACCCCAGGGAACCCACCCTTTCAGCACAGGGCCTCACCTACCTCTGGCATTGTTTCAGGCTTAAGGCATTGTTTCAGGTTTAAGGCATTGTTTCAGGCTTGAGTTGGGTAGGGGAAGTAATGCAGCCAAGAGATTAGGAGACTCTTTGTAGACAGAATGAGGATTCAGGCTATGTCAAAGCTGAGGGGTGAGGTTTATTACCCCCTTTTTCTATAGCCTCCCAAGTCATTCCCTGAAGGCCCCTTTGTGACCATGCCTGTCTTAGGTTGTCCCTCCCTTGAGGAATCTTACCCATCATTGGCTAACCAGTTATCCACCCAGGGCCAAGCAGGGTGAAGTGAAAGGGGCCAGAGGTTGCACCCCTGCCAGGAAGATAAGCTTTGTTTCCCTAGTGGCTTATGGTCCCCAGGTCTTTTTACTCAGCCTTAGCCATGGGGGATTACAGCTTCTGGAACCAGGCAGGGTGGTTCCCAACACTATTTGTACTCCTCAATCCCCTCACCTCTCAACCCATTCTTCCCCACGCCCCTCATATCTGGACTATCAAACTGATCTCCATATCCATGATTCCGTCTCTATTCTTTTTTGCTTAGTTTGTTTTTTAGATTCAGTTGTTGATAGATATGTATTTTTGACATTTTATTCATAGTTTCAGTCTTCTTCATTTTATTAAATAAATCCCTTTAACATTTCATATAATAATGGTTTGGTGATGATGAATTCCTTTTGTTTTTTTCTTGTCTGGGAATCTCTGTGTCTGCCCTTTGATTCTAAATAATATCTTTGCTGGGTAGAGCAATCTTGGCTGCAAGTCCCTGCTTTTCATATCTTTGAGCACTTCTTGACAATTCCTTTGAGCTTACAAAGTTTCTTTTGAGAAATCAGCTGACATTCTTATGGGAACACCTCTGTAGGTAACTAACTTCTTTTCTCTTGCTTCTTTTAAGATTTTCTCTTTTTAACCTTTGGTTATTTTAATTATGATATGTCTTAGAGTGAGCATCTTTGCATCCATCTTGTTTGGGATTCTCTGTGCTTCCAGGACTTGCATGTCTATTTCTTTCAAAATCAGGGAAATTTTCTTTCACCATTTTTATAAATAGATTTCCAATTTCTTGTTCTTTCTCTTCTCCTTCTGGCACCCCTATGATGCAAATTTTGGACCTCTTGAAGTTGTCCCAAGGCTTATACTATCATTTTTTTTTTTGGGGGGGGGGGCCTCTGTTTTCTTCTTGTTCTGATTGGTTGTTTTTTGCTTCCTTATGTTCTAAATCATTGATTTGATTCTCAGTTTCATCCAGTCCAATGTTGTTTGCCTGAAAATTGTTCTTTATATCAATTATTGCATCCTTCCTTTCTGACTAGATCTTTTTTAGGCTGCCAAGTCCTCTCTTAGTTCCCTGAGCATCCTTATATCCAGTGTTTTGAACTCTGCATCTGATAGATTACTTATCTCCATTTCATTCAGCAGTTTTTCTGGAGTTTTGATATATTTTTTCATTTGAGCCATGCTTCTTTGTTTCCTTGTTTTGGCAGCCTCCCTATGTTTGTTTCTGTGTATTAGGTAGAGTTGGTATGACTCTATGTCTTGGTACTGTGGCCTAATATAGTAGGTATCCTGTGGAGTCCAGTGGCATAACCTCCTCTTTTTAACCAAGCTGGGTGCTTGAGGCACTCTCTTCATGTGGCTGAGTACACCCTTCATCTGCTGTTGGCAGATGAGTAGGAGAGATTAATCCAGGCCAGTCAGCTGAAAGGATTGGATATGTCTACTGACCACTAATCTTAGCTCTCTGTGGAGGACCAGCTGGGCCAGAGTGGTGGTGGTGGTGTTCCACATGGTTTTCAGCTGTCCACTGGGTGCACAGGAGCTGGGGTTTCCCAGGTCGTGCAGGCTGAGGTCAGCCCCAACCTGTGTTTTTCCTGGGGCCACCCTGCCTGAGCTATAAAGCAATCTGAGGTGACTGCTGCTTGTGCTGTGCTTGGAGATTACCTGGTGACTCCCAGCTGTGAATCTAGGCTGAATGCTGATAGTGCCAGGCCTGGAGCCCACTGAAGCCAGCTGTAGCTTGTTTGATGGGATTTAGGTGTTGTGAAGCATGGGCCAATACCAACCATTCGTATGGAAAACTGGCTTGAGTGGACCTGTAAGTTGGATGGCACAGAGTCTCTGGGGATCTCTAAGTTGGGTCAGTTCAGCAAGATTGATGGATTCTGAGATATGGCACCAGCTTGTGGGCTCTGTGGGGAGACAGTTTAGAAAAAGGACAATGGCCTCTGCTTATCTTGATGCCAGACACTTCAGTTTCTCCCTGTGTACCACTGATGCCTTTCAAGCTGCTACCCTGGTGCTGGAGCTCAGAGGGAGTGAGTCTATTTGTGGGTTCTTTAAGAGGAACTATTGGGGGCTCCCACAGTGGGGCCTCATCACCTCAATTCCTGCTGGCTTTTGCAGCCAGAAGCTGTGGGGATTTCTCTTCCTGGCACTGAAACCCTGGACTGGGGGTCCTGGTGTGGGCTTCAGACTCCTTGCTCCTGAGCTATCCCTCCTGAATTTTTATTTAACATATGTGGGTGAGGAACTAGCCTGTTTCATGTCTGTACTTCTCATACCAGTCTGGATGGATGTGGTTTCTTTAATTCTAGAGTTTTCAGACTTCCATTCAACTCAGTTTCTGACAGTTCTGGGTGATGGTTCTATATTTTAGTTGTAATTTTGATGTGGTTTTGCAAAGAGGAGAGCCATGTCTGTCTATACCACCATCTTGATCAGAAGTCTCCTCTAGTTCTTATAGATGTAGGGTTAGGTTGTTTATTTGAGATTTTTCTATCTCTTTAGGTAGGCCTGTATTGCTATGAATTTCCCTCTCAGGACTTCCTTTGCTGTGTCCCATAGGTTTTGTGTTGTTGTGCATTCATTTTAATTTGTTTTCAGGTGATTTTTAATGTCTTCCTTGATTTCATTGTTAACTTATTTATTATTTTAATAACATGTTATTCAGTCTCCATGTATTTGAATGTTTTTGAGTTTTTCTTTGAGGTTGATTTCTAGTTTCTAGCTATTGTGACCTATGAAGATGCTTGATTGATTTCAATTTTCTTGAATTTGTTGAGGCTTGTTTTGTGCCATACAGTGTGGTCTATCTTTGAAAAGAATATATATTTTGCTTCTTTGTGGTGAGATCCTCTTAGATATCAATTAAGTCCATTTGATCTAGGGTGTTGTTCATTGCCACAATATCCTTGTTGATTTTCTAATTTTCTTTATGTACTTAGGTGCTCCTATGTTGGGTGCATGAGTTCACAAAAGTTACATCTTCTTGTTGGACAACTCCTTTAAATATTGTACAGTGATCTTCTTTGTTTCTTATTATGACCTTTGTTTTAAAGTCTATTTTGTCTGATATAAGTATTGCTACCCCAGCTTCTTTTTCATGTCCATTTACTTGGAATATTTTTTTTCCATCCCTTCACTTTCAGCCTGTATATATCTTTTGTTCTGAGGTAGGTCTCTTGTAGGCAGCATATGTGTAGGTCATGACTTCTTATCCATTCAGCTACTCTATGTCTTTTGACTGGAGCATTTAATGCATTTACATTTAAGGTTATTATTGATAGGTATTTATTTATTGCTTTTTTTTTATATTTGCGCCTTTGTTCCTCTCTCTCTTTTTCTTCATCTTCTAAAAGCAGACCCTTTGGCATCTCTTGCAATGCTGGTTTGGTGGAAATGTACTTTTTTGTTTGTTTGTTTGGGAAGCTTCTTATTTCGCCTTCCATTTTAAATGAGAGCCTTCCTGGGTAGAGTGGTCTTGGTTGCAGATCTTTCTTTTCATTACTTGGAATATTTCATGCCATTCCATTCTGGATTGTAGTGTTTCTGTTGAGAAGTCAACTGATAGCCTTATTGGAGTGCCCTTTTTTGTTACTAGCTGTTTCTCCCTTTTGGCCTTTAAGGTTCTCTTTGTCTTTAAGACTTACCATTTAATTATGATGTGTCTTCGTGTTTGAAGTATTTGGGTTCATATTGATTGGGACCCTCTGTGCTTCCTGAACTTGCATGACTTTTCCCCTCATCAAGTTAGGGACATTTTCTGTCATTATTTTTTCAAACAGGTTTTCTAACTCTTGCTCCTTTTCTTCTCCTTTGGTTATTCCCATGATGTGAATATTGTCACATACTATGTTGTCCTGCAGCTTTCTTAAAGTGTTTTCATTCTTTTTCAGTTTGTTTTTTCATTTTGTCACTCTGACTAGGTGTTTTTTTCTACCTTGTCTTCTAATTTGCTGATTCAATCCTCTGCTTCACAAACCTGCTTTTAATTCTTTCTAGTGTATTGCTAATTTCATAGATTGTATTCTTCATTTTCTCCTGGTTCTTATTCATAGTTTCTATGTATTTTTTCATGCTGGTGTAGTTTCCACTGAGTTCCTTATAGTTCTCATTGAGTTCCTGGAACATCCTTATAACCATAACTTTGAACCCTGTGTCTGATAAATTGCTTGCCTCAATTTCATTTAGCACTCTTTATGGGAATTTCTCCTTACCTTTCAATTTTTTTTTTTTCCCAACCCATTTTAGGTGACTCTTTTTGTTGGTTTCTGCACATTAGATTGATCTGCTTTGACTCCTTGTCTTCATGAGATAGCCTTCTGTGGTAGGAGTCCTGTGAGACTTGGTGGTGTACTCTCCTTGAACTCCTGAGGTGGATACTCTAGGGATGTCCATTATGCAGTTTATGTGGGCTGTCTTGTTGTAATTGTGTTTTGGTTGTTGTTGGCTCACTCATTGTTGGGTTCTTCCCTCGGGCTGGCTGACAGAATCACAACCCCCATCACGTCTTGTACACTGTTATACAGAAGCTGTCAGAAGAAAACAAAAGCAACCCAGCAAACAAAAACCATACCAGAAAAAATACTCCCCAACTACTCCATAATATCAACAACAAATGAGCTAAGATTAATAAAGGTGCAAAGAGAATATTATATGGAAGGAAAAAGAATGTGAGGTGACTAACAGAAAGAGAAATGATTTTGAGAGGGCAGACAGAGGAGAAATAATAAAAGAGGGGAATAGAAACAAGGTGAATAAAAGGAGAAAAGAAAATTAACAACATAAATAAAATAGCAAGGGAACAGGGAAAAAGTCAGAAAGAAAAGGAAAAAGTACCATATGAGGTTTGGAAAAAAAATAGTGAAAAAATAGGAAGCAAACTGAAGAAGAACAACCATCACAGTGATATCCATGACAAATGGGCAAAGATTAAAAAGGTAGAAAGAGAATAATAATATCAGAAGGAAAAAAGAAATGAAAAAAATGTTTGTAAAGGAAAGAAAAATGGTTTTGAGAGGACAGAGGGAGGAAAAATAATAAGTGTAAGGGTTAGAAACCAGGCTAAGAGAGAAAATAAAATTTAAAATGAAAATGTGACATGGCAGGGGTAAGGTGAAATGGAGTTGGACAGGGGGAAAGTAAAATATGAGATTTAAAATTTAAAAAATAGTAAACAACTAGGGATAAAATTGAAGAAATGCAACAACCATCCCAAAATCAGTTATGACTGAGCAAATATTAATAAAGGTGAGATGACAAAAAAGATATTATAAGAAGGGAAAAAAGAATGTGAGATGACTAATGGAAAGAAAGATGGTTTTGAGAAGATGGCAGGAGGACTATTAGTAAGAGTGAGGAATGGAAACAAGGCATAGAAAGGGCAAAATAAAATTTAAAACAAAAATAAGAATGGGAAAGAAAAAGGCAAAATAGAGTAAGAGAAGGGAAAAGTATAATGTAAGATTTGAAATAAAAGTAAAATAAAAATAAAATAATAAAATATATATAAAATAAAAAATAATAAATAGTGAAATAATTGGAACAAAACTGAAGACAAAGAAACAATGTTAAAAAGCTATGTGGGAAAAAAATATAATACAAATAATGAAAAAGAATGAGGTGGAATTCATCGCAGCACAGTCTCGTGTTTGTTGGCCTACTGTCTTGTCCTTCAGGATCCATTCCTGATGTCACCTGGTATCCCAGTCTAGCTTTAGGTAGCTCATTTGACATTACAAATGATCCACAGTCTGTGGCTGTCTCCTTCAGGCTTGGCTGGTCCTCGCTGTTAGGCCCTGCTGGCTTTTTATCAGCACAAGGCCAGGGATGGTTCATCTAATGTCTGACAGCACCACATGTACCACCTCCACCTGCCTCCAGAAGGGGCCTCTGGTGTGATGAGGGTGGGATCCATGGATCACCCCCCTGGGAGGGAGCTATTCAGTCTTCAGGGAAGATGGTATTCCCTGAAGGGGTGTGTTCCCCCACCCTTGTGCCACAAGTCTTGGTCTGTCCCAGATTATTTCCAATAATGTGTAATTTCTGATGAATTAGCTGTCTGTTTCATGTGGGAGGCCTATCTATGTAAAAGGGTCAGCTTTTTCTTGCTTGGCACTGATGGCAGTTCTGTGTGAGAGCCTAGGCTGGACAAGCCCCTGAATAGCTCTTGCTGTGCCAATTCCTAATCTCTCTGCTGTGCTGTTTTCAGTGGAATAGGGTCCAAGGAGGAGCCAGCAGAGTGTCTGATAAAAGTGTATAAATGGAGCCTTTGGAGATTCTCTTTCTTTCCTCTGCAGATATGTGCCTGGCAGGGGATTCTCAGGCCTGGCCTTAATGTTCTGCTGAGTTTGTAATCCTACAAACTGCTCCCCTTCTCAGAGATCTGTATTCCATGGTTTGAGGGGCCCTATGTGTCGGCAAAGACTCTCAGGAGCTCGGCTCTTGCTGATGTAGCTCCTAGCTCACTGCTGGTGCAGGAGGCTCAGACCCAAACCCTCCATTCTGCACACAGACCTCCGCTCACCAGCCATACTGGGTAGGACCCCACAATCCCTTCGTCAGGCAGCCTTCTACTCTTCCTGGCCAGCTGGGTTCAGGGTGCACAGACCACTCTTTCAATCTGGCCTCTTTGTTGGCAGGGCAGCTGTGTGTACACATAGGCTCTATGCACAGCCATGCCTTTGCCCTCTTAAAGAAAAGTCTCCATGTGGTACCCACACTGCAGCTCCAAGCCGCTGCCTGGCTTCTGTGCACTCTATCTCCCCAAAAGGCAAGAAGTCTTTCTTGGTAAGGGCTGGCCCCAGCCTGCTGGTGCCTCCAACAATTTTAGGAGGTAGTCTTTCTGTCTTAGACTCTCCAAGTTGGTGCTGCAGCTATGAACACACTGCTTGCTGTGTGTATGCAGCTTGAGTCTCCCAGACTCTGTGTATCCTTCCAGGTCTCTCCCAATTCTGGTTAGGGGTTCCCTGTGTGGGGCAGGAGCTACTAAGCTGTGTTTTCTGTTCTCTCCTCTGCTGCAGGTATTTTCCCTTCAAATTATTAAACCTCTTACTAGATGGTGCAAAGCTTCCTTTGTGATCCTTGGCCTCAAAAATTCATATTAGCTAAGTTCTTGTTCAGGCCACTTGTCAAAAGATCCGCTGAAAATTTGCGCTGGGTCATGAGCAAGTGGGTTCAGCTTCCACCTACCCAGCTGCCTTCTCCCCTCCCCACCCCACCCCACCCCAAACTTCTTCAGTTAGAGTTTTTATGGAGACTTTATTATGTAGGCATGATTCATGAAATCATTGGCCTCTGGTAATTAACTCAACCTCTAGTCCTTCTCCCTCCCCAGAGGTTAGTGTCACATTGAAGGTGATTGAAATAGCAGAGGGGACATGAACCAGTAGCCTTGCCTCTCCACTGTCTCCCTTTGCTAGTGTCCTTTATCTCTGCTTAGTGTCCAGTGGCAGTCCTTGTATGCCTAGGAGGTGTCTACCATAAAGCTAATGGCAACAATACACTGTGGTGAAGGCAGCTTATGGGAGTGGTGGACTGTAGAAAGAGCTCAGGTCTGCAGTCTTAGTCTGTTCCTGACAGCATCGCTGTGGATGCCAGTTACAGAAATAATCCCCAGTGAACCTGTTTCAAGTCATTCCTATGTTTTTTTTTTTTTTTTTCAGATTTGTTGCTTCCACCATGCTAATGACTGCTAAAAGCCAAGGAAGATTGAGTTCTCTTGTGTTTTATTTCAACTAAAGATTGAAGTATGGTCTAAGTAAGCCAGAGAAACTTCAAACATTTGTTGACATTTTATTTTCAGAATATCAATTTCCCTCTGATTTGGGATCATGTCTGTCTATGTAAGTAGATCTTTCAGGATGCAGCGACCTAAGAAGGGCTGTTCATTGTGAGGTGGTGTCTCGGATCAGCCTCGCTGGCAGAGATGGAATGTCCCCATGATGGCAGCTGTGCTTGTCTACTTGCTTGGTCTGTACAATTTCTGCACATTTATCTGGTGATTTATTGCAAGCCCAGCTGCTTTGCTTATTTTTTCAGTACTTGAAATTAAAACAGATTCATTTGTAATTGAAGCTCAGAGAAAAATAATATTAAATATGACTTTCCATCAGACATGGGGCAGAAGGTACAAGTTTGTCTCATGATTTAAAGCCATTTGCAGACAGATGCATGGTTATTTAGAGTAGACCTCTGGATATTGGCTGGAATGCATTTTTAGCTGTAGGAGGTGCTTTCTCTTGGGACTTGAGCTTAAAAACAACTGTGTTTTTCTGATTAGCATAACCAGCACTAGTAGTCCAGAAATAAAATAAGACTTTAAAGTACATGTGCAGACATTCACGCCTACACACATTCATTCAGGCTTACACACACACACACATACACACACAGTACTGTATGAATTTGGAAGTAGAGTTAGAAAGAACCAAGTGGAAATATTTCTAATAGAGAGAAATAAAAGGGCCAGTTGAGGCAGAAAGAAAGGAGGCTAGGAAAGATGGGAGAAAGCTCCAGAGATTTTTGTTCGCAATGGCCCGGCAGCAGTTTTCATGACTTTGTCCTTCAGAGTAGAGAGTTGGGGTCAGAATGGAAAGTCCAAACAGGCCATTTTTTAAAGAGCAGCATTCAGTTTCCTCATTCATCCACAATTTTCACTTGTTCATATATTTATTTGTTCATTTTGTCATTTTAACAGGTTTTTTTATGAGAGATTTGGTTGTTTCTTTGTCTTTGCCGGCTCTGTGGTCGTGCCCGGGTGATGCAAAATTACTAGGGCCAAGTACCTGCTTTGTGTGAGTCTACGAGAAATAGACTCATAATAAATTATTTTGTAGTGACCACATGCAAATAGAATAGACAAAGTGCTCTGGGATCACAGAAGAAGGAGTGGCCAGCAGCTTTACTAAAAGAACAGTTAGTACGGTTATTGGTCCTGGATATTTAATCTTGTCACGAAATCCTCTATTCCAGAAGATCCTGAATACCTAGGGAGTCTCTTTTCTATGTTCCTATCCCCACTCATATCCCTTCTCTATCTACTTTCTCTAGTGTTTCTGTCTCTTATATTCTCATTTACTTAAGACTTAAGAATTAACCACCCCTACCTTTTAGTTAAATTTGGGGAGGCCCTGAATATTAGCTTCCAATGTGGCTAACTCCTGACCTTAGTTCCATTAAAAACAACAATAAAATAAAACAAAAAAAACCCTTTCAAATACTTCTCAGGTTTCAAGCAGGACAAACAGTAAATACTCCTGGTGGCACTGAACAACCCCATGGATGCAAGAGGCATCCCCAAAGAAGATGAAAAAGGCAAAGGATATGACCCTCCCAAGATCCAGAGCCACTTCCGAAGACAATCCAAAGAAAGAAAGTCTTAGACAACTTGCCTAGGAGTTGGCAACAGTTGTTAGGACCCAAGTCACAAATGAAGTGTAACCTACATTTCTGTCTGGCCATATTTTTGAGGCCCCCAGCCTGAAGTGCCAAGTTTAGTTTTCAGGACATGGCAAAAGAGAAACAAGAAGGCAATAGCTCTCCCTGGAACAGAATGGATAGATGACTGAGGGATACCCAAAGGCAAATCCACAAATTGCAATGGAAAGATGTAATTCTGACAAGTGTTTCTTGCCTGACAATCTGAATTTGGAAAGGAAGGGACAGTGTAAAAATTTTCCTTCTTCTCTCCAGCAGGCCCCTCAGATGGAGGCCTGGGAGAGCTAACTTTGATAAGAACTCACCCTTGGCTGGCTTCTGCCTATGGTCTCAGGATCCCTCTGCAGGCTCTTAAGTGAGTAAGATTTCCCAGTTGGTCTCACTCTGGTCTCTGGAAACTATGTAGAGAAGGAAAAATAATTTTCCCTCTGCTCTTTATTGGTCTCTTGGCTGAGACCCCTTTTTCTCTAGGGCACTTTGTAAATGGATAAGCTTATCTCGGTTAAAAGTTCTGTATTTGGGCCACTGTAATCCAAGATTATCTTTGGTAAAGTCAACCTGTTGTTTAGCCTTAAAACAACACAATGGAGTGGGTCCAGCTTCAGTTGGGCTGGCCCTGGCCCTGGCCCTGGTCTGGCCCAGGCTGTTTCCCAGCACTGGTCCAGGAAAAGAAGTGCTTGAAGTCTGAATGCTCATGTAACATAGAGCTGTGGAGCTAGGATCCCAGAGGGACTTCCCCACCTCCTGGAGAGGCAGAGAGACTGCAGTGAGCTCAAGGGGCTCACCAGGTACCTTTGCCAGGTTGCTTGTTGCCCCTGGGGACTGTCTGGAGTCTCCTTCCATTCCCTTTTCTGACTCTGAAACTGTGAAAAGAAAAACTGAGGCATAGTAAAAATCTTAAGAGTTTAGTTGAGCAAAAATTAATTCAAATTGGACAATATCCAATGTAGCAGAGAGAAAGGAGCCCTGAGCAGGAACTGTACAAAATAAAAGAGCTTTCTAGGCAGAAGGCAGTGGGAACAAGGAAGTTATAGTAGGTGGAAAAAAAAAAAAAGGGTTGGCTCTTAACAAGATTCCGGCAGGGGTGCCCGAACTTTTGGCATCTCTGGGCCACAGTGGAAGAAGAAGAATTGTCTTGGGCCACACATTAAATATACAACACCAATGAAAACTGATGAGCAAAAAAAAAGTTTTAAGTAAATGTACGATTTTGTGTTGGGCCGCATTCATAGCCACCCAGGGTCTCATGCAGCCCACAGGGTTGGACGCCCCTGCTTAGATGATGGCAGCAGTCTGTCAGGAAGATTACCTCACTAGTGATGATCAGATGATTCCTGAGTGACTGATTAAGATTGCATTTCTGGGAGAAATTGTGTTAGTTTGGGGACGTAGCTTCACAAGAGTGACTCCATTTTGGGCCCATTGTTTTGTTTTTAACAGTAAATATTTTGGATATTAGCCTCTTATGAGAAGTGATTTGCAAACATTTTCTTCCATTTTGTAGATTTCCTTCATTCTTTTTGATTCTTTTTTACTGTGCAGAAGTTTTTTTGCTTTTGGTTACGCGTTCAGAAAAATCTCTGCCGAGGGCAACATCAAGAATATTTCCCCCTGTGTTTTCTTTTAGGAGTTTTATGATTTCATGTCTTAAATTTAAATCTTTAATTCATTTCAAACTCTTTTTTTTGAGGGGTCGGGGGGAGTGGTTTAAGACAGGGATCCAATTTTATTTTTCTGCGTGTGTTTTTTATCCAGTTTTCTCAACACCATTTTTGAAGAAGCTCTCCTTTTCTGTATTGAATATTCTTAGCCCCCCTGTCAGATATTAAGTGACCTCAAAAAAGTTCTGGAGAGCCGTCAAGAGACTTTGAATGAAGAAAACAAGCAAAGCAGCCATTCTTTGTATTAAAACTAAGGAAAGATTTAGAGATCAAAGATGAACTTGAGGTCCATAGGCAGCATCCCAGCTGCTACCTGTTTACCCTTTATTAGCTGGCTGCTCCTGAGGTGAGAAGAGCATTTCTTGGACCTCAGTTCCTAAATCTCTTAACTGGGAAAGTTGACTAGATCAGACCTTTAAATCTTTTCTTTTCTGTAGCAATTGAGAAATGTAGTGACCTTCCCAGTGCCATTCCCATTCATTGTCCCTAAACCTCTTTCTCTCCCATAAAAAAAGTTTTAGAAGAAAGCAATTAAAGTGCCATTGTTCTAGGATGGCCTTGAGTACTCATTAATTTGTGTGTGAATTTTGCTATTTTAATGATCATTCAAATGTACTAAGTTATTTATGATCTCCTTACATTGTTATAGACAACTGCTGTAAACTCCTTACATTGTTATAGACAACTGCTGTAAAGGACTCCACGAAACTGAAAAAACCATTCTAGATTTCACATTTTATTCTGCCTCTGCTGAATGAGATTAGCCAGGCTTAACACTGCTGTTCTTAGAAAGGTCTGCTAGTGAGGTGCCTTGGCTGGCATCTGGGAATTCAGGAAACAGTTCTGTACATCGATATGAAGTTTTTCCTAATTGGTAAGGGTGGCACAGTGTGTCTAAACTGTGCAAACAATATGGTTTATGCTGAACATCTGCTTTCTTTCTGGGAGTCTGAAATTTTGACATGTGCTCGGTAGGGGTACCTATGTGGCCAGCTCCCCAACAAAACCTTGGATGCTGAGACTCTGTTGAGCTTACTGGGTAGACAACTCTTGACAGATGGTGTCATAATTTACTGTTGGAGGAATTAAGCATGTCTTGTGTGCCTCTACAGGGAGAGAACTCTTGGGAGCCTGCACCTGGGTCCTGCTGGACATTAAGTCATGTGCCTTTTCCCTCTGCTTGTTTCACCTTGTAGCATTTCACTGATGTCTATGTGCTGGGTCTTGTGAGTCCCTGTAGCAAATCACTGAACGTGGAGGTGCCCTAGGGGACCCCTGAAGTAGTGCCGCTTACTTATTTAAAAAAATCATTTCATGAACAAATACTGCCTGTGGAATATCTTTTGTGTGAGGAGACAGAGTAGTGGGGAAGAACAAAGATGAGTGAAACAGACATGCCCAGTCCAGTGGGTGAGCCTGGGGACAAATGAGGCGGGGAGTGATGAGAAGGTAGGCAGATGAGAGGGGCGGGGTGTTGAATGTGCACTGGTGTCTCAGCAGCTAACACGAGATTTAAAATGGAAATAAGAAGTTGTGATATATGCTTCTTTTAAACTCCACTTCAATGTAGAGGTGGTTTTGCCTGATTTAAGTTTGGGTGCAGGGAGAAGCCATAGGAAATGTTAGAAAAGAGTAAGGTTATATTTGAGCAGAGCTGTTCAGAGGCACAGAGATGAAGGAGTATGTGGTTCGCCTTTTCCTAACTAAGGGGGAAGGTGTTAGAATTGAGTGAGGGACACATTTGCATAGTCTTTATGTTGAGGCCTCAGGAATTCCAGGTCAGCTGAATGGAACCTATATCCTTAAGGAACAATAAGCATTGGCTCGTGAAAATAACTTACTGAGTGCTTTTCATGTGACAGGTATTATCCTAACTTATGTATGCATTGAACCTTTTAGTCATTTCAACAACCTATGAGATAAGAACTTTTCTCGTCATCCCTATATTGCAGATACTGAGTAGAAAACCAAAGAGTTAGTTTTCCTTAGGTTATAGGGTGTATAGACCTTTAACTTCTGTGTTCTACTGCTGTGAAAGTTATTGTAGGGTTCATTTATTGAAGATGTGATTTTTTTCTCCATTAGCATATACCTTTTCTAGGAATACTCTAGAGTCTACCCAAGAATATTGGAGCACTGGGGAGAAAGGGAGAAGTCTCTCTACCTGCCATGGTGATGGCACAGGGGGAAAGCTGCCAGTTCAGTGTGGCCAATGCCTGGCTTTGGAGCCAGAGAGCCTGGACTGGACCTGCTCTGCTGCTTACTGGCTGACTGATTTAGAACAGGTTACTTAGACTTCTTTGTGCCTCAACTGCTTGCTTTGTAATTTGGAGGAAACTGTTATCTGCCTCTGTGGTTGTTGTGAGGACTAAATGCCATAAAATCATGACTCCAAGTCCTTGGCACACTGCCTGGTACATAGTAAGTACTCAACAAATGGTAGCTATTACTAATCAGCAGGGGATAGGTTATTCTCACACCAATTTTGATTTCATGGCCACTTTTAATTTACTGCTAATTACATTTTGATGGCGTTTGCATATAGTATTTAATTGACTGAAAAATCCCATTAATACTTCATAATGGAGTACACAAATTACATGGGGAAAACATTGTTAGAATGTTATAAAGGAAGGCCCACTTTTTCCTTTCACAAACATCTATATCTCATGAGGATGACTGTATCTCAGTGGTAACTCTGTTCCACCCAGACGGAACCATTAGACTCCTCGTGAACAGGGGATGAAGTCATTGCATAGCTTTACCCCTTTGGGTAAACCCCATCCCTTGTCTATATACCAGTAGGGAAAATACTTTCCCCCCTTTCAGTGTTCTCTCTACCACCACCATTGCCATGTCAATCAGCTCCCTTCCCTGGGGTAAATGTCTGAATCCTGTTTTTACTCACTTGACAGCATTACTCTTAGGAGGACATCTAAGCAATTCTGATAGATCCTCAGTACCCACCTTCTGAACATTAGTCAGTTGCTGGTTTCACACACATGGGGACATGGTGGCAACTGCTGGGACTTCTCTGGGATTGGCTTTGCACCACCTTTATGCTGCCTCTACCGATGTCCTGGTGGTGTCCTCAACCACATGTCACTGGCTGCCTTCTTTCTGCACCCTGCCTCCAACCTGTCTCGAAAAAGGTAAGAAAAATTATTTCCAGGGCTAATCATGGATTTCTAGGCCTTGGTGACCTAAAATCTCTGTCTCCAACTTTGAATCCTTGCCATGGTCATCAACATGTCTGATTACAAGGCTTGAGCAAAGGGGTCTAAAATGAGCTTTGTGATCATCCCCGTAAAGGATAGTAGAATACCCATTCTTCTGCCCACTCTTGCCGTTATTTAAGTCCACTAGGACTCCCTAGATCAGGGGTCTCCAGCCCCTGTGCCACGGACTGGTACAAGGCCATGGCCTGTTTGGAACTGGGCCACAAGCAGAGCTAGGCAGAGCTCCGTCTCCTGTCTCCACCCCCCCCCCCCATTCCGCAGTGGGGCAAATGAAGCTCATCTGAGCTCTGCCTCTTGTGCCCTCCTTGCCTCCCCATCTTCCATGAAACCAGTCATGTTGCCAGAAAGGTCGGGGACTACTGTTTTAGATCTTGTCCACCTGTACTTCTGTGTAGCCTTTTCCCCTAGTCTTCTGTTTGCACTGTGGATGTTAGGTATTACTTTATACTTGTTCCTTTCGAAATTCATCATTTATTATTCCCATTTAAAATATTTTCTGTCTTTCCAGATTTCTAGCTATACCATTAATCAAATATCATTTGAAAATTATATGGGAACATTCTCAGTCTATCTTTTGATGGCGTGGAACACCTTGTTGTCTCTATTTCAGTCATTCATATGCCACATCTTCAAAACTCTGTTAGATACACATACCTCCTGTACTATTATTTACTTAATATATTTAAAGTCCAGTGTCCCCTGGGGATGGAATTGCTGATACAGTTCATGTACCTGGGAGAAACCCAGGTAGATCTCCTTGCCTGGGTATTTACTTTTTTAGTGTAAACCTCAGATCAGTTAATTATACCAACAAGGTTGTAGTTGGATCATTCTTACCTACTTCGTGATAGAGAGGATCATATGAGATGTAAAACAGACTACACATATTGTTTATGGAGGCTGTCATGCTATCTTAGAAGGAAACTAAATGAGTTTCCTGAGATTTATCCTTTTCTTGGTTGCTATGCAGTATCTAAATCATGGGACCGTGATGTTCTTAGAGGGGCTAAAGAGGAGCTACCCTGTCCCTCACTTGAAGATTCATCATTTACAGAATGGGTGGCTGAGATGGGGGTGCTGCTGATTGCCTGACAAGCCATGGGAGGGCTAGACAGCTCACAAATCAGCAAATGCCATCACAGTCCTTACCTTGTCCCTGTCTTCTCCAGCTGTGTCTTTGATAAGGCTTATTAAAGAGCTTAACGCTGTTTCCCCTTTTCTGGGTCTATACCTGGATAAATGTAAGTAATTCTAACTATTGTAAGAGAAGAACATACTCACCCATACAATTAAAAATAATCTTTTGCTCAAGTTACAGTTGTAAGTAGGTTGGGAGGTCCTCTGAGGCATCTGTTCTCTAAGTGCTTACTTCAGGATCTCTGTGCTTCTGCATGGTTGTAGCATCTTGGACCAGGAAATCATGGAAGAGCAATTTGGGATATTTTAGGAACTAGGACTGGCAGTGGCAAACTTCACTTCTCTCCCTATCCATTGTTTAAAACAGTCTACCTAGACACAATGCAGATACAAAGCATAGTTTCTTCCGTGCTCAGGGGTAAAAAGAATATGTTTTGAACACATAGTATTGCTTCTACTCCACTAGCAAAGCCACTTAACCTCCGTGTGACGACCTGGGCTTGCCTTTGGGTTTGGAACTGATTCCCTAAAAGCTGAGGGAGAATGGAGAAGATGTAGTCTATACTATGGTATTCAACCTGAAGTTTAACTTTCATCTGTATCTCAGTTCTAGTTATTAGGCTCCTGCCATATAGGTGAGTCCAAGGATACTAGTGATACTATTACAAGTATCACCTTGTAATAACCATGATGTACGAGTTTTTTTCTTTTTTTAAATTTTATTGATTATGCTATTACAGTTGTCCCATTTTCCCCCTTCACTCCCCTCCACCCTGCCCACCCCCTCCCACCCATATTCCCCCATTTAGTTTATGTCCGTGTGTCATAAGTTCTTTAGCTTCTACATTTCCCATACTATTCTTGCCCTCCCCCTGTATATTTGATGTTTTAGTTTTTGATTGCTGCTATAACAAACTACCAAAAATATAGTGGCCCTAACACAAATTTATTACTTACAGTTCTATAGGTTAGAAGTCTAACACAAGTCTCATTGGTACACTAAAGCAAGGTGTCATCAACTATATTCTTTTGTGGGGGTTCTAGAGCAAAACTAGTTTCCTTTTTCCAGGTTCTAGAGACCAGTCACTTTCCTTGGCTTCTGGCCCCTTCCATCTTCAAATTTGGCAATGTTGCATCTTTGATCTTTCTTCCATTGTCATATCTCCCTCCAACCCTGACCCCAGCTAGGAAAAGTTCTCATAAGGACCCATATAATTAGATCATCTAGGATAATCTTCTCATTTAAAGGTTCTTAACTTTAATAACATCAATGTTCACTTTTCCATATAATACAACATATTCACAGGTTCCAGGGATTAGGATGCGGATATCTTTGGACACTTTATTCTGCCTACCACGCCTAGCAAATACTGATATAGTGCTTACTACACAGCAGTTTCTCTTTAGTGCCCTTTATATATATTTACTAATTTAACCCTAATAATCTTATGAAATAGATCCTAATATTATATCCATTTTCAGGTGAATGTTTAGATGATGAAACTATGGTTTATAGAGGTTAAGTCATTGAAGTTCATAGAACTGGGAGGTGGTGGTGATGGGATGCAATCCTAGGCATCAGACTCCAGTATCCAGACTCCAATCATCACTTTATACTATCTGTGTGCTGAAGTATAGTGATGTATACTATATAACATATAGTAATATATAGTGAATTGTACTAGAGATCTGGTATGTATTTTAACTTATCACTGGAAACCTCCCTGTTTCCTGTTTTGCTGTCTTCTTTCCATTTTCTTTCATATTACGCCCTTCCTTTGTTCCTGAGCCCTCCTTATTCTCAGGCCTGGAGTCCTGTTATTAACTTTATCTTGTTACCTCCAAACTTACTTCTTAATGCTAAGTCTGGATTTTTTTCTAAGTATGAGCTGGACATTACTACTGATGGTCCATGAAAGGTATAATCATTTTCAATTCTCTTTTAATATTTTCATATAAATTCAAGGGAAACCTTTTGCCTAACACTTATGTCTTTCATACTCTCTAACACTTGCTAATGTCTCCTTTTAACAGAGAGCAGACCTCAGGCTAAAGGACTTCTGTGGAAAAACAGTAGTAGCCAGAGTTTTATATAAATATTTTATCTTCACCTGAGAACATTTCTTTTTTCATTGCTTTTAGTGATAGAGAGGAAGGGAGAGAGAGAAGCATCAGTTGGGTTGCCTCCCATACATGTCTGGACCAGGAATTGAACCCGCAACATTTTGGTTATGGGACAATGCTCCAGCCCACTGAACCACATTGGTCAGGGTTAGAACTGTTTTAATTGTTATTATTCTGGTGTCCGTCCATTGATGGCAGGTGATCCTAATTTTTCCATTTATAAACACAATGAATGATCAACTTATTTTTAAAGAAAACTTTATTCACATAAATCTATTTCAAGTAAATATTAAGTACTTAAAGTGGGAGAGTAAGTATGTGATTATAAACAAAATTGTGAGGGAATCTTATGAGTGGATAACATTAGTGAAAAGCAGTGCTCGGTGATTACCTGCATCCTGGATTGCTCTGCATCCTAGAGGACCATTGCCTGATGGGGATCTCTTTGGCTATCTGGACCATCTTTCTGGGTGCCTGCCTGCCCAAGGGAATGGACTCCCTGCAATGCCTTACAGCGCTTTACTGATACATGCCCCACTTCAACACCAGATCCTAGCTGCTCCCGGTATCCATCACTCACTACACAGTCCCCTTTCTGGTTCTCTGTGTGACAAGATACGGCAGCTGAATGGATTCAAACTGCTCTACTGGGACTGTAGACTGCATTCCCAGATAATGAACTGTGACTTCCAAAGTTATAAACCCAGACATTCCAATGAGAAGGAATGTTGGAAATTGCCTTCTCATGTTAGATGAGATTTTTTAAAAGAATGCACTTTAAAAATGATAAGGTGTGAGAGAAATGTGAGGTTTTATTTTTAATAGTATGCCTATAGGGATGGAATTGTGTCTAAAGTAAGGAGCCTTTCCTCAATAGCAAAACCCAGTGCCAGTCTTACAATCTGGTTCCCCTAACAAAGATGAAAAAGTAAGAACAGTTAGATTGTTTTCAGTCTGAGGTTTATAGCCAGGTGTTTGCATATACTTAGTGGATTTATATAAAAACACAAAAAATATCCATAATTGTGTGTGTACAGATAATGCAAAAGAAAATATTAAACTGAAAACTTAAATTTTTCCTTTTTGTTAAGATTTTTTTCCTCCATGAAGAGGGCAATATAATTTTTCTAGATCTCTTGTACTGGTCATGCCAAGTAGTAGTGTTGGTTATATTTTATATCTTGATTAGTTTAACAAAGTAAAACTCGATGCTGAGCAAAATTGTGAAAGAGGCAAAATTTATTTTCTAGCCACCCTATTCTTTTGCTTTTAACTACACTTTTGGATTCATCTTTCCCTCAGATGCAAATATTTTTAGCTGTTTTTGCAGGATGGGGATGCTAGATCAAAGTTAATGAATTTGGTTCTTTGTGTTTCTTCACTCGTTTGTGCAGGGACCCTACAGAGCAGGCTGCTCACCGTAAATGACGGCCACATGGAAGCCTGCCTATCGATTGTCTATTCACTTTGCCTTTACTGCTCTTCAGTGAAAAAATCCATGCAATGAAACTAATACACAGGGTGAGGAAAAAGTAGGTTTATGGTTGTTTGTGCAGAGAATAATATGATAATAAACAATAATACAAGATGAAACTCTGTGTTTCACATACTCACAACTGTAAACCTACTTTTGCCCCCTATATATTGAGGTATTAGGGGACTAATATGTTGTTTCCTGTGGAAGAAAATTTATGTCCTTTTTAAAGCTACAGAGATTTTGTTTATGATGTCAAAATATTTAGAAGAAAATGCAAATGAACTTTAATTTCATCCTCATGAATTTCGTAGACCTGTATTTGAAACTGAGATGTTTCACAACACACCGGTCTGTGCGGGTTGCTAATAGACCAGCAACGAACATAACAAAACTGGTTTTCGTCAAGTACCTTGGCTGGACAACTTTGTTCTCAGTGAGTTTGGAGCTCCCCAGGCACGTCTTTTCTGTCTACATATCCTCACGGCCATCAGGCCTGCTGCTGCCCTTACTGTGCATGCTGTTCCTGGAACTGGCGAACAGCCTTATCTTCTTCTGTTGTTGGAGTTATTCAGTCCATGTCTTCACACATGCTCCAATCAAAAGCTCTAAGCAAAATCATCCTCACACTCCTCGCTTGGGTGTAGATCCTGAGCCTTGGAATCAGGTTCTTCAGTGAAACAGATACCGTGGTGAGTGGAGTGGTGGCTCCTCTAAAAGATATATCTATATTCTGTCTCCCAGGACCTGGGAATGTGACCTTACTCTGGACAAGCGTCTTGTTGATTAGGTTAATGATCTTGAAATGAGACCTTTCTGAATTATCCAAGTGGGCCCTACATCCAATGACAAATAACAGAAGAGAAAAAGACAGAGACAAAAGAAAGGAAGGCCGTGTGAAAATAAAGGAAGGGATTAGAATTTTTCAGCCACCAACTAAGGAATATATGAAGTCATTGGAATTTAAGAGTTGGGGAAGGTTCTCCTTTGGAGCCTTTGGAGTTCCACTCTGCTGATACTGTCATTTCAGACTTTTGGCCTCCAGAAGTGAAAGAATCAATTTCTGTTGTTGATTACCAAATTTATGGTAATTTGTTATGCAAATGCACTTTTGAGACTTCATTTCTATTTCTTAGCTCTAAGATTTCTCTATCCACTTCTAGGAATTGAATTCAGGACCTTCTATGCAGCAGAGACAGAATCAGTCCTCAGTCAGATGCTGACTCCTTGACCTTGAACCACACAATGTGCCTTGGTATTCTCTTCCTTTAGGTTCAGATTTTTTTGTGGTGTTTGTTTTCCCCTCAGGGACTTTTCTAGAACCTGTGATGGACTCCAGGTGTCTGTGTAGGAGGTGGGTCCCTAGCACCTATGTTCATTTACCCTCGCCTTAGTAGGTAAGTTTAGAGACAGATACTTGACTCACACTTAGCCATCAGTGTGAGATGGTGGTGTTTGGAACCCAGAGCAATGGACAGATGGAGTGGTCACATATAAATTCAGAAGTGGGTAGGCCACATCTCATAGAGGACGCTAGGAGCAAAGGAAGTACATCTGCAGAGAGAGAAAAGGATAAAGTGGATCTGCATACAGGAGAAAGAAAGCATGACCCAAGGCTGTTTACTTTCTGGTTCAGCCTGAGGCATGCATTTTGGCTGTGTTCCTAATCATGAATGTAACCATTTCCCACTTTTTGCTGATGTAAGGTTGAGGTGGTTGACAGTATCACCAAAGAGTCCTATGTGATAGCAGATCCTAACCATAGGCTCCCCAGTTACCTAGCAGTGAGAGGCTCACACGGGCTCCCTGCTGTTTATCACTTTGCAACCTGCAAAGCATTTTCACCACATTATCCATTCCAGCCTTGCATGGGAGAATGAACTTCCAGGACCTCCAGGCAAGAGCTCTGACCATACTTGACTTAACAAAGACACTGAACTTTAGAAAGAATGATAAGGACTCTGGATTCCCAGTGCACTCTGTTCAGAACTGTTCTGTTGTGTAAAACAAACACCCAAAGCAAAACTAACCGACTTCAGCAGGGTCTTAGTGATGAGAGCTTTTTTTAGCATAGAAAGTTCTGAGCAGAAGGAATAATAGGACAAGTGCATTCTGTGAGTCAGTTAGGCCAGACAGTGAGAAAAAGAGGGTTGGAGGAGGACAGAGAAGGGTTCAGGCTGAGAGCTATTAGGATTCCCCAGCCCTGGAAAGGATGACAGGGACCACTTAAGAGGTAATTGGGGCCCTGATGTGAGGAGTAGTCACAAATAAGCCAACAAAGCCATACATAAGCTTGAGGCATCCAGCAAGGATTAAGCACCATTAGCTAACCTGTTAGCTTAGAAGTATTTGGCTTTTAGAAGATAGTTTTACTTTAATGTATTGACCCATGCTAGTTAACTATAAGTGGAAAGAAGGCTTTGTGGTTACATGTTTTAGGTTTCAACATTTTAAAAAGAATTTGGGAGCTCAGATGATGACTATCAGAGAAGTTTCCTGCAATTCCCATCATCCTCCTCATCTTCAGACCTTGCTCAAACTCTTTGGGGTGTTTACGGTATAATTATCTGTCACTACTCTCTTTCTGTTACAGTCTGGTTTTCCTCTCTAAGCTTTCAATTTGCAGCTGTTTCTCCCAGCAGGAACATTTTTCATGGTTTTTGAGGCCAAGTACAATGGAAAATCCTACCTGTGGTTTGGTCACTCATTCAGCCAGTACTTCACTGAGCACCAACTATGTGCCAAGCATTGTTGGAGCTCAGGACATATTAGTGAATAAAGATTCCTACCTTTTTGGAGCTATATTACAAAGTATGTTAAGAAGGGCAAGTGCTATAGAGCAGGATAACAAAGAGGGAGAATGGGTTGCATTTTTCAGTGTGGTGGGTTGTTACTGTTACTATGTTTTGACCTGGTTCCACTCTGCTGATCTTCCATAAGATCTCCTTTGATCTGTCCTATGATCTGCTCCTCTACAATTCTAACTAAAATATTTAAGGATGGTGCTGTGATCCGGATTCTAGGATTCCTACCTTAGTCTATTAAGATTGAGGTAATACTAGTTAAGGACTCAGGATTTTGGGTATTCAGCACATAAATACTCAGTGATGAGGACAATATAATATTGTATCCATGTGTAACCTATGCCAAAGCGCTGCCCAGGGAAAGGGCAGCCTTCTTTCCCGTCCTCACAGCAGGAGTGGAATTAATCCTGTTCCTTGCTTGTCCTCCATTCACCTTGTTAGGAAAATCAGAGTGGAGCAAGACAAGAACATCTTACATAATCAAGCTGGCTGTTTTCTGATGTTTTTAGCAGGAACAAAACTTAATTATCTAATTTTCAAAACTAAAAAGAGAAATTTCCATTTATTTTCTGAGTCACCTTTCTTGCCTTCTCTGCCTTTGGAAGAGTTGATACTAGCAGGGAAACCTGTGATGTCAAACAAGTGAATCTTCTGCTGAGATGTCAGGATCCGAACTTTCTTAAACTGCATGATGGGAAAGCCTTTCTGACTTGGAGTTCTCATCTTGCCCTTGAGAACCACTACATAATGCTCAGGGTCCAGTGCAAAATGAAATTTTGGAGCCCATGTTCAAAGTTATTAAGAATTTCAAGATAGCAACTGCTGACTGTTAAACCAAATTAAAGACCTTGCCAGGCAGGCCCTGGAGCTGGCCCTGTCTCCCTGACTTCTGTGTTTGAATCAGGTGTTTGCTTAGTTTTACACTAACAAGAAAAATTCAGTATAATAAAAGCATGAGGTGGCACTTTTCTGATTTAATTTTGTGAGAGGAACTTTGTAATTAAACTGAGAGAGAGAGCTAACAAAGGGTTTGAAGAAAACATATTTTCTTGTGTAATTTAAATGTGTAATTAAAAGAAAAAATCTTTTAAAAAGAATTAATCTTAGAAACAATCTTTAGAGTACTAGTTCAACAGTTTTCTATTAAATATAATCATAGCTAAATTATAATCTGCTGAAATGAACTTCCCAGGTGTGCATGTGATATTCATGTATCAGGAAGCATAATGAAATAGGAAAATAGACGTAGAATAAACCAGATTATAATGTCCAGTTCTTGGGGAAAAGGGAAGTGAGGAAAATACTTTCTATCTTGGAAAACTGATACAGTTTTCATGTATTTAAGTGATGTTTTCTGATTCGCCATGCCTGTGACATCTTCATCATCATTATCCATTTATACTTAGGGATATGTCACTATTACGTGATGCAGTATATGACCACTGATATAAATATTTTTGGTACCATCTAAGTAGAATCCTTAAGAGAAATTAAAGTCATACTAGTAAAACTGGTTCTAGGAATAGTACAGATATGCTACTGCATGTGTATAGATCACCATGCGCATGTATGTATATAGACATGCATACACATATGCTCTGGCTGCTGAAAACATAATATTTTAGGGGTTGGCAAATGATGACCCTTGGGTCAAGTCTGGCTTAAAGCTTTTTTTTTGGAAATAAGGTTTTATTAGAACATAACCACACATCCTTTTGTTTGCTCAAGTCTCTGGTAAATTTTCACCGCCAAGACAGAGCTGAGTAGTTCCTGCAGACTTCTTATAACCTGCAAAGCCTGGAATATTTACTATCTAGCTCTTTATAGAAAAAGTTTGCTGATCACTGATTTAGTCATTTAAACTGATGATGACATGTTTCTCTAGTGGGTGACTAAGCCTACAAAATAAAAGAGACATTGTTTATTCACATACACTACTTTTTTAAATAAATGTATGACAAAGCAATATTTTTTACACTTTAAGTGGCATTAATCAATATTGAGAAGTCCTTTCTCTTTAATTCTAACAGAACTACATTGCTTTGTATTCCTGACATGACTGATTGATTCTCATCTTGTCATCCTTAATGTGCAGGGTTCCTAAGAGGTTAATTACATTGTTGTATGTTTTCTTTTTTGAAAAAAAAATTAATTTTTAGATTACAGATTGTGTATAATAAGATATTAGTTTCAGGTGTACAACCCAGTGATTAGACATTCATCTAACTTCTGAAGGGATTACCCCAATAAATCTAGTACTCATCTGGCACCATATGCAATTATTTCAATATTACAGACTACATTTCCTATGCTATATTTTATATTCATATAACTATTTTGTAACCACCAATTTGTGCTTCTTAATCTCTTGTCCTTTTCACCCAGTTCCCCAAACTCCCTCCCCTCTGGCAACCATAAAAATGTTGTCTATATCTACGATCTCTTTCTGTTTAGTTCATTTGTTTCTTGTTCTTTAGATTCTACGTGTAAGTAAAACCATGTGTTACTGGTCTTTCTCTAACTTACTTCACTCAGCAAAATATCCCCTAGACCCACCCATGTTGTCATAAATGGCAAGATTTCATTCTAATTTATGTCTTAGTAATATCCCATTGTATATATCAAGGGTGTCAAACTCATTTTCACCAGGGGCCACATCAACCTCATGGTTGCCTTCAAAGAGCTAAAATAATTTTAGGACTGTATAAATGTAACTACTCCTTAACTGTTAAGGAGATGAAATTATAGTCGGCCCTTTGAAGGCGACCATGAGGCTGATGTGGTCCCCAGTGAAAATGAGTTTGACACCCTGGTCTACATGTACCACATCTTTATCCATTCGTCTGTTGATGGGCACTGGGGTTGCTTCCATATCTTAGCTATTATAAATAATGCTCTTCTAACTGAGTGTTTTCTGCTACCTTACCTTCCAAATTGCTGATTCGATCCTCTGCTTCATCTAACCCACTGTTGATTCCTTCTAATGTATTCTTCATTTAAGTTACTAAATTCTTCATTTCTGACTGATCCTTCTTTATGTTTTATATCTTCAGTTTTATGTTTCTTGTCTCTTTGTTGAAGTTGTCACTAAGATCACTGAACATGATTATAACCAGTGTTATGAACTCTGCATGTGGTATATTTCTTGCCTTTATTTTGTTGAGTTCTTTTTTTTTTTTTTGGAGTTTTTGCCTGTTCTTTCATTTGGGACATGTTTCTTTGTCTCTTTACCTAACACACAGAAACAAACAGAGGCTGCCTCTCTGCTTGTTTCTGTATGTCAGGTAGAGCTGCTATGTCTTTGGTCTTTGTAGAGTTGCCAAATGCAGTAGATGTTCTGTGGGGACAAGTGGTGTCCTGAGCTAGGTGCCTCAGGTGTGCCCCACCTGTGTGGGTTGTGTCCACTCTCCTGTTGTAGTTGAGCTTTGATTACAGTTGGCACATTAATGGGAGCGATTGACCCCTAGGTCAATTGGCTACAAGAACCAGCCTTGACTACAGCCTTGACTACAGCAGAGTAACTGCTATCCCTGTCCAGCCCACCCCTTGAGTGTGTGCTTGTGGAGGTGGTGGGGTGATACTCCAGGGTGGTCTGAAGCTGTCCACCAGGTACACTGGCATTGGGGCTTCCTGGCAGGCCTAAACTACTCAGAATATGAATTTTAATGGCTGTTGTAGTTTTTTTTACAAGTTTTCATAAAATATATATACCTGTGTAACTGCCATCCTGAAGACAATATGTATTTATTTTAATCATTCTTGAGAGTTTCTTTATTCTTCCTTCCAGTTGATCCTTATCTTCGTGGTCAACTACTTCTCTTATTTCTGTATTTTCTAAGTAGTTTAGTTTTTTTCTAACTTCACATAAGTAGAATCATGCAGTAAGTATTCATTTTGTTATGGCTTCTTTTGCTGAACATGTTTTAATGACTCATCCATATTGTGGCGTGTGTAAGTAGTTTGCTTCTTTTTGTTGCTGAGTGGTGTTCCTTTATATGACTGTATCACAAAATGCTTATACAATCTCATATTGATAGATATTTGGGTTATTTCCAGTTTTTGCTATTACAAGAAAAAAGCTGCTGTAAACATTCTTATACAAGTTTTTTTTTGGGAGGGGGACATGAGTTTTCATTTTTCTTGAGTCAATACCTAGGAGAGAATTATGAGTCACAGAACAATGTTACCTTTGTAAGAAACTGCTGAAGACTGTTTTAAGGTTGTTGTAGTCATTTAAAATTCCTACCATTAATATAAGTAGGTTACTCTATATGGTTGTAGATAAAATACTAATAACATTTGATTCTGGTTGCCTTTAGAAATAATTTTTATAGTGTTCTTCCTGTCAGATGAGGTTCTTTTGGTGCTTTCTAACTCAACATAAATAGATTCTTGGAAAGTTAAGGAGGAGGGAACACATTCAACGCTGTAAGCAGCTCACACAAACAGTGGGACTGGAAGGAACCACAGGAGCCATCCACTGATGGTGGGGACAGAACATCCAGCCCCCCTAGAAGACTGTAATACCAGGCAAGAATATCTAATTTACCTTCACTGAGTCAAATAACTGTCTCTGGGCTAGGGGTCTTTAGGGTTCCCAAATTCATCTCTACTAGGAAGGTATTAATTCTTCAAATACGGAGGGAAAGTGTTTGGAAGAGGGATAGCTCTTAGAGTGTCAAATCCAACAAATACCCACTAAAATCTTCTAGCTTTTCCAAATGATATTTCTCTCATTGTTCTGATGTATATTTCTATAAGTATCTTGCTTTTTGCTTTTGCTCTTTTCTTGTCCCTCATTCCAGGATGAGTAAGCAATCTCTGCAGACCCAGTGTTTGCCAACAGACATAGTAAAAAACTTTCTGTCTTGCGTTAATCTCAGCACTTTGACATTCTGATACAGCAGACTGTGTGAAATATAATTTCAAGAATGTAGTGCTTTGAGGTTTTTTGAATCAGAGAGCAAGAATCAGCTTTTAAATTTTTAAAAAACATCCTTCCTTTTTAATTTTTTGACTAATCTGCAGGAAGTTAACCTACACAGGTAAATGGGGGCATAGCGTTTTCCACTCAGAAAGCGAATGTCAGTTGCCAGAATTAATCCAAGTTTACTCCATAGATTTAATAGCTTTTCTAATTTTTAAATTTCCCCCCAGTGTTATGAATGTTACCTCTTTCAATGATTTCCTAGCTGTTTATATCAGAAAATTGGAAAGGATACCAGTAACTGATAACCACTTTTAACTGAATATGCATTATTCACCAATTCTGTATATTAAAGTAGGGAACATAATTAAACATTAGGTTTTTGAAGAGTCTCCTATTTATTTTCTGTACTAATTAGAGGTACTTTCAGAACCGCAAGGAAAGGTTGGAAATGAAAAGTTTTCTATATGGGAATCTTTTGGAGTTTAACTACTTCTTCCCCGGCGTGTACATTCAATGGTTCATTCATGAAACGCACTCAGGCCTGTCATCAGCTCTCTGGGAGGCATGAATACCAACCATCTATGGCAAGGGTTTAGACTTCAAACAGGGAGAGAGTTATTTTTTTAAGAATAAGGATTTATTTTGGGTACATTCATACAATTACCTCAATCAAATGGGATATTTGTACATTGTCTTCCTTGTAATCATATTTAAATCTGTTCTATTTAATAATAGAAGGCTGATGTGTTTTTTCTTATAAAGATAAGTTTCTACAGATGTTTATCACAATACGTAGGGCTTCTTATGAAATGTCTGCCAAAAGGGGAAGAGCCAGACTGACACACATATGCCAGGATGGATGAGAGAACAGCAAATGAACAAAGTGAGAAGGCAGGCTTTTGTGTTTCCCTGACTATTCATAAGTATCTAATATAATTTGTTCCAGGGCTGAGAAAAAGAGACAAGGTATACCTGAAAGAAAAATTTAGTCCATTCGTCAAAATTAAGCCACATGAATAAGTAAAGGTAGGAATAAGTATGACAGAAAATACATTTCATGTTTATCTTTTTCTCCAAGTTTGAAGTCAAATGCACAGAAAGAAATTCAGTGCATTTCATTTTTGAGCTTTTAAAGTCTTCTCTTGAAACTACAAATGATAGCTTTGCATCTTAACATCAAGCTCTGGAAGTGACTGTTGTTTATTTTGGCAGTTTTTATTTTTTTATTTTCTCTAGTTAAAGAGAACTAAATCCTGATTATCAGGTAACAAAGACAATTGCTCCTTCCTGCAGAGAAGTGTATCAAAATGCAGCCAAGTGGAAAAAGTGACCTCCAAAGGGAAATTATAAAGACATTCCACTGTAGCCTCTAGCATACCATGTTGGAGGCCTTAGTTTGGGAGGAACCATATTGGATATCTAGTATTTTTTTCTGCACAATAATAAAAAATAAAAATCATCTGATATATTTCCATTGGTGGTAGAGCTAGAACTGAAGTTTCTTCTAAGAGCTTAATGACATCTGCCAGGAGCTCCCTAATCCCTTCTCTCTAAATAAGTTCTTGTGATTTCAGGTTTTGACCCTGCATTTGTCTGCTTTGTGTTAGCATCTCAACAGAAAGATGCTATTTGCTGAGTGTGTGATGTGGGAATTAGCTCACAAAGGCAAGGTTGCACAGGATTTGTATAGCCATGTGCTTCCATAAGAGTCATAACATCTACAACTATAATACCCAGGTATAATGATAAGGCTGACTTTATTTTAATTTTTTAGAAAAATGTCTCTTTTATTATCTTGTCAAAAATCTTGGAAATCTGTGAGTACTAAGATTAAGTGAAAGAAATACTTTTTAAAAATTCTACTTTTTATTCAATTATTTCAAGTGGTTTTTGAAAACCCTCTGCTTCATTTGAAAGTATTCTTTTGACCATGGTGCATGTGAGAGGAAAGTACTATACTAAAAGGAAATAAATTAAAATTCCTTAATCCTAATTCACAAAATTTTAAGACTAGAAGCAACCTTTGAGAGTCTAATCTCTTCCTGAAGATAATTTTCTGGCTTCACTTGAGCATTTCTCAAGTGATTAGAAACTCAATATATTTTTTAAAAATTATATTTTATTGGCCCTGGCTGGCGTAGCTCAGTGGATTGAGCGTGGGCTGCGAACCAGGCATCGTAGGTTCGATTCCCAGTCAGGGCACATGCCTAGGTTGCAGGCCATGTCCCCCAGCAACCGCACATTGATGTTTCTCTCTCTCTCCCCTCTCTAAAAATAAATAAATAAAATCTTTAAAAAAAATTTTTTTAAAAATTATATTTTATTGGCTCTGGATGTTGTGGCTCAGTGGATTGGATGTTGACCTGCAAACCAAAGGGTCATTGGTTTGGTTCCCAGTCAGGGCACATTCCTGGGTTGTGGGCTGGGTCTCCAGTGTGGGGTGTGCAGGAGGTAACCACACATTGATGTTTCTCTCTTCTTTCTCCCTCCCTCCTCCTCTGTCTAAAACTAAATAAAATCTTAAAAAAATAAAATTATGTTTTATTGATTATGCTATTACAGTTATCCTGATTTTTCCTTCTTTGCCCCCCTCTACCCAGCACTCCTCCTCCTTCAAGCAATCCCCCCATCATTGTTCATGTGTATGGGTCCTGTGTGTAAGTTCTTTGGCTACTCCATTTCCTATACTGTACTTTACATCCCCATGGCTATTCTGTAACTATCTATTTGTACTTCTTAATCCTTTTACTTCTTCACTCATTTTCCCTCACCCTCCTCTCATCTGGCAACCATCAAAATATAGAAACTTTATATCTTTAGAGTCTTTCTCTTTGGGAAAATGACTAGATGTTCTTTCTTACCTTGAGATTAAATCTGCATACCTATAATTTCTATATCACATAGCAGTACAAAGATGATTAATTATTTCATATAAATTAGCAGTTATTTTAGGCCTCTTCAAATATTTGAAGAAGGTTTGTTCCTGTACATGTCTCCCGGTCGCCATCCCTGGCCCCAAGGTTAAACATATTTACGTTTCCAACCACTTGTCATAGAATGTTTTCAGCGTTTCACCAAACAAACCTTTTCTGGACAAAATTATAGTCTCTGTAATACTCAGCTTAGTTTCAGACGAGTAGCATCACTTTAAACCAAGTGGTTCCTGCTCCTACTGATATATCTGGAGCACCTGGGGAACTTTAAAGTATTGCACTCCATTTGGAGACAGTCACTTTTAGTTGATAGGGATGAGGCCTGGGTATCAATATTTTCTAAGTCGCTTAGTGAACAGGTAGGATCTTTTCATCCAAAACACTTGGGCCCAGGGCAGGAATTTAGGATTGAGGACACAGATGACTAGTAAAAGTGTAAATAGACCTAACTGCATCTGAACAAAACCTATCTAAGTATTTCAGGAGAAGGTAATATTTGCCACTTATAGAATGCTGACTCAATGCCTAACATCAGGCTAAGTATGAACTCATTTAATTATAAAACTTATAAAGAACCTGAGGTTCAGAGTAACTATTGACATGAACAAGTTGCTATTACCAGGAACAAAGAGGCAAGGAGATTCCACACCATGCTTGTTGATCCTTGAGCTAACTTTGCTCTTGATCAGTTGTCTATTCTAGCATGTGTGGTCTGCATAGAATGTGGGTCAGAAAATAGAGTTGGTGGTTATTGTATTATAAGGGTTAATTTATTGGCTACTGATAGGCTTAGCATGAGTGAAAGCTGGGGTGAGGCCCTTTGCTGTTCAGGTTGCCTGTTGCCTGGAGCAGCACAGATCCAGGTGGGGGGGTCTCTCCCACTGCTGCCCTTGTTCCTCATCCTTGCCCACAGAATATTCTGAATAGAGGAGGTAAAGCTGGGGATGGAGGGCAGTTCTTTAATGAGGCAAGTGGCCTGGCTGCTGGGACATTTAGTGTAGTGGAAGCCTGTAGGTATAAAGATCTCTTTCCTGAACCTCATGTTGATTTTCCTCTCACACTTCAAAGGAGAACATCAGGTCTTTCTCCAGAAAGTATAGGAGGAAAAAATAGGGCTGTTACCTTGAGCTGACTAAAAAACTGATCACTTTTGATACTCTGACTACCCATTCTGAATGATAATTCCCGATATCCTTTCAGGCCTGAAGAACTGACTACTTGGTACACATAAACCAGCCATGTTAAACACTTTATCACAGTCTGACCACCCTTGGAGACATTCTGGTCGTATCATGCAAACCATTTTCTCAGGTACATTGTCTTATGTGGGTCCTCATGGAGACCGCCTAGTAGAGGCTGTAATGAGAAAACTTGCAGCCCTTAAAGGGCCATTTTCTATGACTTCAATTTGTAATATTGTTTAAAAAAACAACACTTTGGTTTTTAGGTTCACTTATGTTTTATTTTTTGAGTCTGTGTACCTGTAAGCACTCAGTGACCGGGTAAAAATCCTGCCCATTACTTACAAATATCAACATTAACAGGTGACAAATAATTGGTGACCTATTTATGGAATACTTTTTTGTTTCTAAATGTGTTACACGGACAGACTTGGGTCAGGTTGGCTTATATCTTACTGAAACTTTAGTCACAGACAATAGCTGTTACTTTCCCAAGAATTTGTTCATTGCTTGTCTTAGTTTGGGTTGCCCCAGAAGCAGACGGGCCTGAGTCAGTGATTTGAGTGTAAGGAGTTATCAGAAGGTCAAGGAATGCTCGCATGGGAAAGGGGAATTGATATGGGGAAGAGAAGACAGAAAATACAGGTCAGTTATTAAGCTGCCTCCCATAGTGGGTAGCTTAATTATATAGAGAGACTCTTGAAAGTAGTGCAAACCCTAGCCTTAGAATTATCCTGCCATAGAACAAAGAAGCTGAGGTATTTATATCCCCACATCTGTCAGTCACTGGTAAGGACCTCTTCTGGCAGTCCTCAGGTACCTCTCTCCTTCAGAGATGCAGAAGCTGGCTGTTGGAAGTCTGGTAGGGTAAGCATGGAATGATACACAGACACACACACACACACACGTGTGTGTGTGTATGTATATATATATGTATATATGTACGTCAAAGGAAATTTGGGGGAAACACATTGGAGAACTTAAATGTGGTATCTGAGAAGGAAAATAGAACTTACTATATTGGCCATGAGAGGTGCGATTAAATAAAGTTTATAAATATTTTAGTTATAATTATTAAGTTTGTCAACTACAAGCCTTTAGTCAATACTTTTCTTAAACTATTATTAGAACAGCACACAATATCCTAGCATTGTAAATTGAAATGGGGTTTAGTCCACACTAATTTCTAAAGATTGAAAAATCCTGAATCTCCTGAAATACTTTTTTCCTGTTTAATTGTATTTATATTTAGCGCAGTGCTAGCCACTTACAGTATAATGTAAAGGCACTTATAGTATAAGAGTCTATTTCAATTACAACATAATACATTTTGAAAATAGGTATATGTAGATTGTTAAAGGACAACATATGGCCATTGTGCAGAGAAAAGACAGCCACAAATTCTTTGACACTCTTCCCATTGAGAAGTAGGGTCTATGTTCCCTGCCCTTGGATCAGGTTGGGCTCTGTGGCTACTTTGATTAATAAAATATGGCAGAAGTGATGTCAGGCTAATTTGCAGGTCCTGTCCTTAAGGAACTAGCAGCTTCCATTTTGCATCTCTGGGAATGCAGTATTCCCTCTGGGTGACCCATCTGTCATAAGGTGTTGTGAGAATCTCAGGTCACCTGATTGATACCCTATGTAGGTGCCCCATCAACAGCCATAGCTGCACCCTCATTAGAAAGCAAGAATCAGCTTTCAGCCATGATGATGAGCCATGCTGGGTATACCACCCATCTGAGCCTTTGCATGACTGCTTCCTCAGCTGACATCTGACTACCAGCTTATGGGACACCTTACATAGGAGCCATTCAGTTCAGCCTGGTCAACCAACCCATGGAACCATGAGAAATAATGAGAACACTCTTGTTTTAAATCACCACATTTTTAAGGGAATTTGTTATGCTGAAATAAGTAACTGGGCCACCCATGTGTATTTTAAGGAAGGCTTCTTAGAGTTATAAGAAGGTCATTTTTAAGAACTTCTTATTATATAGAAGGTTATTAATTTTGAGGTAGAGGATGAGTTTAAGTTATTCATAAAAGTCAAAAAGAACCATAAGATCAAAAATAAAGAGGTATAAACAGCATGGTATATTTAGGAAAATATAAGTAATTTAGTTTTGCTAAGATTAAAATGATGATAAGGAAGGCTAGAGAGTAGAAAACTGACTGATAATGGATGTTTCAACATATCTATCGAGGACCTGTGTCCTCTAAGTGGTCTAAATTGTCCTCAAGAAGCTAAGAGTCTTAGGTCATCCATTAACTGGACAACAATGAACCCATTGGCTCATCTGAATTGTCTACAAATACATTAATTAGCAATAAGTAAGGCTCATTCTTTCACTTATGCAGATTTACTTAGCACTTACTAGGTGATGAATGTTAAAGGAATTAGAAAACCAAAAAGTCACTTCCTTTCATTCAAAAGCTCCGGGTGTCTTTGATATCTAATGTTGAAGAAGTAAAAACATACAGAGCAGCAAATGATAGATGGAAAAATACACCTTCCAAATGCTTTAGGAGTTAAGAGAACATTATTTTGACCATCAACCCAAGACAGGACTATGGTTAGTAATATCTTGCTAAGGACGACCAACATCACCCTACCCGAATACCACAGCAATGCTTATCTTCAAAAAATGCTGATTCAGGTATTTATGGAATAATAGCATGAAAACAAACACACAAATAACATTAATTATGTGCTAAGCACCATTCTAAGTGCTTTGAATATAACATCTGGGCAGACTGTGTGTGTATAATGCATATTATACATGTATATGTGTATATACACATACATATATGTATTATATATGTATATGTACATGCACATGCATATATAACACATATAATGCACATATGTATGTGTATGTGTATTATATGTATAATGTGTGTATATATACATACATGCATATATACATACATAGTCTGTCCAGAAGGTATCCAGCCATGTACTATGAAAAATAAAGACGTTTATTGAAGAAGATACAAGATACAAGAAACATTGTGTATAGGACAATGACACCTCAGTCTCTTTCAGAGTAAGCACCTTGGGACCTCATACAGTTCTCCTACAGCTGCCCCACCATATTTTCCTGAATCTCATCGATGTTCTGAAATCTCTTCCCTTTCGAAGGTGATTTTAGTTTTGAGAAAAGCCAGAAGTCACAGGGCACCAAATCTGGGCTGTAGGGGCGCTGAGTCACCTGGGTGATTTGATGTTTCACCAAAAATCTTTGCATGAAGCATGATGAATGAGCAGATGCATTATCATGATAAAGCTGCCAATCACCAGTTGCCCATGGCTGTGGCCTTGTCTGAATCCTCCGAATAGTTTCTGTGGAGGGATGTTTAAGCTTAACACAAAATTTGATGCCAATTCATTGCTCTACGCACTTAGTCATTTTGAATGTGATGGCCACACAGTACAAATGCTCACTGAACGGTGTCTATTGCCCCCACTGACTAGTACAGTGACGTCATCATTGTTCACACATACACATTCCAGTCCACTCTCCTTGGCTGCCAGGTTACATCGATGTGCAAACAGTTCTTGTTGTATTAACAATGGCTGGGATTTTTCTGGACAGACCTCATATACGTTTGTAAGGTTGCCCACAATTCCAGTCTGAGATTTTCTTTCTAATTAAAGTATCACTTGGAATTAACAATTAAAAAATTTAGCCCTGGCCAGGGAACTCAGTTGCTTAGAGTGTTATCCCCACATACCAAGGTTACAGGTTCGACCCTTAATCAGGGCGCATACCAAAGCAACCAATGAATATATAAATAAGCGGCACAACAAATTGATGTTTCTCTTTTCTCTCCATCTTCCTTTCTCTCTCTGAAATCAGTAAATAAAAATAAGTTTAAAATATTTTGAAGATGCTCAAGTTTTAGAGCATCCAACTTGCTCTCAGACATGAGAATACAATAGCCCTTTGTGTGACAATGACTTCCAGGTGCTTCGCTTAGGGGCTGTGTAGACTGGAAGTTTCACCTCCACCTCATTTGTATCCAGTCTCTAACCTTCGCTAACACAGAGGCTTTCATTTGGAGTGTGTTTTCTCTTTTCTCCATAGATCAGAATCCCACAATTCACCAAGTCCTCTCTCACTGTTCCAGTCTCTCAGTTCCCACAAATCAACCTTTAACAATTGTGTAGGTGTTTCCACAGATTTTTATATATATTAGTATCTTTATAACTGGGTCATAAACTTCTTTAAATGGGAATTACACCCTCTTCACAATTCTGATTGTGTGTAAAATGACTAATAAGTATGTGTAGGTTAAGAAAATCTGCCCATGTCAGCTTGGTTGGCACACGGTTATGGGGGATTGAGGACTTCCTTAGTCCTGTGTATAGTCTAAAGTAAACACTACTTTGTTACTATTTCATCAGCAGTGCTGGTGAAATAATAACAAAATGTTATAAAAATAATAGCAAAATAATAAAAAATATTATTTTATTGTTTCCCTAGGTTGTTGGCTAGCTCTTTGCACAATGATTCTTTTCTGTAGAATTTCAGTAACACCATTTGCTTCATTCAGGCAGGGTCAGTTCTAGCCAGTTGTTGCTTAGCAATAATAATGACATGTTGAGAATCATCTAATGGGTTTTGAACACCCTGAGCTGAGGATGGCCAGGGGCAGCTGCTTGGTTAATTGTGGCCTCCAGTCATTACCAGGAGGCCAGTGCCGATGAGGAAGGAAAAGTGCTGAAACCACTGCAAAATGCACTTTAAATCACATTTTGGTACAAGTACACATTTTAAAATATCAAACAGTAATAAAATCCTTAATATGCAGACCATTTTCATATGCTTGAAACAACAGACATAGACATTTGGCCTAAAATAACATGTTCTCCCCAGGAGCTATTGAACTGTGTGTGTGGCTCCTGCCTTCCAGAGTTTGCTGTGGCTGATGGATGGTGATGGCCACGGCACCGATGGCAGAATGGTCACTTGAGGAATGGCCACTTGTAAAATGTCAATTTTGAACAGAGCTGTTTGTGAATGATTGGAGTGTATGTTTGCTCCCCTGGCTCCCCACCTTTTTAATATAACTCAGAATAAAGTGATTATGTTCCTATGCCTGGGGCCTTTCATGTCAGGTTTAAGTTGACAGTGGTCCACAAGCCCCAAGTTATAAAATCCTGAAAATAAATGTTTCTACCGGAAACCTTGGAACTACATGCTAGCAATTAGAAACTGACTAATGTTCTGGATGACCTCATCGTGTCTTTTCTCTTCCAGGCCCCAGAGCTTTGTGGTCATGTTGCAATCAGCGATGCAGAGATGGAATGTGTACAGAATGTTGTCATTACTGATGACTGTTTCTAGTGTCATCCTGATAATACTGTCACTACTACTTAAACAGAGATTTTTGACCTTTTTGTTTTATCTCATGCACACATAAACTAATTATTAAATTTTTGTGTCACACCAAAATATATTTTTTGCCAATCTGTCAGAAATAAGGTATAATTTGGGTTGGTTTACAAAATATAATGATAGTAATAACCTACCCTTTTTGTTCCAAAGTGACTATTTCTTCTTTTCTATAATTCTAATAATTCTATAATTAGAATTATTCTAATTATAATGGAGTTAACTCATACTTGGGTTAGCTTTACTGTAGATAATTTTCCTTGTGATTCTCTGTATTCCCTTATTCCTAGAATAAGGGATAAAATGTTTTAAAATAACTTCTGGACATTTGTTCATTAGCAGGTATACTCCTTGAACTTTGAAAATGAGATGTGAAGAATTAAAGATTCTGCCTACCTCTAGCAAAATCCCTCAATATGTTTGAAGTTTGTTTTCAAACATACCCGTACTTGGCTACAAAATATTTGTTTTTGCTGCTGTCATCAGACCAACCCACTGTCATTGGGACCACGTTCCTTTCTGGAACATCACAGTCCCAGAGCGCTGGAATGCCCATGCACAGGACAGAGCAGAGCCTGGCACCTCTGAGAGGGCACCGAGGGAAAGAGAAAAACCCCGACGAGAAGAAACGTTATTCTTGAAAAACATTTCTCTAAGAAAACATGCCTGTCTGTCTATACCCACTATACAAAGATGATTGCTTTAAAATATTACCTTTATGGAGTCACTCTCTTGCTCAAAATTACCATGGCTCTTCCATATTTGTAGGATAAGGTCTGAACACTGTATTCAGGCCTTCAAGACTCGCCCCAGCTAATTTCCTCTCAAAATCAAAATGCATCTCACCCCATTTTCACTACGTGTGAGGTTCTTTATTTCTGCCTGCGTCCTTCTTTCCCAATTAGATTGTAAATACTTGGTTGTCAGGGATCCATTTTCTCTACCTTTATATCATTTATAGTATCAACTTTTGCCTTTCTTTGCCCCTTCCAAGAAAAATCACTTACACCTCTGTCTGCTCACCAAAGATTAACCCCTCCTCTTCCCGTGCTCACCTTTAGCAGTGCAGTAGCTGCAGGCCTACCTGAGTCAGGAGTGCAAACTAAGCTGTCCTGCATCGGGCAGATGGTGTGCCTGAGGTGAGTCCCAGCCAAGCCATCACCGGCAGCCCGCAGACCCCCCGTTTCCCAGAGTGTTGATTTGTGCTTTGCACCTGGGCTTCTGTTGTTTTGTTTTTTTCCTAGTGTCCTACTAAATCACCTGGTGACCCAGAATCACCATGCTCCTTACCCACCTTAACCAGGTGCTGTACTCCCACGCACACCTAACCCTGTAAACTTGTTTTGACATTGTAAACATTAAGACCTGTCTAAACCTGGGCAAGCTGGACACCATGTCTTGAGCTGCTCTGCTTCCTTTGAAGCTGCGTCCTGATGCATCTTTGTGAGCTCCCTAATTCTTTCAGGCTTCTAGAATTTTGTTTTCCAATGACATTCATGTACTTCCCTCCTGTGTAGTGTTTAGCAGAAGGCAAGACTGCTGTCTTCCTAAGAAAGTTGTGAATTCAGTGTGGCCTAGAGACAGGATAGGCAGAATGCCTGGGAAATGTCCTTTGTACGTACAGCTTAGTGATGGAATCCAAAAGGGCCCCTGAGGTGTGAAGTCATCAGCATACTTTATGACAATCAAAAATCTTGGTCAATAAGACAATTGTGTGACCTGGAATGGGAGTAAAAGGGAGAAAACTGTACTTGAACAATGATTAAAATAAAATAAAAAAAATAAGACAATTGTGTATAATGTGGAAAAGTCTCTTATAGTGTACAATTATTAGCATTTGAAATTTAAGAGGAAACACAATTATTGGTTATACTTAGGATGCTAATAATTGTGAGAGAGTTAACATAGAGACTATTCTGAAATTCAGAAAATTCACCATACAATTTGTTGTTTGCTTAAATTATAGGCATGTGTATATCAGTACATTATTTCCACTTCATATTTTCAAGGGAAGAGCTATATTATGCACCTGAAATCATTTCTTTTAATTTGCATTTGTGTTTACAATTATAATAAAAACATCCTTTAGATAGGGAGAAGTGCTTTGTTGAGACTGGGACAGCAAGTGACTGGTAAGGTACATGGGAAATGTGGTCATGAAAGACCAATTTGAAGAGATAACAGTTATGCCAGAGCACCCAGGTTGCTAGATCCGCTTGAACCAAAGGGCTACAGTTAGTGTTTGCTTGTTGTTTTTAAGACTTTACCTACTTATTTTTAGAGAGAGGGGAAAGGAGGGAGAAAGAGAAAGGAGAGAAACATTGATGTGTGAGAGAAACATCAATCAGTTGCCTCTCCCAGGCCCCCAGTGGAGACCTGGGCTGCAACCCAGGGGTGTGCCCTGACTGGGAATTGAAATGGAAACCATTCAGTGCACAGGCCAGTGCTCAGTTCACTGAGCCACACCAGCCAGGGCTACAGTCAGAGTTCATAGCAGGACTATTCACAATGGTCAAAAGGTAGAAACAACCCAATGGTCCATCAGCTGGTGCATGGAAAAACAAAATATTTTTTGTCCATACAATGTAATATTATTCAGCCATAAAAATGAATGAAGTACTGATATATGCTACCTGGACAACATTAGGTGAAAAAAGCCAGTCACAAAAGGGTACATTTTGTATGATCACATTTATATGAAATATCTAGAATAGATAAATTCACAGAGACAGAAAGCAGATTAATGGTTGCTAGGGGCTATGGGGTGATGGGAATGTTTCAGAACTAGATAAGGGTGATTGCAGAACATTGTAAATGTACTGAATTGTATACATTAAAATGGTTAACTTTGTGCTATGCAAATATTATCTCAATTTTAAAAATGTGCTCAGGTGAATACTGACTTGCTGTGGTTGAGTAAGAGAAAGGCCAAGGTGGGTACCTGTGAGAGTGGGAGGGAGGGAGTTGAGTTTTCTGTACTTCCTCCAGGGCAATGGAGTTTTTCTTGTATCCCTTCTGTGGTAGCAATAGATTTTTGCCAACATCCTGTGGGAAGGTAGGATTCCTACCCTTTCTCTAGATTCACTTCTGCCCCTCCTAGAAAGCAGTGGCTGAATGCCCGGGCCCTGGGGGAGCAGAGGGTTTGGGCCTTCTGCCGGCCTTACTTTGTAGGAGGTAAGAGTCTGGGGAAGTGAACGGTGTTTTGCTCTCTCCCTCCCCTGTGGACCACCTCCTGCAGACCATCCTCACTCTGGCAGAGGTGGTGTCGGTGATGAGGATGGTGATTGTGGGATTCCCTAGCAAGGGAGTTCATACTTCCCAGGAGTCGAGTTCCCAGCTATTCCATACTGACACTCTAGACCATACTTGGCCTTAAGAATTAAAAAGAAACTTTTTTCAACTGATTTCTTATGGCTTGTCTGGTGATGATTTTTCCTCCCATGCTTTGTCAGATGGGGGTGGGGGTGGGGGGACAGTTGGAATGTTCTGTCCCTTCAGGAAGGCCTTGCTGGTCTTTGGAATTTTGTTCACTTGGTTGTCCAGCATGTTCAGCTCCAGAAAAATTGATTTTATAGATTATCTGTCTTTTTCTTATTGTTAGGCTGGGAGTGATGATTGCTTACAGCTTTCTATATTCTGAGAGGAAATGGAGCTATATATACATATTTTAGTTTGTGTATACTCAAATCAATCCTTTTTTTCCTTTATGTTTTCTACTTATGGTCACATTTTTAGGGAAAAAAAGAACTTCATTGCTAAATATTAAATAAATATTAATCTGTATGTTTTATAACATATTTCATAGTTTTTTTCATATTTCTATCTTTAATCTACCTGAGATTTATTTTAAAGTAAAATCTAAAGGAGATAATCTTACTTATTTTTTGCAAATGATTAGAAAGTTTTATAGCATAATTTATTAAATAATCCAATTTTTTCCTTTTGTATCTGAAGTAGTACCTTTATCATATACTTAGATTTGGTCCATTTTTGGATTTTTTATTTTGATTTACTGATATATTTTTTCATAGTGCCACTAAGTTTTAACTACTGTAGCTTTATAATATGTTTTAATCTATGGGATAATTACCTCCTTATTCATCTTCAAAGAGAAAAAAATATCTGATTTATTCTTATCTAGTTTTTTAAATCTTTCTTTTCCTTTCTCACTTTATTTCTTTCTTCATTTCTTTCTTTCTTCTATTCTTTCTTGAGAGCAGGGAAGGGAGGGAGAAAAGAGGGAGAGAAACATCCATGTGACAGAGAAACATCGATTGGTTGCCTATCGTATGTGCTCCAACTGGGGACCAAACCCACAATCCAGGCACGTTCCCTGACCAGGAATCAAACCAGTGATCTTTTGCTTGCAGGATGACACCCAACCAACTGGCTGTGCCAGTCATGGCTTACTTATTTTTTTTTAGATGACCATCACCATCATCTTTCAAGTTTTTCAGAAGTTCCCATTGGAATTTTGATTGTGATTCTGTTAAACATTAGAGTGCTTTAGTGAAGAAACATATTTAAAACAATGTCTTTCTATTTAGGAATGTGTATTTATTCAATTTCTTTTATACTTTTCAGCAAAATTTTGTTAATATTTCTTGCTATGTTATTTTTGTTGTTTATAAATGATCTCCTTCCCCCACACTTCCAACTGATTATTGTTGGTATATAAGAAATTACTATTAATATTAATAAGAACTAACATATTTAATTTTACCTAGAAGCCATGTACTATGGCAAAGAATTTGCATGATTATATCTTTTAATTGTGTCAATGCTCTTGATTTAGGTACAAATTCAGGTCTATTTTCAATATAAAGAAACTAAAGTTTAAGAGATGAAGTTGTCTCATGTGAGAGACAAGTATATGAAAGATTTTAGATCTGAAAAAGCAGTTCGACATCATCATGCCACAACACTCCCCACTTGTCCCCAGTCTCACTTGCCAGGGTTCAGTCACATGTGTTCAAACATGGTGTGAAAATATTAAATGAAAAGCTCAGAAATAAACAATAAGTTTTAAATTGTGCACCATTCTGAGTAATGTTATGGTGCCTTCCTGCTCCCTTCTACCGGGGACATGGGTCATCCCTTTCTCAGCATTCTACATCCACGCTGCACACACTACCACCACAGTCACTAGTGGCCCAGGCAGTCAGGTCTACTGTCCTGGTGTCACAGTGCCTGTGTTCCAGCCACCCTTATGTATTTAACCATAGCACCAAAGCCACTCACATAACTTTCATCACAGTATAATGTTATAATTGTTCTATTATTTGGTTCTTGTTGTTAAGCTCTTACTGTACCCAATGTGCAAATTAAAATTTACCATAAGTATGTATGCATAAAAAAAAGGTACATGCAGGGTTGGGACTATACACGATTTTAGGCATCCTCTGGGGATCTTGGAACATGTTGCCCACATGTGAGGGGGGCTATTGCACATTTGATCACTCCCTTGTTCTAATATTTTTCTGTTATGATGATGGCTAATTTTCTGAGTTTTCCAAGGATGCATTATATCTGAAAATAAAATTAATTGATATCATTATTATAAATGTTACAATTCTTTTTACCTCAGTCTCTCATTGATTAGTACTTTTAGCATTGTGTGAGACACAGGCATTCTTGCTTTGTTCTTTATTGAGTGCCTTTATTTTACCATTAAATACGATACTAGCTACTGACTTTACATAGATTTTACAATATTTTATTTTTTTCATTAATTTATTATTTTTAATAAAGCAAGAATGGGTATCAAATTTAATTAAATGGTGATCTTGTGTCTATTAGATAATCTTATTCTGAGTTATTTTTATGATGTTTTCTAATATTGAAAAAATTGTTGCATTCCTACAATAACGTCATTTGGTTAACACCAGTTTAAAAGAAAGTCACTGGTGGGTTTGAGACTTCTTTTTACTTTTGTTTTCACTTAGTTTCATAAGTGAATTTCATTTAGTTTTGTGAGCACACACCTGGAGGGCCGGCTGATGCACACAGTTGCCGGCTCAGTGGGAAGCCTGCGCAGCACTGAAGTGTCGCCTGTGCAGCCGGCTCAGCCGGCTCCCTCCCCACACAAAATCAAGTGCACATTGTGGAAGTTCTTTTTACCAGTGCCGTCACAGCTCATGCCTTTGACTTTCATCTAAAACAGATACACTATCACTTATATTGCTCCGAGTATTCATAGATTATAGGCCACTCCCTAATTTGTCTCTGTAATTCTGCTCTCACCTGGTGATTACAGTTACTAATAATTTGCTGGGCTTATTCTCACACCTGTTTATTTCAGTTGTTTGTGATTAAAATTATGTAATCCTATTGAATAATAATATTTAACTGACAAATATGCTTGAAAATGAAAACATTTTCTATGAGATTTACACTTGGAAAGGTAAATTGCTAATAAATAGTGCTGTCAAAATAGCTAATCAGAAAAAATGATAAAGGATTGGAATGTGTAAAGATCCTAGATTTTATATTTACATTGTTTTGCAAAGATAATAAGTTTTTAAATGCTCCTTAAAGAACTAAAACTTGAGATTATAGGTAATGTAACTATTGGAAGAAAGTAGATATGGAACTCTTAATTCATGGGTTCATTATCAAAGGAAAGGCCTTGGTCCCAAATCAATAGTAGTGAACTACTTTATTTTTTTAAGTTAAAATGCTTACATATTTCACTTTTCTGCTTTAAGGAGTAAACCAGATTTTATAAAATGCATGAGCCTCTGCACATAATAGTTGTTTCCTGTCTGGCTTCTCCGAAGGACCTTTTTGTTTCTTCCATTCACGTAGCACTTTATTTGCGGGGGGTGTACCCTTAAGATTACACAGCACTGCCACCTCTATGCCACTCTATTCCCCGCCCTTTGTTTTCTGGGAGTTGCTAGATCTTAATAAAAGTCATGCGACATGTAAAAAAAAAAAGGTTAGGTAAGATGATAAATACATTTGTGAGGTGCACAAACATACACTGGGGGAGACTTTGTGTACGCATTATGTTTATCAGTTCTGCTTTTGTCAGGAAACTAGGAAGGTATGACCCAGCTTTTCTTGGGGAGAGAAGTTTTGGAGGCAAACTTTATGTGATATGCAAAACAAATGGAAAACAAACTGCACTGCGGTGGGAGTTCGGCTTTCATGCTGTAAACTCATTTGTCAAAATAATAGTTGCCATGTTGACATGGATGACCTGTATGGCCTCTCATTAAGTTGGGTTGGTTAGACAGCTGAACTGTTTAGTACAGTCTGAGGAAGATTGCAAATGAAATTGGAGCTAAGTGTTGGGTTCATGTGGAGAGACCAAAGCTGAGTGGGTAAGAATATAAATTCATTCAAGTAATTGCAGATGTATAGAGCCACAGAAGAAATCAGAATTATTTCTGGACATCTTCGTATTATAATAACAAACACTTATCTCTGTACTTGGATAAATTGCTAGACCATTGGAGGATGTGATATATTTAATAATACATGTCAGAAATTGCTTATAACAGCTGATTATATCTGTTCATTTTCTTGGTTATTTTAGGAACCAACTTAGTGCTCATTGTTCTAAAGCAAAAGGGATAAAGTAGATCATATATGCATGCTTTCAAGTGCTTATTTGTTGTAATTATTGAGGATGACTTCAACTGCATCTTTTCCTTGGCAAATGGCAGTAGGATTCATTGTAGAGGATATTCACATCTCTTACTTGTTAAAAATGATGACAATGGGCCTGTTTTCAGTTTGTCTCTGGTGGTTGCCATAGTTTCCTAGGATACGATGACTCCCAGTTTCCATGGGCACACCACTGGCTAGGGCTAAAATGCTCTCCATCAGGATACAAGGGCAAATCTGGGAATATAGTCTGCCTAAAACCACATTATTCAAAGTTTCAAAAAGGAAGCATTAGGAAAAAAATAAAGCAGAGACTCCTCTTGTCCCCAAAAGGCATAATGTTAAAGAAACAACAGCTAATTATAGGCGAGTAGAAATTCGTAGACAAAGCAAAGGGAGAGGGGGATGGACAAGGATGCAAGGGGATGCAGAGCAGCAGATTCAGGAGCCGAGGAGAGAAGTCACGGACATTATTAGGTAATTTGGGTCACATGAGTAAAACAAAATAAAAAAATAGTTTTGTTAGAGATATGTTTAGAGCAACTGCACTGATTTTATCCTTTGGTTTATATTGACCCTGGTTTTTGGCACCTTTTTACCTTTTCTTTTTCAGCGTGCATCCATTATAAATGAACCGCGTATTACCTGAAAAATTCATGATCCCGAAAGCTGTTTCCTTTAGTTTCAAACCAAGTCCTTGTCTTGCCTACAAATTCCCATGCTAACGTTTTTTTTCATATGTGGGTTTTCTTTGCCTATCCTTTCCCTCTGTTTTCCAATTTTTGTATGCCTTTCCTTTCAGTTGGTTTCCAGTGCTACTATTTTTCACCACTGCTATGGAAAATAGTAGCCAATATTGTTAGATATAGAAAGAAACAGGGTATAAAAATATTTGAAATGAGAAAAGAATGGATTATTTGCAGAGATAATATTATCTATGTAGAACATTCCAAATAATTGAGTGGGAAACTATTTAAAAGATTAAGAGAATTTAGTAAATTAGTAGATTCCAAAAAATAATTTGTAAAAACCAGTTTTTTTCATATACAGATAATAATTACTTAGAATATATAACCAAAAGATCTAATTTCTAAAAATAACCAAGAAGTTAAAATAGATGTAAATTTAAATTATGAAGAGCCTATGTAGAAAACAGCTTTAAATTCTATTGCCAACTTTGTCTAAATTAATGTATCTATTCATCCAATCCCTATGAAAAGATTGTTTATTTTTTTCCAGAACTGAAACAATGCAAAAATTTACCTTATAAAGTATAATATACAAGACCAGCTAGAAAAATGCAGAGGAAGAAAATAGTAAGAGGATAACCCTAAAGGGTATTTTAAGAAATGATACTATATTTGATATTTAGAATAAATAAATCCAAAAAATAAACCACAGAGTACATTAATTGAAATAGGCTGGATAATAAATTAATCCTGAAATTTTAGGGAAACCATGAGTTTCTCTCTTGCTCACACTTCAGATCGACTGTGGGTGGATAGAGTGGTGTGGGGCTCAGTGGTGGGTACGCTCTCAGGGATTCAGTCTCCTGTTGGCTCCCATAGGTCCCTGCCGTCTTCACAGCAGGGCAAGAGAGCCGGAAGAATGACACAGTTATTTCCCCTTCTCAGCCTGGATTGACTTTGCCTACCTGCAAGGAGGCTGAGCAGCACTGGCCTCTGTGCACCCGGGAGATGCTAGGAATGCCTAAGATGGTGAGGTCAGAAATATTTCCAAATGCATGTGGGAATGTTGTTTGCAATATAGATTCCACTTCAGATTTACAGGAACAAAAGGATATTGCTCAATAATTTGGTTGGAAAGCGTTAGGTGCTGGTAGGGGAGGAGGAGAATCAAGTAACATTCCTGGACCAAAATAAGTTCCAAATGGAAAAAAGCTGGAAAACAATGAATTTCCAGAAAGAAGAGGCAACTAATCTTGGTCTTGGGATAACAAAAAAAACTTTATAAGCAGGATACCAAATTCATAAATAAAAATGTGAATGACCTCATAGACAATGGTGATTAGAAGTTTGGGGAAAAAAAACGGTTAATCCCAAACATATTCATGATTAATTGCAAATGAACACAAGAGTGAAATGCCATTTATTTTCCTTTGCAAAAATGCATATATAATGCTGGATAGTAGTGAGTATTTAGAGAAATATGCATGTTCATATTTCATTGTCAGGAGTATAAATAGTTATAAATATTTTTGTTAAAAATAAAAATGTTCATATTGATACAACTGTTAGGAATTTACCCTATGGTAAATTCCCTAATATTTGCAAAAAATACCCCAGAGAACAAAGCTCATTGAGGAATTAGAGTATCAAAAAGACTGCTACAATGTATCGTGTTGATGCTCTAAATAATTCTTTAGAGAGAACTGGATAAATGAATTGTGCTTTACTCTTTAGGTAAAAATGTAGCAGGTACTTCTTTAAAAAAGTAGAGCCCTGACAGGTGTGGCTCAGTGGGTTGGGTGTCAGCCTGCAAAATGAGAGAGGTCATCAGTTCAATGCCGCGTCAGGGCACACGCTGGGGCCCAGTGAGAGGCAAGGGATTGGTGTTTCTCTCTCTTTCTCCCTCCCTTCTCCTCTTTCTAAAATTAATAAATAAATCTTTAAAAAATTAAATAGATCTGTAGGTGCTGGTATGTAAACATCTTTAAACTACATTATTACATGTAAGTGTGTGAGGTATGGAAAATTATAAACAATATATAATTTTTATTAAATGTGTGTGAATATATATACAGATATACATAAACACATTTATATAGATTATTTACATTTTTCCCTTACCCCCTTATAGTTAGAAGGACTTATAAGAAACTAATAATGGTTTTGTTTTTGGAGAAGGTCCTGTGGGGCGATGTCTGTGGGATAGAAAGGTTATACTTTTTTATTTCAATGATTTTATTAATACTATACACATACTGTTTTTTTGTCCCAATAAAATTTGAGGTGCTTTGCATTTCTTTCATTTCTTGATATTTAATAAACACAATTAGAAATTTTATATATGTGTACATGCAACAACAAATACAAACTTTTTCTCCATATTATTTTCACATATTAAATGGAATAGGAAGAAAATGAAAAATGCAGGTTGCATTTTGACTAAACTATTAATCTTGAATCTCATTTCTCATTGAGTGTTTTTTCTTTTTCCTCAGCTTTATTGAGGTAAAATTGACAAAATTTTTATATTTGAAGTGCATGATGTGATGCTTTGATATGTATGTACATTGTAAAATGTCCACCACAGTCAGTTTAATGAAAACATCCCCTCGCATGCTCACCAGTTTTCTGGTGTCTGTGGTACGATGGCTTAACACCTACTCTTAGCAAATGTCGAGTGTACAACACAGGATTATTAACTGTGGTTACCGTGCTGTACATTACATCCGCAGAGCTTAATCACTTTACACCTGGAAGTCTGGATTCTTTGGTCAGCATCTCTCCATCTCCCCTACCCCCAGGCCGTGGCAACCACCTTTCATCTCTGTTCCAATGAATTTGATTTTTTTTCTTTTACACTACATTCCCCATCTATTTAAAGAAGTCTCAACAAAGATGCCTACGTAAGGATATTTATTGGTGCATTTCTAATAGCATAATTCCAGAAATGCCACAAATGTCCCTTTGTGGGGCACAGGTTAAATAAAGCATGGTATAGCCTTAAAATGGAAATCTTCCAGAACTGAAGAGAATAAAGTAGGTATATGTACTTATATGAGAATATCTAGATTATATTACTTTGGGGAAAAAAGCAGAGTGGAGAAACAATGTGTAGTATGCCACCTTTTGTTTAAAATAAAGCCGAGTCCTCGGTGCACGCAGCACGCAGCTCCCTCCCCACCCTACCCTGTGGGAATGCATCAGTGACCAAGGGTGGGTGCTGCTGGGATGAAAGTGGGAATGAGGATCGACGGGAGATTTACTTTTCTTTGTTTTGCTTTTTTATATTTCATTTGTTTTGCCATGTAAAATACTGCTTTATTAAAAAGTAAACCAACCAATAGGTAAGTCAAAGAAATAAATACATTATGCTCTGCATTTGTTAACTTAGACATCTGAGCAAACACACTTAAGGTAAATGCACCTTAATTTTTGAAACCTTGTCTGTCATTGGTTTTCTGTGAATGGTGATATCTGTGTGTTTATGGTGTGGGAAGGCATGTTATGTTCATCATGATAAAGAATCTTATCCAGTCACATTTCTTTTTGTTTAAATTCAATTGTCTGATAAAAGAAATATGTGGAGAAATAAAACCCTAAGATGGCGGAAGTGGTTGTTCATACAGGAGCAAGGAATCCACTTGCATCCATCGCTTACCTCTTGCTGGCTCCATTGTCTTCTGCAAATCATGTGGGTTGAGTTTCAGGCTTCCTGGCCTCTAGCGTGGGCCTGTAGCACCCACGCTGCCCTGCGATATTTGTGCATGCTATTTGTCAAATGTGATAGAAAATATACGAAGGAGCTTTACAAATTGTGATGTTCAATTTCAGTGTAAGGAGGTGGGACTGATATTCTTTTTAATGGCAGTAGGATGGATGCTCTGGCAATGTGTGTGGAATGTGGATGTGTAATCAGGCTTTATCCTGTACCTCAAGACAGGGCAGTCCTGCACTCTGTTAGTAATTCCACAGGAAGGGACGCCAAATGGCTATTTAATAAGGAATCAGGGAGGGTACTGTCTTTGGAGAAGCTGGAAATCTGACGGGTATAGGCTCAGATGAAAGGTGCCCGCCCCGGTAGCAGGGTGTTGCACAAATCACCTCTGCACCAATGGGAGATCCAGGCTCAGGTCCAGCGAGAGAGGCAGCTGATACAATTCAGTTACTGGTTACTTCATTTAGCTTCTTAACCCTCTGCTATTGCATTCCATTTTTAATTACAGTAGAAACAACAAAAAGTAAAACAAATTAACTTTTGAAAATTACATATACGTATACACTTTTGTATTACCAAAGAGTTAGCGAGAAAGAGATAATGGCCATAATTACCTTTTTGCTATACTTGTCACATCATGTTTGGCTTTCCCTTTTGCTGTGACCTTTTGTTCGGGAGCTCTGGAAAATAAGGCGATCCCGTCTCCTTTAGCATCCCTGACATCTTATGAGCACACGATAAGCGATGTTTTGGGTGACTGCTGGGGTAATTACACATATAGTGATAATATATGCAAATCTCATGTGAGAGAAATTATAGGTCACTGCTGTTTGTATCATGCCATTTCTGTGGTGATAAAAGAAATTGCTGTTAATTACCAGATTATTACCACCCTTAATTTTGATAATTCCAGGCTATCATACAGTGTTTTGAAACACAAATCATATTATTTATTTTTTCCAGCAAGATGGCAGCACTAGTTTCCTCAATCAGGATCCCTGCAAGTCTGTGTGTGTGTGTGAGAGGGAGAGATTGCGCATTTGATACATCCATAGCCATTACGGGGTAAACAAGGATTATTCATGAGGCTTAGGAAGACAAACAGTTTCCTTTTCACGGGCCAACATACATATTTCACTCCCTGAGAGCTTCACTGGTGAATTCTTCTGCATAAATATTGCTCTTCTTATAAGCTTCCCAGGGAAAAGTGAAATCAGAAAGCAATGAGAGCAAGTCATGGCATATTGGAAAACATGACAAATTCTCAAAGTGAAAACCTGAATGTGCAATGCACGTGGACGGTGGTGTTACCACAATCACTTTCTCACTGAATGATGGACAAGAACATTGAAACTGCCCTTGCAAGTGGGTCAGACTGCATTCAGTCTCTGGCCAGCTTTAAAACACACATCCATGGACGGCTTTGTTACTGTCCAGGGCCCTGGGGTGACATGAATCCTTTCCAGGATGTTACCATTTGTTTATAAATGTATATTCACCCTTTCAAGTATGAGATAAAAGAAATTATATACAAAGATTGGCAGCTTTATTCCATTGAATGTGGTTAACAGGTAGTTAGTATATATTTCTGGCATTTAAGTTCATGTGTTTTCCTCTCTGAATATAATTATTGAAATAAGTTTTAGATTTAATGGGAAAAATTCTCACTTACTCAAGATCCAGTAACTGAGGTTCAATCGTTCTGTTCCTAACTGACTAAGCCAAAAAGCAAAAATCTACAAAACTCCTTTGTAGAATACTGGATAATAATACATCAAACCACTTTATATAAATATAGTCAACTGCAATTCAAAGTCACCCATCAAAAGGACAAGTTTTAGTACTTACAGAAGCTACATTTCAGTCTATTATTAATTTCTCAAACTTGAAAACTTTCTCAAACTCATAAAGACAACCCAGCTGGGCTATAAACTCAAGCTTATAGTTTTTTATTTTTATGACAAAGAGACTAAAGTTGTTCAGGGGAAGATTGAACTTCTATGTTGTTTACCAGAAATGTGACAAATACCTGGGTGCCTTATAGTCCAAGAGCAGAGGGAGAACCTTCATGTAAGTGCTACCTAGTCACTTACCTCGGTTTTCTCATCTGCACTTACTTATGGTGTGTATTTATTTTTGAATTTTATGTATTTCTTACTTTATAGGAAGCTACCAACCCCCTACAAACATTTTGGATGAGAAAATTTCAAAGATACAATTCTTTTGATTTAAATTCTTTTGAGTCACATCCTAATGGGTTCACAGATTGTTTCTATCTTTGAAAATTTTCTCATCTAAAATGCTAGTAAGGGTGTCCCTCCTCAAACTTTTCTACTGGTGAGAAATTTTCAAGAGTCTCCTCTTCCTCCCTAGACAAACCTTGAGGTTGACTGATTCATAGTCAGTTCTTAAAAATTCCATTTTTGTGTGCCAATGCAATTTAGAATGTAAAATCAAAGCAGCTTAAACTACTGCAGGTTGGACAGGGCACACAATATTCTGTAACAGCCACACTGCCTTTTCTCTAATTTGAAGTCCTGTTTATTTAAAGAGAACTCTAACTTGCAAATCATGTTCCTAAGGCATTCACACCTGTCTTACTGTAAGCTGTGGAAGGAATAGCATGATGTTTCCAAAAATATTGATTTTTTTTTAAGCCTGGGTACTTGAAAGATATATGTGCTGATCCCAATGAGTTTTCTTATCCCTCTTGTGAAGACTTTTGCTAGCTACACATGGTCAGGTTGTCTGAAAAATCATGTGATTGAAGGAAATACATTTGTACATCACTTTTCAACTTCAGTCAGTCAATTAATATAGGTCACAAAGCAAAGGTTACAGAAAAGCTGAAAATATTTAGAGAATATTTATAGATAAATATCTCACTAGAAAGTCTAATTTTCCACTAGATTTTCATTAAAGTTTATTAACTAATCACACAAAGGATTATGGAAAATTTAATCGTAAATGCCATCATTTAATATATTTCAATGTAGTTCTGCTTGTTTTAAATATTTTTAGGCTGGTATTAATTAGAGGAATACCAATCATGAGTTCTGTCTCTCTAGAAGGCAAAGACTATATTTACCTTCAAAGATTGACATATGAGACTTGAGTGTAATCAATCAAAAAGGTACAACCTCTGAGAGAGTGTTTGTCAAGCTCTAGTGACATAGCAATGTCTGCAGAAGCTTCTTTAAAAGGCAGATTCCTGGGTTCTGATGCACAGGCTCTTCTTATTCGGTGATCTGGACCAGGGCCCAGGAACTTGGAATGTCTAACCCGTGCTTCAGGCCTTTCTGAGGAGATGACTCCTAGACTACAAGTTGGAAACACCGTACTGAGATACTGATAAATTTTATTGAGATTTTCCTGACTAATTATGGTAGAAACACATATCAGGCTCTTTCTTTCCCTCTCTCTCATATGCGATACACAAACATACACATCAATGTAGGAATTAAATAGAGAAGTTTAGTTCCTTTTATAGAATTTATAGTGTACCCCTGCTCTTCATCCCCAGAACAGATCACCTGAGGTAAAGTTGCCTCCTTCCATCTGTGAGACGTGGACGCATAGTTATCTTCTGGAATAGATAAACCCTGGTAAATGGATATGCTAGATTTCTTCATAAGCTTTATTTCTCACCAGAGTCTAGCTTGGTTCTGTGAAATAGTGATTCTAATTCAAGTCTCCTGGTCTTAAAAATGATTCTCTTTGTAGGCATCTAATAGCACCTTGAGACCCAAACTGTTAAAAGTTCTGCTTATTTTCACTGCAGAAGGAAAGCCAAGCAGTCTATGATCACCATGGCTTTGGGTAATTCACGGTCAGCCTATTCTGACGCCTCCTTCAGCCAACTGTGGCGTGAACATGCCAAGTCTATATACTCATATGTAGATTCCAGGGAGGTGCTAAACTTTCCTAATGATCCCAGTAAACAATTGTCTGAGACTTCTCATAGAGTATTTGTAAGGCAAAGCATTTCTTCAAGAGGCAATTCCTATTTTGATGATCTTAGAGATGTTTCATCAGAGAGCTAACAGACCCATCTTTCTCCTGCCTCTCTCCTTTTCTCCCACAGAAAAAAAGTGAACAGATGAAAAGTTAGTCCAGGGAGGTCTCACATTTCGTTTGAAAGTCCCAGAGGAAACAGGGTGCTGAGTATACCTTCTTGTGTAAGCAGGTTATAAAGTACCTTGTAGTCCTCAGGACCTAGTGTCCAAGGAGGGAAGCCGAAGGGAGAGGAGAGGGCAGAAATTGAAATTGATTTTAGGGAAGGGAGATGTATATCTTCTACTGAAACAACGGCTGTGGCTGGATTTTCCCATTAGATGATGATGTGTGTTGGTGTTTCTGTATCAGCCAAGGCCATGACTCTGGCTTGTGTCCTCCAGTTTGTTCATAAGCCTGGCCAAGAGGAGGATAAAAAGTTTTAAAAAGACACTAAGGAAGCTTTGCACATGTGATTCTTGTAAACTTGACAGGAAAAGCAAATCCTAAAGATACGCCGTATCTGGTTCAGACTTACCCATCAAGTCTGTATCAGATCTCAGAGTAAAAACTTCAGGAACTTTTGCTTCCCAGACCAGGACTTTAGCTGTCAAAAAATTCACATGACCCGATGAACTCAATGAAAGAATTCAATAGAAACTCTAGTTCTCATTCAGAAGACCATTCAACAGAGGTACAGATGAGAGATTTTAATAGTTGAGAGCTGTTGTTCTCTTGGATTGAAAAATTGATTTACAGTAGATTTTAATGCTCCTAGCGAAAGTTTTTTGGCATTTTATATCCTACTGTTTGTCACTTCTCTGTGCTGACACAGCTGTAAATCTCAATTATAGCTCTATCTCCAGTTAATATAGACTTTATACATGTAATTATCATCTCTTTTCTTTTGAAAAATGAGAACATTTTAAAACTAATCTTAAAGTTTTTGTAAAGCAAAAATATCAAAAGGAATCATAATGACATATCTTGTGTGGTGAAGGACAAAGCAGTATTTAAAAAACTGCATGGATTCATGGAAAGACACACTGAATATGAAAAGAATATATAGCTCCAGACAAGACTGGCCATTACATTTCCAGTTAGCATGCCCTTGTATATTTTTTACTATATGAGAAGTACAACTTTTTGTTCAATTTTTATTTTGAGGTAACCATGGATTCACAAGCAGGTGTAAGAGATAACACAGATCCTAGGTACTCTTTTCCCAGCTTCCCACTGTGTGACCTTGCTGTACTGTATTGCCTGATTGTGACCAGATATTGGAGACATTTCTATCACCACTGGGATCCCCCATGTTGCTCCTTTATAGACACATACATTTCCCTTTTGCTGTTCCCCCCTTTTTAACCACTGGAAGTCACTAATTTCTTCTTCATTTCTATAACTGTGTCATTTCAAGAATGTTATATAAATGGAATCATGCAGTATGTAACCATTTGAACAGAATTTTTTGCTAAGCATATTTCTTTTGGGAAATTCACCCAGGTTGTTTTGCATATCAACAGTCCATTTTCTTTTATTACTGAGTAGTCTTCCATCATATGAATGTAAATCACAATGTTTGATTCACCCATGGTGGGAATCTGGACTGTTTCCAGTTTTTGGCTTTTATAAAAAAGGCTGTTGAAAGATTCATATACTGATTTTTGAATGAACATAACTTTTCATTTCTATGGGCTAATCGGGTGTCAAACTCATTTTCACTGGGGACCACATCAGCCTTGTGGCTGCCTTCAGAGGGCTGAATGTAGTTTTAGGACTGCATAAATACAAGTACTTCTTAACAGTTAAGCGAGAGGTTGGCACTGCTGCCAGGTAGAAACAAGGTGCTAGGTGGATAAAACAAGGTGGAGGGCTGGATTCAGCCTGCAGGCCTTGGGTTTGCCACCTGTGGGCTAAATGATCAGGAATGCAATTGCTTCATCATAGTGTTGTGTGTTTAGCTTTTTAAAAAACTGTCAAACTGTTTTTCATAGTGTCTGTATCATTTTATATTCTCACCAGCAATGTGTGAGTGACCCACTTTCTCTTTACTTCCCGGTGGGGTTAGGTGTGCAGGCTCCCCACTAGTCCACTAATACCGCCCTTGCTGATGGTACCAGGAATGCCTTGTCACTGTTCCCTGCATGGCCTCTGCAGACAGCAGGGAGACAGCATGGAGTACCCTCATCACTGCTAGGCAATGCTGGAAGGCCTTTACTCCTCATTAAGCCTGCTCTGATACTGCACAAGCAGGGAAATGGATGGACACCTTATTACTGCTGGGCAGGGGTGGAAGTCCAACATTTTTTAATGGCACCCTGGTTGGGGTACTGGGGTGCTTCATTATCGTCTGGCAAGAGAATCTCAGCATCTTGCTTGGCCTTTTCGGCGTCATTGTGGATTGGGACAGGTTTTCTGTGGTGTTTGACTACAGGAGAAGTTATTGTCTGAAAGGTTTTCTGTATTGCTAGTATGTCCCTTCCTTGTTTGTCTTTTGGCTCCAAAGAGCAAGATTTTATTGGGACTTTTTTTTTTAGTTTGTGTCTGTTGGAATTTGGTTTCTTCATCTCTGTTGTCTAGGATATATGAGGAAAAAAACAAAACAAAACAAAAACCCGGGAAATGTCCACTCAGACTTTCCCTGGGTCTCTGAGGTCTCTAGGCAGTCTGTCTTCTCTTTACTTTTAAGAGTTTCCTTTTTAGTTCTTTTCATAAGTTATAGGTCTTTTAGTTGTGCTTTGTGGGAGGCATAGGGAAAAATGTCTCCTCCTTTTTTGCCTGTAAGTGAAAGTCATCATACATCTTTAACACAAATTGAAGTTCAACTTTCTGTAAGATTCTTGGGCCATCAGCTGTATTCCTTCATTCACCTGATTAACAAGCATTTATTGAGTTCCAAAGCTGTACCTGGTGCTAGGCTAAGCAAGAGAATGCCAGGGTAAATCAGATGCAGTGCAGGTCTCATGGAGTCCACAGTTTAGTAAGAGAACAAGAGATACTTAAAAAACAAACAAAGCAAAACCTGGTTATAACAGTGTAATAGCTTTAGTAATACTGATATGTGCCAGGCATTATTTTTGGTGAGGTATCTTTTCAAAGTCTCTAGACTCTTGCCTTAAGTCCACTATACCCACATAGTTTTGGGACAATCTGATACATGCAGACAATCTGACACATGGATAAGTGCTACAAAATTTTCTTTTTAGATCTCTTACCAGCAGATTAAATGGAAAAAATTAACATAAAACTATCACATGTAATTTTAGGTCAGATTGTGGCATATGGAACTAATAATGCCCCATGAAGCCAATGTTCCAATCTTTGAAACAACCTACAAGTCAATAAGGGTGGCTAACAAGTGTTTCTGTTCTGACTTTCTTCTAGTTTCTTTTCTGAGATTTAAAATAAATCCTCACCTAAGGATATGTTTATTAATTTTAGAGAGAGAGAGAAATATTGATGGGAGAGAGAAACATAGATTGCCTCCTGTATACACATGAATTAGGGGATTGAACCCACAACCTAGGTATGTCGCAGGAATCAAATCTACAACCTTTTGGTGTAAAGGACAATATTCCAACCAAATGAGCCACCCAACTGGGACTCTTTTCTGGGTTTTCTGAAGCAGTTTTCCTGGCTTTCTCTTCTCTTCCCTGATGGCATCTGTGGGCATCTTTATATGAATTTTATATTTCAGATTATTCTGAAATTGATTACTTACATATTCTTATAGGGTGTGAAACAGAAATAATGGTCATTTTTAAATCCCTGGGTTGCTATTTTTATTTTTCTCTGAAGAATACCGAACCTCTGTATGACTTCCTTCAACCCTACCCTTTTCTTTGAGACTCTCCATTTCCCTTCATCACGAACCTCTGTCTTTTCTGCTACACATACATGTTTTCAATCCTAAATCAGGATCCCTTCTGATGATAGTGGCTCTTATTTCTAATTAGCTTGATCTTTCATACCTACTAACATTTATTTCCAATTAGTTCTCTTATTTTTGCCCATTTTACTTTTGGTGTCTCTGCAAACCAGTACTTACCCCAGGACAGCTTTTAAAAATACATGTTTTCTTTTTAATTTCAAGGTGTCTAACTTTATTTCCTTTCTTCAGATTGAGAAACATTTATTGTTTTTACAATTGAAAACCATTTTTATTTAATTGACAGAGCAGTTCTGTTCTGTGGGTTTTTTTCTTTTTTTTTCAGTTTATTACAGAGCCAGAAGTTTAGAATCAGGAGTGTCTCAGTGGGCTTCCTGCCCAATAGCCCCCCACCCCTGTTCACTAGCTCCATGTACACCAGCCTTCACGAATGGCCTAGACTATTATAGAAGCAGTACTTTCTGCCTTTCCGATGTTTTGGCAGACTATAGTTTTAGTGTCTTTATTCCTTTTCTCAGAAAGATATGGGAGGTCGGAGTATTTTTCTGTCTCTTAGTACTTAACTTTTGCACCCAATTAAGTGCTCAGCAGCAGACTCACGGAAAAGGAAAACCGATAGCTACAAGGAGAGACATGAGAAGAAAAGGACAAAAATGGGAGTTCTGACTAGTAAATTGTCATGGCATATCACTTAGCTAAAGTGGCACTACTCCAGAGGAAGCTTTGCCTCCTCAGAAAGGTCTTCCTAGAATTTTCTCATGAAGATCACTTCAGATAAATGTAGATTTCATTGGAATGAATAACTTTGCCTCTGAATGGGTACTTGCTGAAAACGGATTTGTTTTGCATATCCCTTTTAGGTTAACATAAAATAATGCTTAGGTGTTTTGGAATGCAGTTGGGAAAGAAAATCATTGCATTTAAGTTAACAAGAACAACATGCTATATTTTACAATGTTTACTTAGTCAAACTAGAAAACACTTCAGCTGTCTGCAATGAACACTAATTACTTTTGCTTTAGCATGACAAATAAGCTAAGCCTGAAGAAATCAGGCCCTCAGCCGTGTTGTTAATAGGACGATGACTCCACTTTTCTGAATTGATAGTTTATTGTTAGTGTTTGAATGAACCATAGAGCTTTAATTTTTATTATAGGATGGCTTTTTATAATAGCTTGCATTTTGGCCCAAGGTTTTAGGTCTTTCCCAATAGCTATAATTCTTTCATCCCTGCTATTGCTATTTCTTTGCTCTTAAAAAAAAAATCTTACTGGTTAAACTGCCATAACAAATAAATCCCCAAATGTATAATGGCTCCCACAGGAGGTTTAATCTTGCTCATGGCCAAGGCTGGTGGTAATGGTTAGTAGGTGGCTTTCTCCATACAGTGATTTTCCTTTCAATTCCTGTGATGCTATGTGCTGGTTAAAACTTGCAACTAGCTGCAAAGTTCATTTGCCATTAAAGGTCTTGCTCAGAAGTGGTGTATACCATTTGCACCTGGGTTCCTTTGGAGAAAACTAAGTCATTTTGTGATTGTAGGTATTTAGCTAATTTTTATTAAAAAGAGCAAAGGAAATTAGACATTGAACTTAATAAACTGGGGAGCATAAGCCTGCTTCCTTGGCCAGGAAGCTATTGTATTTATAGCCTCATTCACACACTCCAGGGGACTGCTGCTGAGCAGGCTTAATCCGAGGAGCACAGGAAATCTCCCCAGGAGCAGAGTTTGCTCTCTAGTACCAGACTGTTGGCAGGATGCAGTGGGAAGTAAGCATGTGTGCAATAGGAGCCAAAATGATGCCAGGGAGGTGGTTGGCCATAGAGACTCGTCAGTCTAACTAGGGGGTGGACCTACCAAAAGCCCAAAGAAGCTTGGGAAATTGATTGGTTATTTCAAAAACTTTCCTGGTTAGCCCTGGTCGGTGTGGCTCAGTTGGTTGAAGCAGCAGCTCATAAACCGAAAGGTTGCAGATTCGATTCCCAGTTAGGGCACATGTCTGTGTTGCAGGTTTGGTCTCAGTCAGGGCTCATGCAAGAGGGAACCAATCTATGTTTTTCTCTCACATCAGTGTTTCTCTCTCTCTCCCTCTCCCTCCCTATCTCTCTAAAATCCATAAGCATGTCCTTGCGTAAGGATTCAGAAAAAGTTCCTAGTTATAATCTCAGGGGAACAAAGAAGCTCTCTCTCTCTCTCTCTCTCTCCCCCTTAATCGCACTTGCCCTGTTCATGTGCTGTCTCACCCAGGAACATGCAATCACGTGTGGTGATTGCAACAGTGGGGTGGAGTTGATTAAATGGTAATAAAAAATTAAATTAAAAAAATTTAGTAAAAGTCAAAAAGTGCTTTTAAAGTCTTCTCACATCCTCTTTAAGACTTCAACCATATTCCTGCCAATCTCAAAAATATAGGTAACTGTATGACAATTTATTGGTGTGGCAGGGGTTGATAATGAACTTTATTTGAATTTATATTAGGGATATTTGAGGTACAGACAATTTTAACTTAAAAGAATAAGTAATCTTTCAACAGTTAACATGTATTATTTAAATATGTGCCAGAGACTAAGTCTAAGAAGTGGAGTCTATTAGCCCTAGACTGAAGACTGCTTTAGACTCTCTCAAAAAAAAAAAAATAGAATAAAAGGAAGTCTAGAAAAGATTCAACTTATTTCAGATAACTTAACTGCAGACAGAAAAATTTCAGCACTATTTAATAAAATTGAGCAGCCAAAAATATAAAATTAAAATTACACAATATCAAGTTAGGCATTTGGTATTCTTTGTAATTACTGCTTTGGGTTTACTAAACTGCTTGTGTCTTTGCACTGATAGTTTTAAAAATTATATTTGAGATTATTTTTACTATTTCTTTAATTTTTCTGCTTTATATTTTCTCTCTCTTTTGGGATTCTAATCAAACATTTGTGAGACTGACATTATTTTCCACATCACTGAAGTTCTATTCACTTTTTTCACAATTTTTTTTCTTCAGTTAAATTTGGATATATTTATCGATCTGCCTTCAAGTTCAATGATTTTTCACTATGGTCTTCTATTTGCACTTAAAATATCTGTAAGAAGTAACTCATTTATTTTCCATTTTTGAATTTGCATTTGTTTATTTTTTAATATTTCTAGTTCTCTTTTGAGATCCCTCAACTGTTCCCTTAATATACCTATCTTTTCCCTTAAATCTTTGAATGTATTTATAATAGTTTTTAAAAATGCCTTTATCTGCTAATTTTCACATTCGTGTCATCTCTAGAATTGTTTTTGTTGACTATTTTTCCTCTAGTTTTAGGTCACAATTCTGCCTGTTGGTCTTATCATTTCATTTATTATTACTATACACTGCTTGCTATGGATGCTACACTGAGAATCTTGATTGTATTATCTTCATTTAAGAGTGGCTGGGTCTTACTCTGCATGACAGTAAATTTAATGGAGGCTCAATTTGAACTTGTTGAGGATTGATTTTGGCTTTTGTTAGGACAGTTTTGGAGTAGCATTTGCTTTAGGATGAGAGTAGCTCTATTTATAAGTTTCATCCTTATTGGGATCTCAATTAAATGCTCAAGGTTTTTCCACTGTGGCTTTTCAGAACTCCCACATCTTAACAGCACTGTGAAACCTTCAGGATTTCTTTTAAGATCCTTAACCCCAGCTGTTGATTTGTACAGTGCTATATGGAGTACTGCCGGTGTATGCAAGCATAGCTTAATATTTAGCTTAAGACCCAAGGGGACTTTTTTGAGGATTTCTGTGTAGTTTCTTTCTCTTCAATTTCCTGTTTCACAAATTCCAGTCTTCTCAGTAGCCTGGAACTCTAACTCTGTCCTCTGCCCAGCCAGTCTACTCTTGTGTGGTGGTCCTTTCTGTCTCTGTTAAGCTTTGGAGAGTAAGTGCCCCCAGGCAGAAAGCCAGGATGAATGTGGAACTCAGCTCACATATTTTCTTGCTCTGCAGTATCATAGCCAGGTGCCATCCACTGTGCAATGATAGAAAACAGCTGTTTTACATAGTTTTTTAATACAGTTTTATAGTTATTTACAATGAAAGTTTTAAGTCTAATACCCATTAGACCATTATCACCAAAATTGGAAGGTGCTTATGTACTTTTTCAAATACCTACATTTGTATCAAGTCCTTTTCACTAAGTGTCTTCTATTCCTAGAATGTTCTTGCTTCTGTGTCTTTCTTTGGCTGGCCTTATTAGCATTCACATCTCAGTTCCAGTGTCACCTGTGATCTCTGGATCTAAAGTACCACGAGCCCCTCTTGTAAGTCTCTTTTACAGTGCAGTGTTTTATTTTCTTCATACCTTCATCATAACCTGCAGTTATCTTGTTTGTTTATGTGTGTGCTTGTTCCTTATCTCCCCTTCCTCACCTCAATGTAAACTCCTTGAGAGCTATGACGTCTTCAGTCCTGTTGACCACTGCATGTCCAGAGCGAGCACACCGACTGGCCGGTTAAATGAAGAGAGAAGATAGTCACTAAGGTGCTTAAACCCTGGACTCACCAGGTGTCTAGGAAATTATACTGGCTGCTGTGCTGTGGAACTGCTCATCTGAAGTAGGTTTAGGTTTCAAATATCTGAATAGGTTATTTCAACCTGAGTCTTCCTGAGGGTGAACCCTTGTATCTGGTATGGGGGAAACGTGCTTGTTTTCAAAACATTGAACATAAAATACTTATCTCCAGTTAATGTAGTTCTATGTTATTTAGTAATTCACATTTTAATAATGTTTTGATGTAAACATAAAATATATTAGAAAACCACCTTGTATAACTGACATATTAGGAGAAATTTTGTGAAAACTTGCACATAATTCAATGATTATTTCTACACTCTGAATGAATATTTGGCAATTAACTAATATTTGAAAAAATTAATTTTGTTCCTAAACTTTTTAAAGTTTGAAGAATAAAGTGGAAAGATGTAGAAATATTTTAAACGATACCTGAAAGTGTATTCTCCTTGCCATTTTAAGTTATTTTTTATTTTTAAGAATTTATTTATTGTTAGAGACAGGGGAAAACTTCAATGTGTGGTTGCCTCTTTCACGCCCCCTACTGGGGATCTGGCCCACACCGAAGGCATGTGTGTCTACTGGGAATCGAACTGGGGATCCTTTGGTTTGCAGGCCTGCACCCAATCCACTGAGCCACACCAGCCAGGACCATTTTAGGTTTTTTTATCCACTGAACCTATAAATATATTACTCTTTTAGAAATTTACAGAGATTTCATTTCTTTATATGTCTGATCATTTCAATATTCTTCCCAAGTGAGATTATTTTCCTGTTTTAAATACTTTGTACACCTGTAAAGTCACAAATATTTCTTTCAAATTTATAATACTGATTTCAGTCTTTTAGGACTAAATACTAACAATGAGTAAAAATCAAATAATGATAAGTAATTTTAGCACGTGTTATATATTTGTCTTAAATGTAATTAAAGAAGATATTGGAAAAAACTTTGTCACATAATAGATCTCAAAATGATAGAAATATGCAACAATATTAGAATATGTAGAGAACTGCTCCACTGAAGATTCTAACCCATAATTTTTCTTGTAGTAGATTTCACATTTGAGAAATATACTTTTCAAGGCAATAAAATGAAAGAGCCAGTGAACAGCTATGTACACTAGTAATATGAAAATGAAAGACTATAGGCACAATTTTGCCTTTGTGCTGTGTATTAAATGCCTTGGAGATCAATGAGTGTTTTGTAGCATCTGTTGAAAACTGGTGTACTATACTTGAGACGTACTGAAGAAATTGGAGCAGTGCTTTCAACACTATTCTGTGCCTTGATGAGAAACAACAAGATCCACAATATAATATGCGTGCCAGGATAACGTGATGGTTTTAAGGGGTTTGAAAATATTGATAGGAGCTGTCCTTGATGGGTTTAGTGAAGCAAAATCTTAAAAGTTTTAATGTGGAGGCATTGAGATAGTGTATAGATTCTCCTCACAGCGTGCTGAGACAGGACCAGATGTGCTTATGGAACAAGTTTCCTTAATGCAAGTTGCATGGAAAACAGTTTTCAGAATGTAGATCTTTATTTCATGAAACATCCATTTTAATAAGATATAAACAGAGTCAGATTTGGCAGTGATTCAGCAAATTAGAGCTAACTTTGCTTTCAGTAGGGACCTAGCACAAAGAATACCAGAAGGGAGGTTTTTTTTATTAAAATTTTTACATTCTTTGCCCATCATCTTTTTGTTTTTTTTAAATATAATAGTTGCTTCTTTTTCTGAGATTTTATATAGATCAAGGGCTAGTTTATGTCAGTTTAATAGACACAAGTGTCATCAGAGAGGCCGAGATGTGTGCATGTTGTATATAAGAGACATATGGAGAATTTTGTATTTAGATGTCCTTCAGTCACACTGAGAAATATGTCCAGTCCCATTTATTTATCGTGAGATGACAGGTCTGTATTTGAGAACACGGAATCATACCTATAAGTGTATTACAGACATAAACCCACCACCTAGTAAATATTCTGTCGTGCCTGATAGCTGATGAAACATGCCCACACGACCTTCTTGGTGGAAAGATGGGAAATTGTTGTTGCTATGTCGATTTCCACCTGTAACTTCTTCCTCCAGATCATCTCTTAGGAGACTGTGCAGAAATGCCAAGGTTCTCTGGTTCAGAAGCATAAGTAGGGTTATTAATCAGCCTTTTGGTCTTCTTTGCTAAATCATCTTGATTGGATAATTATATATAAGATATTCAATGAAGTCCCCCGAGAAGTGTTGTATGATTAAGATCTTGTAGAACTGAGGGCAGTGATCACGTGGAATAGGATTCCACACCAAGAAAATGGAAAGTGCAAAGGTCTTGAATGTAGTAAATGTCATTGACTAGACTCTTCAACATTTGTTCATTGATTCATTTTTGTTCATTTTTTCATTCATTCAGTCATCCACTTATCATTTAACAACTCTTAGGTACTTATTATTTATAAAGCTTTAAGTTAAGTACTAGAAGAAACTAAGGTCAACATGCATACCTATTTTACTAAATTATCATACATGAACTTTTAGTCTTAAAAATAAGAAAAACATGAATCAAACTATTTAAAATACTTGTGGGTCTCTTGCTTACTCTGCTGCAACCAGTCTCCAGCAGTCTCTTTGCTGTCCCTAGAACACAATCCTGCTTCAGACCTTTGCACTATTCCCTCTATCTTAAGTTCTATTTCCTCAGAGAGCCATGTGGTTAATATTTTAACTGCCTTTGGGTTATTATTTAAAAAATCTCATCTAAAATATTATCTTGTAATATTTATTTTCTCCCTTTGCTTTATTGTTACTATTATGTCATACTTAGCACTTATCATCTAACAGAGTATATATTATCTTTATTTTGTTCCTGTCTGTCTCCCTCTGTAGGAATGTTAGCTCTGTGAGGGTGGAACTTTCTAGCTTATTTCTCTTTCTCTGCTACCTAAAACACTTCCTAGTGTATAAGAGATGCTTTATAAGGATCTATGATTGAGTAGATAAATAAATTAGGTATAAAATGCAAAGTGCAAAGCACTTTGTAAAGTGCACCATTATTTGTGTGAAAGGTGGGGAAAATAAGGTGCATGTATGTGCTTGTACGTACATAAAACATCCCTGAAAAGGATCACAAGAAAACAAATCACTGATTGTTGAAGGAAAGAGGAACAGGGTGGCTGGACAGAGAGATTGTTCACTATGGTTTTAGATACATTTCAACTGAACTGCATGAATTATCTCTTTGAAATATTAGTTGTATTTAAAACTTCAAATAGTAATTTCAAAAGCAAGTAGGTAGAAAGTGACAATTGCAGAGAAAAAGTGAGTGAAGTGCTATATGACTCCCAGCAGGATGGGTGCTACGTGTGGATGGGAGTGTGATGCTGGAGGAAATGCATTTCCTGAAGAGAACAGCATGCGCTATCCAGATGCTGAAAAACACCACAGTTCTGGGAACAGATGTAGTTTTGAAATCAAGCATATAAAAAACTGGAAAAAATGTGTTGATAATTTGGAACAAAATTATGAATACTTCAATCTCCAGATTAAGGAGTTTGTCTTGAATTTATTAAATAACTTAATTCCTAATAATAACAACATGATGTACAACCTGGAATTCTGTGGTATCGTTAAGCTAAAAATGTACAAAAGTATACATAAATTACTTTAAAGATAGGTCAAGAAAGGCTATATGGAGGGAAGGGCATGAGAAAGAGATAAAATCATGTATTAATAAACATCCATTTTTTTCCAGATTTGTATTTTTCTTACAAAAGTTAGTATACATATTCACTGTAAAAGTATCTAATCAATATGACATAGAGTAAAATTAAGTTCTCATTTTCAATCATTTTCTCAGATGTAACCATGTCCTTGTAGATACATGTTCAGATATTTTCCTCTGAACTTAAATATTCCTTTAAAAAATGAGATATAGCCCTGGCTGGTGTGGTTCAGTAAGTTGGAGCATTGTATTGTAAACTGAAAGGTCATGGGTCTGATTCTAGTCAGGGCACATGCCTAGGTTGCGGGTTTGGTTCCAGGCTGGGGCCGTATAGGAGGCAACCAATTGATGTTTCTTCTCTTTCTTACTTCCTCTCTCTCTGAAATAATAGAAAAATATCCCATCTCCTTGTGTGGTTATTTAAGAAAATAAAAATGAGATCCATATTGTGCATAATGTTTTGCAATTTAATTTATTGCATTGTCATTATTCCGTATCAACTTATATAGGGCTAAAACATTCCTTTTGTAATGTATAATGTTCCATTGGGGATTATAGCATAATTATTAACCATTTAAGTATAAATGAACATTGATTTTTTTATACTTTTGTTTCTTAAAGACAATGAATAGTTTCAACTAAAAAAGATCTTCAGACATTGCTTGACTTTTGTTGCTATTGCCTTTGTGTTCTTGTTTTGTTTTGTTTTGTTTTCATGAAGTTGGTAGATTGAAAGGTAACCTCTATTGTTATTTATCAATTTAGAAAGTCTAATAATATTAGAGAAAACTAAAAATCTAATTATGTATTTATTGTGGTACAGCACACCTCCCTAAAATGTAGGGCCTTGAAAACACTTATTATTTTTTCTTTGGTTATGTGGATTGACTGGGCACTGATGGGTTGTTTTCCCTGGGGTTGTTTGTACTGTGCAGGTACATGGTGCCTGGGGCTGTCGTCATCTGAAAGCTCACCTGGGCTGGTGTTTCAAATGACTTATCCATCCACATGTCAGGGGTCTCAGTGCCCCTTGTCTTCACACCATTCATTTCCTCTTCATGTGGATTGAGCTTCTTAAAGAATGGTAGCCCAGTGGTTGTGCTTCATATAAGGTAGCTAGCTTCTAAGAAGCAGGGAGCAGAAATTGCCAGGCCAGTTAAGGGTTAAACTCCAAACTGGCAGAGCTTTAAATCTGCCATATTATTTCAGTCAAAGTAGTAATAGGGCCCACCCAAGTCTAAAGAAGCAAAGACTCTAATTCTTGGAGAAGTGGCAGGGTCACACTGCAGAGAACCCTGTGGGGTGGGAAGGAGATAGTATAGTGACTTTTTGGAAGATACTATTTGCCATAGTATGTTACATGTGTTATCTCTTAGGATAAAAAGCTGCCTGTGTTGCCCAATTGTATTATGGCTATAAAATGAACCAGGCACTAATTGTTTATTCTGTCATTTTATTGTTTGTGCTAAAATTTCTCATGTATACAAGGTGTATAAATGAAATACATTTTCATTAAATATTTATGAAGCATTACTATGCTCTAGTCCTTGCATGCACAGAGATAAACGTTACACATTTCATGTCCTCAGAATGTTTACAATCTAATAAATGAAGTAGGAAAAACAGTTATCTGAACAAGCAGTGGAGTGTTCAAAACACAAAGAAAAATGTCATTGCAGGGCAGGTTGGTACAGAAGGCAGGAGGGGACTGGTGATCAAAAGTTAATAATGTAGCCCTGGCCAGGTGACTCAGTGGGTTGGAGCGTTGTCCCATATACTAAAAGCTTGTGGGTTCATTCCCCAGTTTGGGCACATACCTAGGTTGTGGGTTCAGTTCCAGGTTTGGATGCATATGGGAGGCAACTGATCAATGTTTTTCTCTTCCTCTCTCTCTAAAATCAGTAAAATATCCTTTGGTGAGGATCAAAAAAGAAGTTAATAGTGGAGATGACAGATGAGGCTTGGGAGTAAATGAGAGTTACCCCATGGTTAAAACATGGCAGGGTGTTTCAACTAGAGGGAGGAGAGCCATGGTGACATGAAACAGATGGACATTGGAGACCTGAACAGCTTTTCCTTTTAGAAAAATGTACTATGGCACTGCTTGGGAGAATGAACTGGGGAAGTATGAGATGAGAGAGAGTAGATCATCCGAGAGTGTCTCTTGGTGAGTGATAATGGCCTATCCTGAAAATGAAAGGCATGTACAGGAATGGAAATGTGAGGTCCAACATAAAAAAGGTTAGAAGATAGGATTTATAAAATTTGTCCACTGACTTGGGTGTTAGCCTGAGAAAGAGAAGGGAGGTTAGAATGACTCAAGTGCTTGGATAGGGCATGGGGTGGATGAAAATGCTAGTCATAGAGAAGGGGATACAGTGGAGAGGGCAGGATTAGAGGAATCTGTGTTTGAGTCACCCATGGGAAATGCCATTGGAGACGTCCTTGATTTCATTCAAGGCTCTTGAACTGGACATAGAGAGTTTTGACCTATCAGCAATTAGGTAGCAACTGAATGCATGTGCTCAATTCGCTGATATGAGGGAGGACACATGGAAGAAGACTGAGCAATAAAGGCGAGAGAAAGAAAGAGATCCAAAGAAGAGTAAAACAGGAAAACCAGGACTGGATATATTTGCAGGATGGGGATTGTGAGCAGTATAAAAACTCCAGAGCCAGGAAAGTTGGATCAGCAATGAGTCCATTCCGTTTCGGCGTTAAGAGATCACTGGTACCTTTCCAGACCCTGTTTAGTGCAGTTATGTCTGTTAAAGGCGGTCAGTGTTGGGTTGAAAGGGTAAGGGGAAAGCGAGACAGGAGAAGTAGTTTTTTAATGAATTAGTTGTTTTCAGTATTTACCTCAGTGTTTTACTATGCAACCCCCTGCACTGGTCTTGTTTTCATGTCTGACTATACAACATACTTTATTGCAGGACCAGCAGCTTTAATTTCTTCATGCACTTGCATTGTTTTCTGGTAATCATTTTTCTCTAAACCTAAAATTATTATATATATGTGGCTTGATTTGTGACCTGTTTTTACTTTTCTACATGCTATCTTAATATCTAGGTGAACTTAATTCCCTGTCTCAACAAACTTGCCCCCATGCTTGAAATGTTCACCTTAGGAATCATTCTTATAGGCTTAAGTATTTCCATTATAAATGACCCTCCTTAAAGTACAAACTTCCTTGGTTGATGTAACATATTGTCAAGAATAAAACTTAGTATTGAGAAGCGATAGGAAAGACTGTAATGGTGAAGAACGTGACTTCTGAGGAAGATGGCTTCTACTGGGACATTCAGAAAATAACTTAAGATTCTGGAGCCTGTGCATGGATGTTGGTGATGGCATTCCATAGGGAATGAGAAAGGGAAATGGTTTTTATTGAGCACCTACTATATTATCTAAATACCATCTCACTTTATAGTTACAAATATTCTTTAAGGTAGGTACTATTATCCCTACTCATAGATGTGAACACCGAGTCCCCAAAACTTGGATTATTTGCTTAAGGTTACATCACTAGTTAAAAAGTGCAAGAATTTGAATGAAAGTTTTCCCCAAACTCCTGCACTTTAAAATTTATGAGCTAATTTTATTACTACTAACACGTGAGCCTTACATACATTCCTGGGTTTTATGGTTCAATGCCTCAGGTCAGAGCTCAAGTCTATCATCTAGTATCCCCCATTTTATGGTTTTCATTGTATTAGTCAAGATTCTGCCTTGGCTGGTGTGGCTCTGTGGATTGAGTGCTGGCCTGTGAACCAAAGGGTTGACAGTTCGATTCCCTGTCGGGACACATGCCTGGGTTGCAGGCCAGGTTCTCAGCAGGGGGCATGTGAAAGACAAGCAAATATTGATGTTTCTGTCTCTCTTTCTCCTTCCTTTTCCCTCCTTCTAAAAATCAATCAATCAATCTTTAAAAAAGATTCTTTTGGTTGCTAATAACAAATAATTCAAATTGGCTTAAGCAGAAAAAGCAGTTTATTGGCTATATAATTGAAAGATCTGGGGGATATTTGAGTCCAAGCATAGTTTGATCCAGGTGTATAAGGAAGGATATCAGGAATCTGTCTCTGTGTGTATCAGCCTTTTTCTCAGTAAGGCTGTCCCCTTATAATGGCAAAGGCTATCACTGGAAGCTATAGATAGGTGCAGGTGGTCCTAGCTTAGAACCAGGTGAAAAACCGTGTCTTCCCCCAAACTTTCCTACTACTTTCTGGTATTCTGATTAGTTGGTCTCAGTTATATACTCATCCTTGGACTAAACTCTGGGGTTGTGGAATTGTGTTGTTTTTATTGACCAGGCCTGAGTTGCATGCTTACTTTTTGACCCTTCTACTTTCCTAAGCCATGTCAATTACAAGTAGAAGAAGGTTTTTGTTCACAGCACAATCAGGATGCCATTAGAAAAGAAGGTAAGTAGGATCCTGGATAGTCACAAACAACAGATGTCCACTGTCATTTTCACATTACTATCCTGCTCGGGCCTTCTGCTCATCAGCATTGCAGATACTGTGATGAGAGGTTTTCTCATTTGTACATTCCTAGCTGCTCTTTCCTTTGCACTTGCTACTCCCTTCTCCCAGTGATTGCAGAGACTTTCTCTCAGAACCTTTCCCTATCTTTACTCTGCATTCTGGAAGTATTGAGAGATCTACTTATTTTCCTAAAGTATGTGCCGGTAAATCTCTTAGGTTGTTTTATATGTGTGTGTATATATGTGGTGTATGTGTGTGTAACTGTTTTACCATATATCCTGGTGCACGTATATTTTAGTTTATTTATAGAATTATATTTGAAACCCAGAGGACAGGAATCTATAGGTAAAATGAATTAAAATTTAACTGCAAAACAATTATCTTTCCCCTCCCACCAAGACATGCAACAAAAGTGAAAGACTGAATTTAGGGAAGTTCTTTAGTCAAGTTCTTTGTGATTTTATTGGAAAAAATATTACAAGCCTGTTAGAAAGACATGCATACTGGTTTTCTCCGGGAAAACATAGCACAGCACCTCACCCGCTCCACCGTGTTCCCATCCTGAGTCCATGAAGACATCTGTATACACATGCATGCATGCTGTGTTTGCTAAAGATATTTTGGGCTATTCTTTGGAATGTTTCATCTCCTTAATTGGTGGGTGAAGTAAAACTCCACTAGTTTGAACTTTGCTCCAACTTCTCATGACTTCAGTCTCCTTTCCTTATCTTTTTTCCATGCATTATCGTTCATCTTTGCTTTTCTCTTCTGTCCCATTCTTTTTGTTTGCATTGTCACTTGTCTCCCTTTCTAGCATTTCTTCTCCATTTCTTAACTTAATTAGTATTACAATGAAATTCTACTAGGCCATACCGTATCTTTTCTATATTCATAAATATCTTTATTACATGTACTTTTATATACTTCTCTACAGTCAGTGTAGAAGAAATATCACTTCTATGCCTTGAACAAATATTCCGCTCAATATATCCTGCAAGTAACACTTTCATAAGCATCATTAACACATTTGCTTTTATTTTATTTTTCTGATTTTATTGATGTGTTATTGATATACCTTACTGTAGAAGTTTAAGGTGTACAGAATAGTGACTTCACTTTTAATGTGAAATGACTACCAAAGTAAGTTTAGTTAGCTTCCATCATCACATGTAGAAACAAAAGAAACAAAGTTCCCTTGTGATGAGAACTCTTAGGATTTACTCGCTTAACAATTGTATGTGTGTGAGTCTGTGTGGAAAAAGTCCAGCCATTGCTAGTATAATGAGAACAGTTTGTGTGACATCGATGTAGCTTGGCAGCCAAGGGAGTGGACTGGAATGACCATGCGTGAACAATGACGATTTCACCGTACTGGTCAGTGGGGGCAGTAGATGTCATTGAGTGAGCATGTGAACTGTGTGGCCATCACATTCAAAATGACTGAGCAAGAAGAGCAATGAATCTGCATCAAATTTTGCATTAAGCTTGAACATTCCTCCATGGAAACTATTTGGATGATTCAGAAGGCTGCAGCTGTGGGCAGCTGGTGATTGGCAGCTTCATCACGACAACACGCCAGCTCATGTCCCATGCAGAGTTTTTTGTGAAACATCAAATCACCCAGGTGATACAGCCCCCCGACAGCCCAGATTTTGTGCCCTACGACTTCTGGCCTTTCCCAAAACTAAAATCACCTTTGAAAGGAAAGAGATTTCAGACCATTGATGAGATTCAGGAAAATAGAATAGGGCAGCTGATGGCAATTAGGAGAACTGTGTGAGATCCCAAGGTGCCTACTTTGAAGGGGACTGAGGTATTGTTCTCCTATGTGCAACATTCCTTGTATCTTCTTCAATAAATGTCTCTCTTTTTCGTATTGCATGGCTGGATACCTTCTGGACAGACCTATATATCATCCAACAGTGTTATGTATTGATGCGCGATCACCGACCGGCAGTGACTGCGGAACGCTGCGGATGGCTCATCGACACACGAGAAATGGACATACACAGAAACAGGCAATTTTCTGTGGAGAAGTAGGGACGGAGTGGCCATCCTCGCTAGAGGAGGGTGCTTTGGCCACCCTCTTTGGGGGAGGGCGCACATTCTCCTGTCCCAGCAGGGCTTTTATTGGGTTTGTTTGTACAAGAATTCAGGTAAAGCTCATTACTCATTGCAGGGAAGTAAGGGTCAAATAACAAGGAACTCTGAGAGCCTACTTTGAGTCAGGGTCAAAGAGCTGTAAAACTTTGAGGAACAAACTTACTTCCTCCTTGGACCCTTCTCATTCAACCGAGAGCATTCTAAATGAAGCAGCTTTCACAGGATTTTACATATTCTTTCTTAGGCCTGATCACCTGGGGAACCCACCCTTTCTAGTACAGGGCTGCACCACCCTGTCATTGTTTCAGGCTTAGGTGGAGCAAGGGGAACTAAGGCAACCAAGAGATAAGGAGACTTTCTTGTGGATGGAATGAGCACTCAGGCTTTGTCAAAGCCGGGGGTGAGAGTCCATCACTCCCTTTTGCCGTAGCCTCCAAAGTCCTTCCTTGGGGGCCTCCTATGTGATCGTGCCTGTCTTAGGTCGTTCCCCCCTTGGGGAATCTTACCTGTCATTGGCTAACCAACCAAGCATTGGGGTTCAGGCAGCGTGAAGTAAAAGGAGCAGAAGTGGCGCTCCTGCCAGGGAGATAAGCTTTTGTCTCCTTGCTGGCTTATGGTTCCAAGGTCGTTCCCTCAGCCTTAGCCTAGGTGGGGGTTACAGCTTCCGATACCAGGCAGGGCGGTTCCCAACAATGTATAGTCAGCATGCTTATATTTTATCTCTAGTACTTCTTTATCATGTAACTGGAAATTTGTACATTTTGATCACTTTTCTCCAGTTTCCCTTCCCTAACACCCCGTCCCCCAAATTAGATATATGGTTTGCAAACATTTTTATTCCATTCTGTAGGTTGTCTTTTCACTTTGCTGTTTCTTTTGCTGAGTGAGAACTTTTTGGTTTTGTGGGGTTGGTCCAACATGTTTATTCATTTTGTTGCTTGTGCTTTATGTGTCAAATCCAAAAAATCACCGCCAAGACCCATGTCAAGGAGATTTTTTCCTCTAGGAATTTCATGGTTTCAGGTCTTACATTTAAATCTTACTCCATTTTGACTTAATTTTTGTGAATGGTGTAAGGTAGGGGTTTAATTTCATTCATTTACATGTGAATGTATAATTTTCCCAGTACCATTTATTGAAGAGACTTTTTTCTTTTTTTTTTTTTAAGATTTATTTATTTATTTTTAGAGAGGGAAGGGAGGGAGAGAGAGAGAGAGAGAAACATCAGTGTGTGGTTGCTGGGGGACATGGCCTGCAACCTAGGCATGTATCCTGACTGGGAATCGAACCTGTGATGCCTGGTTCGCAGCCTGCGCTCAATCCACTGAGCCACACCAGCCAGGGCTGAAGAGACTTTTTTCCAGTGAGTATTTTTGGCTTCCTTGTCAAATATTAATTGACCTTATATACTTGGGTTTATTTCTTGGCTCTTCATTCTGGCCCACAGATCTATTTGTCTGTTTCTGTGCCAGTACCATGCTGTTTTGATCACATAGCTTTGTCATGTTGTGTAGCTTTCATTCAGGAAGTGGGATGCCTCCTTTCTGTTCTTTTTTCTCAGGATTGCTTAGCAATTCAGGGTCTTTTGTGTTCCATCTAAATTTTAAGATTTTTTCTTTTCTTTTTTTACTGTTTCTAATAATTCTGTTTTATTTTTTAATCAGAACATTTTTCTATTTCATTAAAAAATGCCGTGGGAATTTTCATAGGAATGGACCACACAGTTTTTGAAAGCCCAGAAGAGATTGATAAGAATGAAAATTATTGAAATCTCTGTACTTTCATTGGTTAGAATTATTGTGATTCCTCTGAGTGAGTGGAAAACAGGTATTGCTAAGCCTCCTTCTAGAAACGGAATTCAAACAAAACAAGCAAATTAGTGTAGAAATTCCCCTGAGCACCTATTGAATGGTTCTTTATCTCACAGGCAATTTGAAAAACAAATTTTCCAATAAGATACTTCCAGGAGTAGTATTTTTTATATCCTGAAAAACAAACAACAAACCTTCCTTATGAAATATCTACTCCAGGCAAAAATTTCCCCAAATAATTCCAAAAGCGTCATGGATTTCAGTCTAATTTGTTGGAGAATTAAGAAATATGAATTCTTTATTCATTAATACCAAAATAAAATTGAACTAAAAATTAAGTTTTGTAGTATAATAGCAAATGTAAATAAAATCAAATGGCTTGGCTTTCTTTCTTTTCCATTCAAATGTTTGTTAATATGGTAAATAATACACCCCAATATTCTTTCTTAATCAACACCGGGCCTAATTTTTTTTTGTATTTAATGTTCACTTAACAACTTAATGTTGTATAAAGAGAAATGAGAAAACTATTTTATCTGTAAATAACATCTTAGTTGCCATAAAAACAATTGTTTTTTTATTCCTAAATTGTTCCCTATTAATGTGCCTCTGTGCAAAGGTATGATAAAGGTTTGGTAAAGGTATGCTGAAGGAAAAAACAAACAAAATAAGACAAGGCAAACTTTGGAACAAATTGCAAGTATAAATAATTTTTCCTATCCTTTCTACATTAAGGAAGGGTAAGTAGGAATTGAACCAGATAACATTGCTGTGATGTAGTGATACCTGGTGGTAATGTGTTTGGTGCTGAATTGAGAACAACTTATTTTGTATACAGGATATTTAACCTTTCCTAATATTATGGAATCGTTCATAAAGATTTCCCTGTATTTAGTCTCTGATAGCCTAACATACTTGAGAGTCAAGTCTATGCAGGACATAGTAGAGAGACAAGAATGAAGAGGTCTAGTACTTGCTCAACAAAGCTTACTACCTTGTGGGAGTAACTATAGACTTTATTTATTTATTTAACATTTGTTCTGACTTGATGAAATCCTAGCTAGAAAGGCTAAAAAGCAATGGAACAGAATTGTATTGTATTTTGGTTACACAGCTGAAAAAAATGAATATTTTATAACTTCTTTTCTTTTTTTCTTAATATTTTTCTATTTTAATTAATACTTGGTTATTTGCAAAAATCTTGTTTTTCATAGTTAAGACTGGTGATGAAAAGATATATACAATCCATGTAATGTGGTAGATCAGATGATAAATAACCATCTATGTCAAAACAATAAGAATAAACTTACTTCCTCTGCACTGAAAAGGTGATGTGCATTATTTGTGCTGAGAGTAATTCACATAGAAATGTTGCCCATACACACACACACAGACAAGTCAGATAAAGAAATTACTGAAGAGATTACTTTCTTGTATCAGGAATCTGCAAACGGTGACTCAAAATTCTGGTGACAGTCTCAGTGGTCATGGAGCCATATATCTAAAAATGCCAGAGGTGTCATGGATTTTTGGACCACAGAGACGGGACACTGACACCCTGGGATACAAGACTGAAAAATGCATGGGGACTCTCAAAGTCAGCACAGGGCAGAACTCTCTTTGACGACAGATAAGCCATTCCTAAGGGACACTGGTATAGATTTCTGCTGAACGTGGGATAAATTTTTCCTTCAGTTTAGAGGCTCTCTGTACTTCTTTCCAGGAATTTTTCAGCACATTAAAAGAATTATTCCACAACTGCTTTAAAAACTAACCAAGGATTTTCCCCACATTCCATTGGCGCCTTTGTATATTTAAAAACTTATGAAACATGTTAAATATATGCATGGAAAATGAATATAGATAAACATTAACTCCAACAAAACCAGTTCATTCAGGTCTACATATAAAAACTGTTAAATGTAAAGCAGTCTATAGTTCACACTCCCTGCATTTATTCTACCACACCGGATTTGGGGTAAATCTGCATGGCCATTGCATCTGTTGTTCTGCCTTCATGCCTGGAACTTTCCCCCGTGGTCTGAAAAAATGAAAGCCGACCTTCCTAGAGAGCTTGTCGTATGACCAGAGACTTAAACACAGGCAAAATCTTTCTGAATCTCTAGTAATTAATTATCATCAGTTGTCTCATTGACAGCTGGGGGCCACATTTAGCCAACCAGCTGCCCTGTGTTGCACAATGCTATGTTTGTTCTAAGTCCCTTGGGTGATTCTTGCTGTATGTAAAATAGCAGCAGTTGGAGTACCATTTGCTTCCACATAGATGCTTAATGACTTGTGTGTCAGGACTATGGCAACCCTTCAGACCAGTGAATGCCTGGTAAATACCATGAGATGAGTCCTTGGATGTGAGCAGAGAGAACAGGAAATTATTAAACCACAAGTGGAAGTAAAATAGAACACCCAATAAAATGGCATTAAAGTGTGAAGTTTGTTCAAGATTGACTTAATTGTTTTGTTTATTAGGAATTTTATGTGGAGATTTTAGGTGCAGGATCAGACCCTCAACAGGACCCTTGTGAATATTTATGCCCAGCTATAGGACATAGTTTGGTGCAAAACACGTTTTATCAGACCAGGACAAACACAATGCACAGACTCTAGCCTGTAACTAGATCTTACTGATCTATGAATTAACAGATGATATTCTGCATGCAGTATCTGGTGCCCTTGTCTGTTTCTTTAAATATGAGAAACATACTCTTTCATAATACATCAAAATAAATCTGAGCCTTGGAAGAAACAGTGAAGTAAGAAGATCCTGAATTTGATCTGTTACCTAAACAAAAGTTCTCAGAATTAAGAGGCCAAGGGCTAATATATTCATAATTGTACAGGAAGTTCAGAAAACTGGATGCTGCTTTTGTCCAAAAATTTTTCAGTGTTTTATACATGTTTCTTCAAATGATTTTAAATATTTTGCATGTTTAGCAGAGACTATGTTCCTATTCCAAGGATGCTGTTCAGATGAACTCCTTGTTCATTTCTTTACCTATCTTCTTAGGAATTGATTCTTATGAATTTAGTATTAATTCAAATTAATGCATGGCTGGGGCTGGGCAGTAGTAAAAGGGGTCAATTCTGAATTCACACAAGCTCTATCTTGTCTACTTTTTTTTTTTTTACTTGATCAGATTTATCAAAGGCAAGTTTCAGCCTTTGTTTGTTATGGGATCAGCTGGCTGCTCCTCCTTTCTTTTTGAAATGACTACTGTCATGGGTGTCAAGATTCATAAAAGATCAACTCATGGCAATTATGTAGTTAACATTTCCACATTTTCCAAAATAAAAAAAAAACACATGTGCAAAAAGACTTGTGTTATATTTGTGTGTGTGTTTACTAATCGTGTAAATATAAATTTGGTTTTAAGCTCGCATCTGTAAACTTGGTTTATATTGATGAAGACTTCTTTGAACTATTAGTCACTTAGGATTTTAGTTAAATAAAGACATTGTCATACTACCAAATCTTAGTAGCCATCACAATTTTGCTAGCCTTCCGGTGTTCCTTTTCCTGGTTTCAATTTGATATTCATTTGACATGAATTTGAAAAGTATTTTTCAGCTTTGTAAAATTCACATCAACATCTGTTCACTACTATAACAGTTTATGGATACATGGAAATTTGAAATGTAAATCAGATATCATTTTCTGTTACAACTTTCAATTAAAAAGAAATAGCTAGATGTTTTAAAGGAATCAATGTTAGCAGAAGGATTCTCACTAAATACCTTTTTTACCTAGAATCTAAATTCATGCTGGCCAATGTCATTTTCATTTTTAGTGTCATTTGTGTCTTTGTTATGCAGTGAGAAATATGGTCTTTTTCCAAAATACTTCTGCTGATAAAAAATGCTTAAAATTTGGCAATATTGGGCAATCTATTGTCTTAATCTTCATTTTATTATGGGTTATACTTGTGTTTATGAAGAGAGTTGGAAACAAGCTTTTCCATGTTCAAAATTACTTCAGATTTCTCTATTGTAAAGGAGATGATTCTCCGATCTAGAACTAGGTAGATTTCAGTAGTAGCAACAGCATTAACAAAAATGTTTTATACATGTATGTGCTTTATGAAGCTAAATGGCATATATAGATAATGATGGTTTGTACTGAGTGAAGGCACAGAAGGAAAAATGCACAATATGAGCAGTAGGAAACTAGACTAGATCCTGGTTATAAAGTTATATAAGAATGCTTACACAGAACGGTTATATAAGAATGCTTTCCATCTAGTGGCCATGTACTTCCATCTCCTGGTAGTTATAAGTTATTTAATCCTTAGTTCTCCTTAAAGGATGAAATATATTGAGAAAATTAGTGTTAAGATAATATAGTCAACCCTAGGAAATCATACCCTTGTGAGTAATTCTTCAGTATCTGCTTGAATGTTTGGAATTTAAAACTGAATAGAGGTGCATCTAAAATTAATAGCATCTAAAGTTGAATGTCTATACTAGAAAATACCAAAGTCTTTCATTTTCAGTTTTTACAATTCCACTTATTCACAGACCTCTTTTTTTCTTTCATTGTCAATGGTGAACTTTGATAGCACCCTAAAGTAAAGTCAGTTACTAGGTGGAAGTATTCATTATCACATTTCAACTCCAATCAGAAAGATATACTGATGCACTTTGGTATCAAAGAGACCTACGTTGGCAATTACTGCCAATTCTTGAAATGTTTCCTCATATGGAAGTGGTCATAATGATACTCAGCTTTCAGGGTTGGTAAGTATTAAGACATATATGTGAGAAGTGTTTTAGCCCAGTTTCTAAAGCCATAAGAAATGGTGAGCTGTTATCAAAACAACTTTCAGTGGTCCTTTCTGTTGAGCAGATAATTTCAGCATCCAAGTCAGGAAGGCTTCAAGAATAAAGGCAGAAATTATTCATGATTACATTGGCACAGAAGACATAAACCAGAACCATGACAAGCTAAGAACTATGGATACTCTGTTCCTGACACATCCATCCTAAAATAAAGTAGACTTGTTAGACCTTAATGGAAAAACAATACATACACCTTTCTTTTAAATATAATAAAAATGGCAACATGAAAGGTTAAAAAAACCCACTTCATAGTTTGAACAAAAGTGACTGTCTCTAATAATATTCTTTTCTCTGAAATCTACCTTAGTATTAATATAGCCACTCCAATTTTTATTAGTATTAATATGATATATATTTTCTATCCTTTTACTTTTAACCTATATGCATTTTTATATTCAAAGTTTCTTGGGCCTGGACAGGTAGCTCAGTTGGTTAGAGCATTGTTCCAAAATGCCAAGGTTGTGGGTCCGATACCTGATCAGAGCACATACAAGAACCAACCAAAGGCTGCATAAATAGATGAAACAACAAATCAGTGTCTCTCTTCTCTTTCCCCCTTCCTCCCTCTGTCAAATCAATCAATCAATAAAGTTCATTTCTTGTAAGTAGCACTTTTTTTTTTACTTCATCTGAGCATCTCTGACTTTTAATTGGAGTGTTTAGATCATTTATGTTTAATAAGATTATTGATATGTTAAGATATAACACTGTCATGTTGGAATTGGTTTTCTATTTGTCCCATCTGTTCTTATTTCACTTTTTTCTTTCCTGTCTTCTTTTGGATCAATCAAACATATTTTGTAATTTCATTTATCTCCTTTTGAGTGTTATTAGCTATAAATAATTAGCCAATTCGGTTTTCCCTTTGGGGTTTATAGTATACATCTTTATGTTTTCTTGGTTTACTTATAAGCAATATTATACATCTTCATTTATGTCTTACAATTGCATAGTTCCATTTTCCATTATGACCTTTACAATTAAACAGTCAATTATCTTTTAAATAGATTAAAATAATAGGAAATAATCTTAGTTACCATTTCTAGTGCTATTCATTTCTTTGTGTAGGTTCACAGCCCAGCTGGTACTGGGTTGGCCAAAAAGTCCATATTTTTTTTCCATAAAATAAAAGACACGCTTTTCATTTTCACCAATAACTTTATCGATTTGGATATTTTGAGTATGTTGGCCATCTCCTGCTATTGGCTTCTAGTGGGTAGAGGCAGGGGTGCTGCTAAATATCTTCCAATGCATAAGACAGCCCCATAGCAAAGAATTATTTGGCAAAAATGTCAACAGTACCAAGAAACTTTGCAAACCACTTTTGACACATTTGATCAGTCACAGCACCTCCATACACTGCACAAATCTTTTTTTGCATTTCAGTTGCATTTTTACCTTCCTTGAAGTAATAAAGGATAATACACTAAAAATGTTGTGTTATCTTCCATCTTCAACATCTATAATATTGATGTCTGCACAAAAATTCACCAATTTTGGTAAGTTTTTTAAAAAATACACACTGATATGACAGCTGTCACAATACAATCTAGCAAAAATTGTTTTGAATCAAATTAAAGGCAACACAAAGCACTAGTAGAGACATCATACAGAAAAAAAATCTAAATGAAATTTTTGGCCAATCCAATATTATTTTTATTCTGTCTGAAGGATTTCTATTCACATTATGTGAAGTGAGAGTGATGATTTATTTCAACTTTCTTTCTGAAAATGTCTTTAATTTGGCTTTGTTTATGAAAGACATTTTTGCTGGATATGGAAGTCTACGTTGACCGTTTTTCTCTTTCTTTCAGTACAGAAAGATGTTATTCATGTTTTTCCACTTGCATTATTTCTTACAAGATACCTATCATCACACCAACTTTTGTTCCTTTGTAGTATAGGCACACCTCAGAGATATGGTGAGTTTGGTTCCAGACCATCATGAGAAAACACTAGAAAAAAATGAGTAGTAATCTTGTTGTTGGTGGAGGATCTTGCCTTCAGTTTATAAAAAGTGCAGCATCTGTAAAGCACAATGAAGTGAAGTGCCGTGAGATGAGATCTGCCTGTAAGTATACCTGCTCTTTCTGGCTGCTTTTAAAATTCTCTCTTTAAAATGGGTTTTGAGCAATTTGGTAAAGTTGTTCTTACTGTAATTTTCTTCATTTTTTTATGTGCTTGGAGTTAGTAGAAGTTCTTCCATCTATAGATTTACAGTTTTTGCCAATTTTGGAAATATTCTTTTTCAAATATTTTTTTTGTCTACCACTTCTCTGCTCTCTTTCAGGGACTCCAATTACATGTATATTGGGCTAGTTGAAATGTCTCCATATTTAACTGATGCTCTTTTCACTTTTTAAATTAGTTTTTTCTCTTTGTATTTTGTTTTAAATTTTTTCAATTACTATATTGCACAGTTCACTCATCTTATTTTTGGTAATGTTTAACATGCTACTAATCTCATCCAGTGTATTTTTCTTCCTAGACATTATAATTTTTATTTTTAGTGGTTTGACTTGAGTGCTTTTTATATCTTCCATGTCTCTACTTAACTTTTAAAATTATGTGGAAGACAATTGTGATAACCATTTTAATGTCCTTGCCATTGAATTTTAACACCTGTCAATATTTAGTTCTTTGTTGATTGTCTAATTATTGTCCTCATTTTAGTTGTTTTTTTTTTCCCCTTTCTTCTTTGCATGCCTGGTATACTTTGACTGGATTGCCAAATCTTGTGAATTTTAATTTTGGGAGTGAATATTTTTATTTTCCTGTTTTGTTTTTTTTTCTGGGAAGCCGTTCCATACTTTTTAGTCATAATTTTATGACCTGTTGGGTGGGTATAGAATAATATACTCAGTCTAGGGCTAGTTGTTCCCTGTTACTGCATCAAGATCTTCCTTATTATTCTCCTCAATGCCCTGTGAATTATTAGTTTTCTTTTATTCTTTCACATAGTTTTCTCCTTGGCTTTGGGTAGCTTTCCTTCCATGCACACACCAGTCAGTACTTTACCGAATAGTTTTGTGGGACCACTTGCAGCTCTCGAGGGTTCTCTCTGTGCAGTCTCTTTTCTCTGGTATTCTGTCTATGAACTCCAGCTGCCTTGATCTCCCTGAGCTCTCACCTCCATCTTCTCAAGTCAGGGAGTCCTCTGGGTTCTGCTTGGGTTTCCCCTCTGCACCTCTCTCTGAAATTCATTCAGTGCCCTAGGCTTGGGTAATCTATGGCTCATCTCACTTTTTTCCCATCTCAGAGAGCACTATATTTTGTTGCTTAATGTCCAATGTCTTGAATATCACTCTTTCATACATTCTGTGTAGAATTATTGTTTGTTTCAAGTCCGAAGGTAAGTCTGGTTTCTGTTACTTC